>VXAY01001468.1:915668-990383 GCA_013399855.1 Oxyruncus cristatus | reverse complement strand
GGAGGAGGGAGAAAAAATGCAAATGCCAATGTTTCTCAAAGTTAAAAGTACATGAAACACGTCCTTGTTATCAGGCCTTTGGTTTTCCCCTTTGATCAGCCGTCAGAAACTATCTACACTCGTAGTCTGTGACTGTACAGCTTCACAACACACCCCCTGCCACTGACAGGTGGTAATAGAAAGGGTGAGAGACCAAGCCCCGCGGCAGGCGTCCCTTCCTCTGATAACGTCCAAAGTACCGGGTGATAACCGTTAGTAAACACTCGGGCAGCCAGTTAATCCATACATCAGCAAAGAGGGGCAGATAATTTTGAACTCTAATGGCACGGACAAAAGCACCAGGGCTGGCATTTCAGGGATTTATATGGGCTGCAATGGTGACTTCTGGCTCCTGAATTTCATCGGCGCGCACACAGCTTTGATTTATCTCCTCGCCTGGCTGCAGAGTGGATTCCTGGCACTAGAAAACCATCAACACGAAAATGGACCTCTACAAAATGGGACCGTGGCTCTTATGTGATACGTGCACTTGAACTCTGGATGAATCCCAGTTTAAACCAAGAGGAGGAATGACCAAATATTTCAACTTTTAATGGGTCTTTGGATTTATAAGGTTGCTCCAGTCTACTAATTTGTTTTAAAGCAGGGATTCTTGAAGCTTGTTTGAGAAAATGTGGCGAGGAGGCAAAGTAATTCCGATGATGTTTAAGCCTCTGAAACATTTTCATGATGTCAGCTCTCCTAAAGGCAGGAAGAAAAGCAAAACTTAAAAAAATTTTGAAGCTTTTTTCCCCCAAGCCATCCTTCTATGGTTTCATGCAACCCTGAGCCTCCCACTCTGCACATACTCCAAGACCCCACGGATTTCAGCTGGTTTTGACAGGGCTGTTCACATACCCGGAGAGCCACTGGGGGGGCTTTTAAACCAGCTTCCCAAACCCCAGGGAAGCAGCGGGGGGATGCCGAGCTCCCACAGGTTTGCAGGGCTGTGCCAGAGATGAGAAATCTCCTCTTTCCTGGTGTCTGCCTTTATTCCTAAAGTGAGAAATGGGAACATTTCTGCTCCTATAAGCAGACATATGAATAATAAGGCAAATGGCTTTTGAAGCTCTGCCAAGATGCCTGCTTATGTGTACAGGGAGAAACTTCGTGGAGCGCCGGGCTCTGGCTCCTGAGATACTTGAGTGAGAGCAAAGGAGACAAGTGCAGCGTTACCTCTGCAATCAGGGCCAGGAGCTGCCAAAACTTCTTAGCAGCAACGTGTGAGGTTGCAAGTGTTAATGCAAATGCAGGTTACAGGGATTAACTGCACTGGAAGTTTTCTTGTTAAAAAAAAACAAAACAACACAACCTGTAAGGCTGGGGAAGCTCTAGTTTTATCTTTCCTCCCTTTTCACTCCTTCTCCATGTGAGCAGTGCACATCTGGCAATACCACCGACGTCCAGACATCCAGCTGTGATTCAGCAGCCACCACTGCACCCCGTGGGTGATTGCCCTGCCTGTGAGTAACAGGAGAGGGCTGTGCACCAGCATCTGCTCTGTGCTGCAGCGGTGCCCACAAATTCCTCCTTATTTCCATACACACATTGATAAAAGGAGTTCCGGGTAAAGCTCACCACGCAGAGTGTGACTGAGGTTATTCCGGGTGTAGGGGTAGAAAATGGAACCTTGCTTGAGCAGGCAGGTCCTTTCCTACTGTAAATCCCTGGCTCTGTCCCTGCCTGATGTAAAACAAAACCGCTTCAGGAAAAACAAGACCAGTTGTCACAGACCTTCCTGTCTGTCCTGCCACTGCATCAGCACACGCCACGCGTATCAGAGTAAAATAATTTTTTCAAGGCAGAATTAAGTCCTGGATATTTTTACAGCTTGGAAAATTCTTCTGTGAAGTGTGTGACACGGCAGTGGGCTGGTTGCTCCCAGGAGCCTGTGGGTGCTTTGCCCTCCGTACATCGTTCCCAACGGCACACGGGTTAATGGTATTAAACTTACACTGATAGCAGCTCACCCTATCTCTGCTATTTATTAAATTGTAATCTCTCTCTCCCTCTCCCTGGCTGCCTCGCTCTCCCCTTTTCAATCCCAGTATCTCACTTGATAACGGATCAAATTCCCCATCGCCGGCCAGCGAGAAGTTTACAAATAAACCTCGGTGGAGCGTCCTGCTCCCAAAATCCCCCAAACCCGCCGCCGGAACGCGCCTGCAGAACCAGCGGGGCTGAGAAAGCTCCTGCTGATTCCAGGGATTACTGAGGGTTGAGAGAAGGCAGGCTTTGCCTTGTGCTGCCACTGACAGACCGCTGAAACCCTACTGACAGCCACCAATATCAGACCGTGACGTGTGAAGCCCAGACTTCCCTCTGTCCCCCGGCCGGATACGGCTTTGGCGGCGGAACAGGTTCCACCTAAAAGGAGCAATTCATTCAGAAACAACTCAAGAACCAGCAAATTAGGTATTATTTGAGTCAAGCAATTACTAGTGAAATCCTGGTGAAACCTCATTAAATCACTGGGAAAAAAAATCCCACTGGCTTAAAGTTATGTCAATATTTCATCCTATCGCACGGCGTTTTCAGGCCAGCAGAACGCTCACTTCTCCCCTTACTTACTGGAGATGAAACTGGGGGGGAATGAAGGCCACTAGCCTTCTTTGTATGATGTCCAAGCATCATCCCAGACCCACAGCACTACCAATAAAAAACCCCATATCAACCCAGATGGATCAAACAGGACCCTTGGATTGACCATCTGGGTCAAAAGGGCTTTGCTTTGCAACTGCTCCAAATGCTATGAGCTAATTCTGCTCCACACACAGGATTTTCCTATTAAAACTTCAATTTTTGCCTGAAAACAACCTCCCACTTCTCCCTGTCCATGGACATTTGCCTCCCAAGGAGCACTGCCCTTTCCTCCCACCACTGCCAATGGAGCAGCATCAGGTTCCCATCTTTCTGTTTAACGTTTCTTGCATTTTATTAATGGCAAAGGCTTCTGTTATTACTCACACCAAATTACCTTGCTTAGACACACAGGATTTAGCATTGCAATTGTTTCAAGGCTTTTAATATAAAAGCAAAATAAATCCTACAGAAGTAATTAAAAAAGAAAAAAACCACCCTAAAACTTGGAAATGTCCTTTCATTTCCCAGCCCCACCAACCAGGAGTGAGAAAACCAGAGAAACCTATTTTTTTCTCTGAAAAAATTTCGTAGTAGTAAAAAGTATTTTTACAAAATGTTTTAATGCTTCTAGTGTGTTATTTTTCTAAGTCAAAATAGCTAAGCTAAATCTTTCACCATAGCCCTTTAATTCGAAAGCCAGGGAAAATTTTTTTTCATTAAACCTCTGGACGGCTTTGTTTAAAATATGAAATCAAGTAGCTCCATTTCCTGTCTTCTAAGGAACAGTAAATCAAAAGGAGAACGTTCTCCAAAAATACAGTAATGGTTCCATTAAAGAGCTTGACAGTTTTGAGCCTCACCTTGCACATTGCAACATAAGTGTGAGCAAAAATAACAGCGTCAATTTTCCCTGATAAAAGATGCATCCTGATCAGTGGGATGGGGCTCAACCCCGCGTGACGCTGGACCCTGGCAGGGGCTTGGACAAACAGGAGGGGTTGTCCATCACTTGCCCTGCCTCCTCAGAAGCAAGAGAGGGCTTTGAAGGAAGTCCCAACCCACTTGGCCCTGGCCATGCTGGTGAGCGCAGCGGGGGCAGGACGGAGCTGCCCAGAAACACCTCGGCCGGGAGCGAGAACCCCGCGGGCGTGAGAGGGACCAGCGCACGGCAATGCTTGCCCAAAGCAGTGAGTCAAACTGTAACATACCCCGCTTAAACATTAAAGGTTGAACTTTCCTACGGGCCCTGCCAATTCCCTTCCACGCCAGAACTTTGTGACTCCAGGGGGAACGGCACAAAGCGGCCGCTCTCAGTGCTTGGAGGGGATCTGTGCAAATGCCTCATCTGAGGGTGGAGGAGGAAACATCCCCGCAACGTGCCCCCGATCCGGCTGCTGACCATGTGTCCGTGCTCGTGGCACGTGCTGCTGATCCCCTCCCACCCTGCAATCCCAGTCCCCTGTGGTCGGCTCCAGTGGGGCAGAACCCTCCAGCTCATCTCTGTGTACGGCCGCTACACCAAGGTGTAAGTGTTAATTACTGCCTTTGGAAACGATGGCAGGAGCTTCAGCCTTCAGAGTGACTCTGTTCCCTGCCATCTTCCCTCCCACAGAGTTTCTTTCTTTCCACAACTGCTCACAGTTCTGTTATAAACAGGACATTACTCACCAGCTCTGTATCCTGTGAGTGCACTTAATTAATGGAGCCTTCGGCCAGGGTACCCAGTCCCACAGGCAACCAACACTTCCAAATCCCTTTGAACTCCTGGCTGAGCGAGCCCGAGAGATTCCTTGTCCCTCCCCAGCACTCCAGACTCGTAAACAAAAACACTGTTTATTCCTCTGTCAGTGTTTCTGAAGGAGCTCTGAGCAAACACGCAGCTGCCGGGAGCAGCGGCCTTGGGAGCCCCCGTGCCCAGCAGCTCCATGGGATGAAGGATGGCCCAGGAGGAGGTTGCCCAACCACTGCCCATGTCCCACATGGCCACAGACTCAGGACAGTGGTCAAGGCAATGATGGAAACGTTCAGGATCACAGTGATGTCGTGGTGAAAGCTCAGCAGATCCCCAGGGACCATCTCACCCTCCTGCTCCTCCCCACATCCCGAAAAACTCCCATCTCCTGCTGCACAAGGGGTTAACCAGGCGCTCAGGAGGAGCATTTTGGATGATCAGGAGCACAGCCAGCGATCACAGCCATCCTGAAGGCTTTCAAACACGAGCGAGGCTGCAATTTTCAGAGCTGGAGCAGCAAGATATTTTTATAAATACATAAATCTTTTCAAGGAAAAACAAATATAGAGGAAAGAATGTAAACATTATTGTAAAATGCATAATAAAATGCCTGTTGTTTGTTAATTTTGCTCCTTATTATCCAGCCTATCTGTACCACCGATGTTGAAACGTTTGCCTTTTTTTTCCCCCTTTTTTTAAACTCCCTTATTCATTTAAAAATAGTTTCCTGCATGTTATATGAATAAGCAAAACCTAAGGTCCTAAATCCAGGGGAACTTTGAAGTATGAAACCCGTGGTCTATGGGAACTATGTTTTCATTAATCAAAGTAGATGTTTCTAAAGCCATCAGATTTATCATGACTGGATTTCATATGTGAAACCCAATATACACACAGACATACACTGCTTGTCCTTTTGGATTAGTGCTGACCTTTTACTCTCCTTTCTGAAGGATCTGCCTTTCCTCAGAGCAGGGCTGCCCTGCTTTGCCAAAGGAGCCTTGACAAAGTGTGGTTCCAGCTCCCCGCTTTCTGTGTCTGAGGACGAGTCTGGGCTAAGGTCAAAACATAAATGATTAAGTGTATTTATTAAACTCTGCCTTCGCCTTGAATGCTCCCAGCCACTCTGTTAGATGCCATCCAAGTGCAGAGCCCTGCTGGCAGCGCACCTGGCCACCGAACCGGGGACCCCAGAGCTGCCACCGCACGACACCGAGCCCCACGATCGCGAAGCTGAGCGAAGCCACCCCCCAAAAAGCCCTCCCTGAGCTCTGCCAAGAGCTCCCGCAGCCCTCGCCGAGCTCCTGGCTGGCCCAAGGCGTGGAGGTTAGTGAAAGGACACGGCAGAGACGGGACGGCTTAAAAACTGGAGGCAGGATGTGACATCCATCCAGAGCAGGACTTGGAAGATAAAACCGCCAAAAAAATGCGCGTTTGGGGTCAACCGTGGTGGGGGGGGGATTGACGGCGTGGTTTTGCAGCACCAGGAGCACAGGACTTGGTCCTCTTGCTTTGAAGAGCCACGTGGGGGCTGGGGCACAGGTGGGGACAAGGTGGGTGCTGTCATGGGCTGCAGGCACCCACGGAGAAGGTGCAACTCACCCACGGCCTAAGGAGCACAGTGCACTGAAAAAGCACATTTTTCCAATACTGGATGCCATTTATTTATCTGTCTAAAAGCAAAAAAAAAAAAAAAAGAGATGGAAACTACAGTATAAGTGGAGGCTATTATGATTTAAAAAAAAAATATCCCTTCGTAATAAAATTAATGTCCAAGAAATTTCCCCCCTCCCCGCCCCCTCGAACAGCAAGATTCCTGCATATTTTAACGCTTTAAAGAATCAGAAAGCCTGGAAAAAATCAGGAACGCTACAATCGGCCCCAACCCCCCTTAGAGATTAAGATTTCTTTGTATTTAATCCTGGCATAAAGCAGGGTGTCCTGAAGGACAGAGGGGCTCTGCACGAGCCGGGGTGGGTGTGAGTCACCAGGTACGATTCTGCACAGCAGAAAAACTTCACCTTGATGTTCTTTCAACCTCCAGGTCTGGAAATTTCATTAAAAAAGGATTCGCAAAAGATCTTCAGCACTTCTTAGTTTTTTTGCAAGGTTGGAAATGTTTTCTTGTGGTATTCACATACTTACAATTCTCAGTCCTGGTTAAAATTAGAAAATCCAGTAACGTGGGTTTTTTTCTTTTTTTTTTCCCCCCTCCTAGTAAAATTTCCCACTCTCTGAAGATCTACGACTTAGCTAAGCTTACAATGAGATGATTATTGAGATTTTCAACAATGCCTAGGAAATTCAAACACACAGTGAATTCCATTAAATCTCAGCGGAGGCTTCTTTAGAGGAGCCTTTATTTTGTTTGACTTCCCAGCTGAAGGAAAGCCGCGATTTTAGGATGCTGTGGGGAAAGCTGTGTAGGATGCAGGAAGGACACATCTGGTATTTCTGTGACACCACAGAACGATCCTGACTTGCCTATTTGTTTACATGCCAAGTAATTTCTGAACTCTTGGGAAAAGGTTTGCAGGCCCACCCTGCCTTAGTGAGATAGAAATGCCAATTCCACTGCAGGGACTTGGAATAATATATTGCTTCCCTTAAGAAAACAGCAAGATTTGTCTTGCTTATTATCAATCTCGTGGCATGTACAAATGCATATATATATATATATATATATGTACAAAGGACACATAATGGATTATAAAAGGCTCATATTCACCCACAAGTAAGGAAAGATCTGACAACTCATCAGAGTTTTCGGGATAACTAAGATCTTGTGTTACACTTTGAGACACAAGCGTGGATTTGTCATATTGCTTGGGAGTTAGTGGTAACTGTCTAAGCCAAGGAATTTAATTCTGATTGTTTCATTTGAATTTAAAAAAAAAGACCTTAAGTGTTGAAAAAACATTGGAACTGTGCTATGTACTAATATATCACTCAAACTGTAACAGGAGACTCTTTCTTGTGTAATAGAAACAGAGAGTGTAATGCTTGGAAAGGCCAAGTTCATCATGGATCCAGTTCATCTGCAGTTGAATGTTGGGGATACTGGATTTTAAACCTGCTGCAAAGGAGGGGTGAAGGCTTCCTTGTCCCAAACCCAGCAGGATGGAGCTGCACAGCAGGGATGGATGGGGCTCAGTGTCCAAACCCTGCCCTCCCTCATGCCACGCAGTAGGCCCAGTCTACCAGAGACAGAAGACTCTGCTGGGCTAGAGGGGGGATCATTTCTTCTTCATAAGTAATTTGCAGGCAGAGAAAATGTTCACAAACAAGGGGAGATAATGGGTAGTTTGTTGTCAGCCAAGAGAGGCTCCCAGCAGAGCATCTGTGGGGAAGCAGCTGAGCATCGAGGCTCCGGAAACACGAAATTTCCTTTATATCACTGACAACCCCGTAAGAGAGAAACCGAAATATTTTTTGCATTATAAAAGCAAAACTTTCTCTCGTCTCATATCACCTTTCCCAGATGAAACATTTCACAAGCCAACTGACATATAAACAGAAACTAAAATATTTTCCTAAGGTGCATCACTAATCCAGCTTGGGGCCTCCAAGTCGTAATTTATTTGTCTTACCTCACTATGAGATAATGTAAGTGCCGGTTCCAAGCTACTGTCTAATAACTACTTGTACATGGGACAAATAAATCTCATTTGCAAACACCAGGCACTCGCTGGGTGCTTGGGAAGAGCTCACAGGGTGACTTTTCCTGCTGGTCTCTCTGCCCAGCACGTGGATGGTCACACCCAGACCCCTGTGATCGCCTGCAGCACAAGGTACAGAATCATGGAAGGGTTTGGGTTGGAACCAAACCAACCAAGGGCCTTACAGACCATCTCGTTCCACCCCCTGCCATGGGCAGGGACACCTCCCACTAGCCCAGGTTGCTCCAAGCCCCGTCCAACCTGGCCTTGGACACTTCCAGGGATGGGGCAGCCACAGCTTCTTCGGGCAACCTGTGCCAGGGCCTCCCCACCCTCCCAGGGAAGAACTTCTTCCCAATGATGAACCTTCTGACACTTGTTACCATTCAACTTATTAGGGTGCAGAGCCTGCTGGAATCACAATTTTAACATATTTCACAGCCAGCACAAGATGAATTCAGGTATTAAACCAGAGTGATGGAAATGTCTGTGCCTGGGGTAGCCGAGCGGCTGCTGTGAGGATACAGCACCACTAACATCAGGAACTGGTTTGGAAACTCAGCAGCTTCTGACTGACCAAGATGAGGGAATGCAGGAAAGATTGCAAAACACACCTAAAGGACCAAACTCTTTGCTGAGGTAAAGCAAATTTTTGGCACTGATAGAGTTTTAGTGCTCACACCAGGGAACTGCTGGACCATCAAGGTTTACCCAACTCACCCAAGGCCACTGGACAAGTCTGTGCCAGGGTTGCCCAGAATGAAACCTTCTGCCTGAGGACAGCCCAGTGCAATGCCACATCTTCCTACAAAGTATGAAAACGTGGACAGGACTTCCAGACCCACCACATTCTGCCCTGGGCAGGCAGCACATCCCAGGTACTACTCCATCAGCTCTGGGCGTTTTGGAAACTGCTCGCTCCAAGCCCCTATGTCCCTCCAAGAACACTAGGAAAATGTGTTCCTTTAAGGACTACAGAGAAATGTGAAATTTTATGTTTAGAAAATAATAAAAAATTCAACAAAACCTTAAACTTGTTTCCTTGTGAGCCTTCCAAGTCCGGGAAGATAAATTTTTTTGGCCCGATTCTGAATTCATTAAAAGCACGTGCCAAGTTGCACGAGCGAGTTATCTGAGCTCCAGCAAAAGACTGGACCTACAAAGCACTGAAATCTCTGGTCCTGAGCCAGCTTAAGCATATACTTACTTTTAAGCATGCAAAGAGCCACAGTGACTTCAACGGGAGTATATATATGCTGGAAGTTAAGTGTGTGCTTAAGTGTGCTGCTGGAGCGGGGCCATAGCACTCGGGGACTCACACCACCAAGGTCTGATCTCCTCCCAAACCCCATCCTAGGCAGGGATTTCACTCCAGCCAGGCAGGACCCAGCTGGTCAGGAGCCAGCAGCCCCGTCCTCGCTGCCTGAAGTTTTCCTCTGCATCCATCGAGGAGGTTTTGCCCTTGTCACTTGTATTATCCATCAGGCATCTGGCGGCTGGATAAGGCAGAGCGACGTTGCAAGGTGAGATGATGGAGTGAAAAAATGATTGCAGCTGGCATGTCCCAGCCTAAGGCTTTCGGTCATTTAACTCATCTCCCTCTCATCCTCAGCGCAGACTGCACTCGAAGGGCAGCAGATTTACCCTTCCACAAGCTCCACGTTGGCACTCGGAGACTTGCAGGAACAACTCCAAGTGCAAACAGGAATTAGGCAGCGGCGGCTCACCCTTCATGGCCAACAGCAAAGCTTTCAGGAATAAGCAAGGACTGCTTTAAAAAGCCAGTCACACAAGGACTTTGACTGCCTTGAGTAACAGCACCGTTTTTTCACTTGACAGCGGCACTCCGACCTCCTGCTGCAGGAATCACTACAGGTGACCAGGAGGGTGTGCCTGTAGGGCATCATCCTCACGGGGACAAATTAAGATGGATTTTTTTCCCCTACTTTTCTTACTTACTTCCTAGAAGAATAGGAAAAAAGTGGGTGCATCAACCCAAGCAAATGCAAAATAAATCACGGTTAAGAGGAAAGTCTGATAATTCACACTGTGCTGTTAACTCATGAAACGCGGTGCCCTCTACGCTGGGAGCACAAGAACTGGGTTTTTACAGTCAATTTTCTTTTTTATTCCTTCAGTAAACCCTATTTTGGAGCAGTTATGGCAAGGACATGCTTTTCACTGATTTATGGTGCAAAGTAACCCCTAATGTCATTTGGGGAGCACCATTCCACAGGGAGTCACCCGGTACACAGAAGACACTTTCGTGACACCCCAAATCCCTGCCTGACCCAACAGGCACTGTCTGGCAGATTTCCCTGGATCTGTGAAGAACTGTCCCATTTTTCCCAGAACTGTGGTCCCTTCCCAGGACTTCTAGGATGGTTCAAGTGCCCGATTCAGCTTCACTGCACCCTCAAAACACACTTTATAGCACCAAGAGGCTTCAGGACCCCAGGAAAAGTGGGATCATCCACACCTGGAGCTGGAGCTGCCCCGCCGCGCAGAGGAGAGAAGCCCCAGGTCTCTCCACAGGGACCAAAGCATTGAAAATCAGGTGCCGGGACCTTCTGGGTTGCAAGACCTAAATCCTCCTGTGAAATCAGCTTCAAGCCATGTGAATAGTTCGATGGTTGTAACGATGCTGGTTGCCAAGGCAAGATGGATTCTGCGAGCTGCAGCCTCCCGTTCTCGTGGACAATAAATATTCCACTTAAATCACAGCTTGTACGTATTTGAAAGGATAAACCTGCCCCTAATAACTACGAATCAAAAGAGAAGATTCCAGTTTTTATGCCAGAAAGCTAACAAAAATCTTCAGTGCGTTATAAACAAGTATCTATCATTATAAACTACGTTCAGCATGTAAAAATCCAAAGATGGAGTTTATTGTCCTTAATGGCTGAGAAATGACAAGAGTGTTTGGTTGAAAAGGAATTTAGCAAGAAGTAGTTCTGTACAAGAACCAAAACCTGCCTTTAAACAAGAAAATCACTGCTGACAGTTTTACAGTAGAATTAAGCCACAGTGAACTCTCAGAAGTGGGGCTAATCACAAGTTCCTGGGGAATTTAACATGGAAAAGAAAGCTGATTATTAGGGAGACTCCTATAAGTCAGGTAGAAGCTGATCCTACACCTTTCCCAGACTAAAACTACGACTGAAATCGCTGATGTTTTGCAGAGGGAACTGCTTTCTGCAGCCTGCTGAGCCACCTCCCTTTGGTGAGCACAGTGAGGATCTACGAGCCCATTGGATCAACTTCTGCTCCAGCTCCACCTTCCCATCAGCTCAAAGCATCAGGAGGAACAACTCTCAAACCAGAGAGGAGCAAATCCAAGGAGGCGAGGAAGCTAATGAAGATGTGAGAGGGATGCACCCCTCGTGGTGACGTGGCTATGTAAATTCAAGGGAAAGTTTTTCCTCCAGTGGGCAAGCTTGGAGGTGGAAGTTGTCCAAGGGGAATCTCTCAAAAGCCCTGGACAGCAGCAAAAAATGTGACAAAAAACCTGCCAAATGTTTTAGTGCTGTGCTGAAAGATCAAGGTGAAAGGAGCCTCTGCGCTGGAAGCCTTGGAACAAAGACAGAATTTCCTGGAACAGAGCATGTAACTGTTCAAACATCAACCCATCATCCCAGTTGTGAACTGAAGAAATAACAATAATAATTTTATAGAGAGGGAAGGAAAAAGAAAGGGGGGGAAAAAAATGAAGCACGATCTTTCGCCAGGTCCAGGTAACACTGACCTCCCAATCTGCGGATTAATTTAAATCAAGGAATGAGGGAAAAAAAAAAAAGACAAAAAGTGAGACACGAGATGGAAGGAAAGGGAATATATTTTTAAGTGGCCAGATTGGGAATGTATCCTGGGAGAAGTCACTTTTCCTAAGCAATCTTTGATATGCTAAAGGTTCAACAGAGGCAGGAGGAGTTTCCTAAACGGGGAAGAGATTCCAGAGGTATGTCAGGGCACGTTCAAAGCGCCGGGGGAGTGGCGGGGCAGCTCTGGTGTCTATCAAGCCATGTTTATTGATGTTCTTGCTAGCTGAGGCAAGGTTTGGGAACACGGATCATAACACCGTTTTTATACCCTATAAAATGCACTGTGAAGTGATGAGAAATGGGAATTGTTGAGCTGCTCCAGGCAGGTCCGTTAGAAAGGAGCGTGCTTTTTTTCGTGAGAGCTTTTACAACGCAGAGAGCAATTCTCTTCTCGCTGTTAAAGAAAAAAAAAAAAAATTGGGAACCCTCCAAAGCATGTGTCTCACAAAACTCTAAAAAGTGGAAAACAAGATTCCAAGAGGAGAAGTGTGAGAACAGAAGTTCAGGGCGAGCTTCCTGTGCGTCCCACGTTGGGGACTGACAGGGCAAGGACCAGTCCAGGACACTTGCAGCCTCTCCAGGCTGTTTGCCTCATATCTGGTCTCACGATGGGATTTGGGACTGCACTGGAAGCTGGTTATGCCTCCCGAAACCACAGCAGAGTTTGTTCAACTGCATTCAAAACAGGAGGCAAAAATTGAGATGTTTAAGATCACCTGCATTTTCTGCTTAATCGAGCAGAGATCTGCCTTCTCGTTCCAAGGAGAGAATTAGCATCTTAGCACCTTGTTTCTCCAAGACATTTGACCTTTGTAGCTCTACAAAGCAAGACACTGGCTAATTTTCATCTAGTTGGACACTGTTCGGAAACTGCCGAGGAAGTGGGATATGCTGGAGGTGTTTTGGTGAAATATTTAAACTGGGCAGTTGCCACTGAGCTGAAGGCAACTTGTCCCCAGAGCCCCTGCAGCCCTGCCAGGGTGCAGTGGGAAGATGGTCTGGAGATGATAAATCACCTTCATGTGCATTAATCCCATCTTTTACATGTCCACTTTGAAAGTCAGACCCAAACACCCAGACCCACGCCCACATGTAAACACGTCAGTTCATCAGCTGGGACAAGGGAAAGCATCACTGAAGAGGTTTTATCTGTATGATCTTCTTCGGGTAAATGAAAATATGGTTGCAAGGATTTCCCTGCTGGAAATGTTGCCAACACGCTCTGAGTACCGTGGAAACCAGAGCAAATGGAGGTAGAAAAATAACTCTCCAGCTTTACATCTGAGTTTCGTTGATATTGCTCTGACCAGCCCAGTCCACCTTACACCTCAGTTTCTCCATCTGTCTAATGGACATGAGGCAACAGAGCTACTTGACTTCAGTTTTCAAAAAATAAGTATCTGGGAATGCTCTGCGGTTTCAGTAGCAAGTCAGTGCATATTGCTGCTCACAGAAGACCCCCTGGAGTAACAATATGACTCTGGAACACCTCGAAAATCCAAACCAGATGAGTTCTGTGCCCATCTACATTTAAAAAGCTGTCTTTTTCCAGACCATGCTGTTGTTAGGTCAGAGAGCTGCAAGGCCTTGGCTCCTGCGGGCTGAGCATCAAAAAGGTTCAGGCAGGTTTAGAGACCCCGTCCTAATTTCCTAATTCTCACAGCAGTGGAGACAAACAGCCTAAGCTGAACTGGAAATCTCACTGTTCACACAGAATGCAGTTCACCTCCACGCCGAGAAGGCCAGTATAAGATTTAAGACCCATTGTCAGGGCTTAGTAAGACTTAAGTGGTGCACAGACCCAGGGCCAGCCTTTGGCACAGGAGGGGATTTTACTCCCAATAAACTACCAAGAGCCCTTAGTGCAAATTTCTGCAGGACCCTTGACAGGATGACAGCTACAGAAACACAATAATCCAACAGACTCGTAACCACTGAGTCCACGTACCCTCCTCGTATAAATAATAGGACCAAGACAAAGGAAGTGGGAATTAGATGCTTGTGGTGAATTGCAGAGAGCCAAAGACCTTATACGATACCCAGTACTTACATCTACACTTCATTAGGAGTGAAACTGCAGACATGAGACCTCAACATGTGGTATTCACATGTGGGCTCAAAAACACTGTCAAAGCCAGTTTTCTTACGGTTAAAACTCTGGGGATGTGATGCAGAGGGACAGTCTGGAGATGGCTGATGGACACCCTGTGGCCCACCAGCTCCAAAGCAGGTGCCGCTTGCGCCGGTGCCAAGCGCTGCCCTCGCACCCCCTGCAAGCCAGGCAGCTACAGAGAGGTCCTGAGATGTCTGTTGTAAGCACTGATTGAGCAGTTAAACCTGAACAAGACGAAATCTGAAATTCAGATGTTAGTGTCAGCACTAATAGGAAACAGGATGCAGCTACAACACAACTCCAGCGGTCCAGGTTCTGGTCTCAGTTAGGGCCCGGCGAGTGCAATACAACCTACACTCTGTTGTACATTAATGAAGGTTTTTTGTCTCATAGACTTCAAAACAAACACTTTTTTTGACCCTATGTAAAACCCCAGCAAGATTTGCTCCAGGAATAGACACAAACCTGCTCGTTGTCCTGATGCTACTTCACTTCTGAGATGCCTATGGCGCTCATGGTCTACTGGTGAAATCCCAGTTCCACCAAAGACCAACAGGAGTTTTGCCAAGGCACTCAGGGAAGGCAGGGTTTCACCCCAAAGTTTTGAAGGAATATAATTTTCAAAGAGAAAAGTACACTAAAACACAAACAAATCCTTTTTTACAGGTCTTTTAAACAGATATTAAAGCAGTTATCTGAGAGTGCAACTGTGTGGATGTCACTGTCACGTTGTGTATGAACAATCCATCATTTCTACAGCACTGCAGTGAGCTGGACTAGCTCTCAGCAAACAAAACCAGAGACATCTGCAAATCGGATCTAAAACCTTTTTTTTTCTTTTTTTTTAAACAAAATGATTAAAAGTTGAAGAAACACTTCCATATGGAAGAATCTTACCCCAACAGGTCACCACAAAGACACTTCAAACACAATAAAACAGGAAGTGCTAAAAAAAGCATAGCAGCTCACAAAAAACCCCACAACCTTTTCCACAGAAAAAAAATATGTCGCCCTGCGTAGAAAAACCATTTGGCAGCGTAATGTGTCTTTAATCTGCTCAATTTGCTTATTATAGTAAAGGGTTAGAGGAATTTTCAAGCAGTGGCCAAAAATACTACAATGATATCCTCCCCTCGAAAAGTAAACTTACTTAAAGTGAATTAACTTCTTCAACTGAAACATTTCAAAGCCGAAAGTGCCCCCACTGAAAAGAAAAAAAGCTCCTGGCCACGAAGGCTGGTTTAACTGCTCGAGGCCAGGTCCAGCATCGTTTGCCGGGTTCTGCTCCTGGACAGCCCTGGAGCACTTGCAGCAGGGGAGCAGCAAACACCCAGTTGAAGCTTTTCACGTGCCTCTTATTGGACTTTAGAAGGGCCAACGCACTTTGAAATAAAATATCCCGGTGTTCCTCAACCCTAATCCTGATGGTTGCATGTACAGGGCTGGGAGCGGAGCACGCTGGAGCAGAATCCTGCTGGTACCAGAGCCAAGCTCGGGATTACCCCACGTCAGAAACAAATTGATTTTGAGCCTATTGATTTGCCAAATTGCTTATCAGGTTTGAGAGCCTTTAAAAGTCAAGATAATAGTTAGAGGAGATGGATATAACCCAGGGAAACCACGGCCCGTTTGTGCCAACCCTCACACAAACGGGGCAATTTTAGTGACCGTCGCTCCTGATCTCTGCTCCGCTGACCCAAGTATTTGGTCATGTTAAAGCTGATAATTTATAAAAATGGCCACTGTCCAGGTTATCTCCAGTTAGGAAACTGTGCATGTGACCAACTTGCAACCGCCTGTGGCACGGCCAGGCAAAGCACCGAGCCAGGGGGAAGCAGCATCCCTCCTCCTGGCACTACAGACGTGCCTGGGGGAGGCCAACAAAGATAACAGGAGGAAAATTTAAGGAAAAAAATCAAGGCTCTCTTTAACTCTTGATATTTAATATCCATGAGTTAAAGACAGAAAGGTGCAAAAAGCTTAATAGTATTTGTGGCTGAAATTAAAACTTTAAAAGGAACTCATAGGGAACGGTAATGTATGCAATGACATCTGGGACTGTAATCAGCAAACTGCTTTCAAGAGCTGCCAAAGCAAACAGCCAAATAACAAATCCACTTTACAGATCATCAATCTGGTCGGGCACTTGCCAAGGTAAATAGTACAAGGCTGAAGTTTGCTTTGCAAACCAGTGAGCTGGGAGTTTAGCAAGGCCTGCTTCCAGGACAGCAAAGGCTGGGGCAGGGTCCTCGAGGGCTGGCGCGGAGAGGAGTTCAACAATCCGATACTCAGCCAGTGATTGGGGTGTGTGGAGAGATGAAAGATACCCAAAACTGGGGATTAAAAAAAAAATAATCAAAGAGATTCAGGTTGTGTTCATAACTCACTTCACGAGGAGGATTATTAGTGCCGGTACAACTCAAACACAGAGCCTCGGCTAAAGCAGAGTTTATTGTAACGCTGCTTTGCAGATTGGGCAACACTTCATGGGAACTCCAAACCTAAGACTGAAAAAAATTAGTAGGAAATGAACCTTCTTTTATTTTCAAATGAGATAAAATCTGGCTCCAACTACCATATTTTACATTTTAGGGAAGAGGATATAAAACATCAAACAGTGATTTTTTTTTTCATTATGAATGCAAGAAAGATAATTTATGGCGGCTGCAAAACATTTATGTAAGAAGTAAAGCCTTTATGTTCTGTATACAATTTATAGGGCTGTAAAAGAAAGAAGTGAAACAACTGCAGCCATAACATGTGCATTTATGAATAATAATTGTGAGTCCATTTTGCTAAATACAACTTCTGCTTCAGAGTTCATTCCTCAGTTGATTGGGAAGTCCTTGAGTGCAACCTCAGACTTGTTTAAGGTTACACTCTTGGCTAAAGAGGGAGTTTAAGACAAAATTGCTCAGCAGCGTATGTCAAGAACCGAACAGAATAATGGTACAATTAATGTATAATATTTTTCAACTGGTGAGAGATGGCACATTCCTGGTGGGAATTACCTCAGCTCTGCCTTCAAGTACAAATATTTGATTTTTGCTGCAGTCAGTGGGTTGCGACACAGCCCGAGAAGAACCTCCAGCCAGGACACCCCACGCATGGCTCCTCATCCCTCACCTCGGGGTGAGACAAGAGATGGACTCATTCCCTTACTGCAACCAAAACCCCATTGCCTAAGTGCCGTGTGGATAAACACAAGCCAAATGTGATGAAATTGGCCCAATAATTACCACAGGAAAGGTGACTCTTAGCACAGCTGGGACACGATGGGGACCCACAGGCTGGGGCTACGCCTGCATGTGTGTGCAGGCAATTAAATGCACAGTTACCTCCTTTTTTGGCATTTATTTGTCATTTCTCCCGGGGTGAACAGGCAGCACAGTGAAAGCTGCAGGTCCTTCAGCGCTCGGGAACCTGTAAAGGGGTTGCCTCCAACCACATCCAGGCTCTGCACCCCAAAGCCCCAAGAGTTCCCACTCCATCCCCTCTGGCTCGATCACTGTCACCTGGTTTTTTCGTTACGGTAAGTGCCTCAAACAGTTACTGCAAGATTTTAGCTAATCAAATCATGATGAAGCATGGGAACAATTTAGAGCTGTAGTTGGAAATAACTAAGTGGATCCCCCACAGGCACAAAAAAAGTCCTGATGACGAATCCTTCATGCTAATCAAGAGGTCCTGTACTCGTAACCAGTCGAGTCTCACGAACGTCCGTGCGGCAGGGCCAAGCTCCCGGAGGGTATTTGTGACACCGCCTGCTCTAAAGGCCTCAGGCCTCCACTCCACGCAGCGTTTTCCTCCCTTTATCCCACAGACTGCTCTCTGAAGAGCACAGTTCTGCCCAAGCAAACTCCAACTTCTCCATGGATCCCACCGGTCCACGTGGATGTGTCTGGTGGCCGCTGCCCAGCCGTCGCCCTCCGTCCTTTCCTTACACTCCAGCTCCAACGAGGCTACCACTGACCCTCAGCTTCCCTCGGGGAGAGGCTGGACCTCACTCACACGGATATCTTCTATTTTTGGGAAGTTTTCCCTTCCACTCCCGTTACACTGAAGAAAGCCAGCATCTGGTATCACAACACAAACAGACATGGCTTCCCAAAACACCGAGCTTTCAGAGGCTTGGCAGGATCCCTGCTCCGCGCTGCGAGGAGCCACCGGTGGCCAAATACACTGATAAAAAGGATGTGTAACTCCTCAACACTATCCATGATGGAAACAACTGCAGCTCTCACTGGAGGTCAGGAGGCACACGAAAACAAGCCTACATGTGTAGCAGATTACAACAAACACATGGCCGAGATGGACTCGACAGATCAAATGTTGGAATCGTATGATGACACATGGAAAAGTGGAGTTTAGCAGGGGGGGGGGAAAAAAAGGCAAGGGAGAGCCCCATATGTTCAATTAGCAAGATACAAAGCTTTTGTTGTATACCAAAAATAGCAAATAAAAGCCTGTTGTCATTTTTGGGTATCCAGATGTGTTTCATTTCCAGCTTCACATCTGAACGTGTGGACCTGCCTGAAGATGAAAGGGAGGAAAGTGTGGCAATGGCTGAAGGGTATAATTACATCAAAACTCTTCCTTCCAAACAATGGGTGATCACTCCCCCCTCCTGCACCTGACGTGGCCCAGCCTGTGCACGAGCCCAGCGCCGGCTGCTCGGCATCCAGTGGGATTTTACCTGCTTCCCAGGGCAGGGACTGCCCCTTGCAGAGACATTATCTCACCAACACGATCCCTCCCAGTGCCAACAGCTGGACAGGCTGCCTCTCCCGGGCACTGTCAGTCCATCGCCGTGGCTCCCCGGGGGATGAAATCACATCCCCGGGGCAGACACGGGCTGCAAGTGGGAATTCTCAGTGACCAATTAAGTCTCATTTTTGATGGTTACTTGGAAGATCCCACTTTTTCAAAGAACAGTAACAGGAGCGGGATTTATACCTCCTGAGCAGACTCTCAAAGGGCAGAAGTGGGTGCCAAGTCACGAGCAGAACAAGAGCTACCTGGCCCGCGAGCGTATAAAGCAAACACCAGTCTATAACCAATAAACACAAGTTACTTAGGTAGCACTCAAACAAAACCAGATGGTCTCATCTACTGCAGGTTTCCCTCCTCTTTTCTCATTTTTTCCCCTCATTGCTTTTGAATCCAAATTCTGTTCAAACAAGGAATGTTTGCCAACAATGTGACTTCCCAGACTTCAGGTGTGCCTCCCTGGTCTGACATGCTGTCCAATTAAAGCAGGAGTTTATTCCAGCAGCCTTTGGAGAAGGAGTTATCTGGGTATCACTCTGAATACCCTCAGCAGAGCACCTGGGGAGACTTATCCTGGTGGTCACCAGCACCATCTCCAAGCCCACACCTCCCACACAGCAATGTGTTTCTCCCCCTGCCATGGCTTGGGGCAGGGTTATTATCTCTCATTCACAACTGGAAAAACTGAACACACACAGATTCAGTTACATGCCCAGGATCACCCAAGAAGCCTGTGGCTGAGCTGGGATTAGACCTTGGAGCTCCCCAGTCCTTGCCCAGCTCTTAACCACAACACCATCCTTCCTGAGTGCTTTCATGTAGTTATATTTATCTTTATGTAGGGTCATCTTGGCTCCCATTATGAAAAGCACATATGGTTTCCAGTCCTCAAATTGCCTGGGTAAGGGTTAAACATTCAAATATAATGTTATTCCTGGCATTTATGGAAAAGTTCCTCAGTGCTGATTCCAAAATCCCATGGCTTTTTTGGAGCTGCTGCTCAGTATCACTGATAGTTATAAACAGGCTTGTCACTTCCATGCCTGTGAATTGATAAAAACAAAGTACTTTATCCAAAGGATTCAAATGAGGTTAAATGACGAGAATGTGGCTATGCATTTGCATTTGCTAATGTTCTAACATGAATTTTATATGTTGAATTTTATGTAAGTGCTACCAACAGAATTACAGGAAGCAGGGAGGCCAGTGAATGCTGCTGCAATAACCTGTGCACACCCAGCTTAACCCAGCTTGAATTCCTTGTGTTAGAGAACTTTATCATAAATTCTCAACTCATAAACCCCCTTTGGACTGCAGTGAACAGCTGTAGTACACAAAAGGTTAATCAAAAGAGAAATGACACGAGCACCAAATACAAACAAGCTCCTCTTACCACCCCGATCTCATCAGCGCCGCTGCAAAAATGATTACTAAAGGAAATCCAAAAGGCAAAGCCACTGGTTCCAATCTGTACTTAGGGGATATTTTGGGCACTGCCTCCACCTGGGGCTGTGGTTAAGCACTTAACTCCTGATTCAGCTAAATCAGAACTGCTGCACTTCACCTAAAAAGCCCCTTTGGTCACATTCAGACCATTCCAGTACCCACCCTGTGATGCCAGCAGAGAGGCAGCTCTCGCCCACAGACAGGGGTGCAGTGGGTAGGTACAGTGCCCAAGGCACGACCACTGTACAGACAGATGGTTTTACACCCTGGTGTGCATCCAAGCAACTTAATTCTCCCCGTGTTCCTACTCTGTGTTGTACTGTTGTGTGTAAAAACCAGAAAGGAGTAGAAAAAGGGAAGATTCACTATCACGGTCTATCTTCTGGGTTAGTAATGATTGATGGACTCTGTGTTTATATCTGATTTTTGTTTCCACTCTGTGTAACGTACAAAGGAATAAGAGGAGCAATATATCTTGCTCCCAGAGAGCAGCAGGCAAACAAACCCAACCTGGGGCATCGCTGCCAGCACCGTGATGGGGGGGCTCCCCTGGCAAGCACCAAGGGACAGGGGCTCCCTGCATCACCCCCAGCCCCCTGCTGCTCCCCCACCAAATGCCAAACTGCCACTCTGGGGAGGTCATCGTGTTTTTCAGCCCCTTTAGAGAGGATGTGGGACGCTATCTGCGCGTGTGGTTGGGGGAGCACTGATAACCAACACCACACACGAAGGAGGGCTCCGTGTTCCACCCAATCTGTACCACGTGCAGCTCTAAGATACCACGTCGTGTTGTTCATGCAACTGTTCACTTAATTATTTTCAAATAGATCAGCCAAAGCAAGGAGAAAACACACTCCACGTACTGAAGGCAGTTGGATAAAAAAACCTTCCTGCACTCATTAAATACCGTGTCAGACACTCACCAGGCACCACGCTTTTCAAAGAGCTGTCTGTTTGCTCCATTGTCACTAATATTCAAGATACATTTAAAGTAAATAGGTTAGGAAAGCATTTGATCTCATTGCTGCACAGTGCAGAATCCCAGTAGGCTGGATTTCCTGGTAGGGTGAAGTATTCCGAGATTCCTTAAAATCTCGACTTGTTCCCCTCTAGTCCAGCACTAACACCAGTGCTGCTCTGGGGAAAGCAAAGTGCTGTCGAGAACATAAAATCAGTGTGATTCACTTAATGACTAATAGCTGTGGTCCCAGTTCAGCACAGGTCCAGGAACTGACTGTAACTGTGCCCAAGTTGACTACAGGAGCCAAAGTCTCAGCCAACACCACAGGTCACCCAGGGAGGTGGAAGATGCCCCATCCCTGGAAGTGTCAGGCTGGACAGGGCCCTGAGCAGCCTGATCTGGTTGAAGATGTCCCTGCTCCCTGCAGGGGGTTGGACTAGATGGCCTTTGAAGGTCCCTTCCACCCACAGCATTCAGCGATTCCAGGTCGCTGTGGGGTGTGAGCTCCCTCCCACCACCCCAGGCAGTGCCCACTCAGCTGTTCACCCACCTGGCTCTTCAAATAATCCCCTCAGCACCCCTTGGCATTAGCAGCAGCTGCAAGAACACCCATTCTGCCACCTAAGTCTGAAAAACTGCCAGTGCCACGTCCTTCCCAGCCCTTCCCCTTGTCCCTCGTCACCTTCCCTCTGCTCCACCACACCACACTCTCTGTCTCCTCATACACGTGTTACAGAAATGTGCTCTACTCCATCACTGCAACAATGCAAGAAAGATGAAACAAAAACCCAGCCCAAACCCACAAACACCAAAAAGCTGCAGCAGCAAAGCTGAGGGGAAATGAAGCGTGGGGTTGGAAGGAGAAGGCAGGGTCAGGGAAGGGCTGGGAGCCTCTTAAACTGGCTTTGCTGTGGGATAAGATGCTCATGTAACTACACCCTTATTAGTGTTATTTTTTTAAAGCTGGATCATTTCACAGATCTGCTTTAAAAACATGTCATAAATGAGATCTGCTGCAATGGAGCAGTAATATGTGCCTACAGCTGGAGCCCGAGAGGAGCTGTGCTAATTTAGCCCAGCTGAAGACCTGAGCCTGCACTACCCCAAACTTCACTTCACCACTCTGAAGGGGGGAAAAAGTCCTAATTGCCCATGCACTGCTCTTCCCTCAAACATAACCCCTGTCTAGAAGATTAATTTTCTCGGTACTAAAGATTAAAAAAAAAATTAAACAACCTCCTCCAAGCCATCGATTTAATTTAAGGTTTCATTTCGAAACAGCTGGACAATGTCCAGATCTTCAAAGTTTTGACCAAAAATAGAAAGTATATTCTGCAACTGATTTTAAAGATCTGTTCTGTTTATTTACTTATTCTAATATTACCACAAGCACTCTTTTACGAAACGAACCCCAAGGGATTCCTTGTCATTCAGCCCCTGACAGGGAGGCACCTGCACTCCTCACCCTCCGTGCAGGTGGTGATGCTGGGGCAGGGAAATCCAGGTAACTACATAAAGGGATTACCTGGCACTCTTTAACAGGGTGGCAGGAGAGCCCTTTGGCTTTTTAAATACCCAAATGAATGAGAAGTGCCTGAGGAGAGGAGACAAGGCCTGGTATCCCTGCAATCCCAGCTTCCCACTGAAAACCAGGCAGAAAGGCAGCACAGTGGGAGCTGGAGCGGTGGTGCTGCGTGAACATGGACTGGCACGAACATGCAACCCAAGGTGCTGCTGCTCTGGGGTGATACAGGTCCCTTGCACATGGAGCCCCTACACAGGAGAGAGAGAGAAAAAAAATAACCCCCAGAGACAGACTGTCCTGTCAGAGCCTCTGCATCTTCCCCCTGGGAGAGGCACAACCGCAGCTCCTGCCTCTGCCCCAGCACCCGACGCGCAGCCTCGGGCGGGTCACTTCACCTCCGAAGCTGTTCTGCAGCTGCCTCAGCTGCACAGACAGTTAATACCTCCTTGCACTGCAAGGCACAGCTCACTAATGCCCATAAAACAGTTGGTGCTCTCCACATGCAAGTGCGAGGAGGAGGCGGGGTGGGGCCGCGCTTTCAAGGAAATGTTCTGCGGCAATTCCACCGCGAGAGACACCCCGGCCCTGCCAAGTGACAGCATTAGGAAAGTATGTCGACAAAACCCAAAGGACAAAACCTTTTTAATTAGGATCCTGGCACTTGAGCAACGCTCCGTTTGTACAAGGCTCTACGCGAGCGGCTCGTGCTCCCGCTGACGGATGCGCACGGCTCGGAGCGGTTCGGGATGGGGTGTGCACGGGGCTGGCACCCTCACCAGCTATCCTGCTGGGATGGGAGATGTGTCTCCCACCTCCTAGAAGGAGAAGAAGGGGATGGGGAGGGCAGAGGAAGTCCTGTCACTCCTGTTGAACAGCAAGGTAAGCGGGTGATGGAGTCAGGGGTCAGACCAGGATCCAGGGATGCCCTGCAGGACGCTCCTTCCCCACCTGCTCATGTGCCCTTCCCCATCAGTGTGAAAGCTGGCCCTTAAATATTTATTATCCTCGTTTTTTTTCTGACCTTCTTGTTCATATCCTGGTAGCTGTTGGTCTAACACTTAACATGCTTTTAAAGACAGCCTGGTATTTATATGTGTTCTGGTACTTCTAAGGGATTGAACTTGTTTCCACTGGAAGACTCCCATCAGCTGCGATGGGAAGCAGTACCATTCCCACAGGAAAAGCGGGAATGTGGCCAGAAAGGAGAGCCTGAATCACAGCTGGTGTCTCTGCCACCCTCCCAGGATGCCAACAGGCAGCACCATGACCTCCCCTGCCTTCACCCACCACGGCAGCAACTTTCACTGCTCTGCCACATCTGCCTTTTTGACACGTTCTGCATAAATAATTTATTGTGGAGACAGATTAAAGTTACAAGGCATTAAATCTTGCACTCTCAGCCTCACACAAGTTTTCAGTACTACTGCTGGGCCTGGGGCTTGTTTTGAGTAGCCCGGAGGGGGGAAAATCCACAGCGCTCCCATGATATATGTTAAAGTAAGCTGCTTTTTATTTCAATTGGGGAAAAGTTAAGTAAAGGAAACCCTCAGATCTAAGCTACAGGATTGAAGGCGCGGGTCACAAGGAAAGGAGGAAATTCAACCATATCCACATGAATGACTTAATTTTGGTTTCTAAACCCATATCTGATTAACCAAAGAGTCCCATTTTCATCTAGTGACTACATTAAACATAAACAGACATCCATCACAGAGCAAAACCAGTAATTACTATCTGTTGAAGCCATCACTTCCACGCCATTTGGCAGAGATCTGTTCATGAAAACCCCGTAATTTGGCATTTTGGGGCAGTGAGAGATGCTGCTCGACACTGGCAGCCCCGTGGGTCGCTCCACTCACAGGAAGAGCTGAAGGGCATCCACTTCTTTAAATCCCTGAGCATCAATACACTGTGGCAGAAGCATAAAAACTCTGCTCAGATCCTTTCAAAGCCACCAAGCCACTTCTTTCCCCCCCCCCCCCGCCTCTCTGGAACAGCTGCACCCAGTGAACTCTGCCCATTCAAGAGTCAGACAGAGATTTTTGGTCCGAGTTCAGACTCACAACGCAATGGTCTGATGCAAAATGTAAGGACTCGTCACCAAAGCCATCCTCTGGGAAGCTGTGTCAACACTTGGCTTTTGTGCTTAATAAGATCCTTTTCAGACCTACTGTTACCTCTGAAAGATCAGAGTATGGAGCAACGTTTGTCAGAGATGTTTAAAAAACCCAGAACTCGAGTGGGGAACCTTTAATAGATCAAAATGTCTCTAATACAAATATATTCTAAGAAACAATAATACTGGGGTGGAGGGCTGGTACTTTGCTGAACTTCAAAACAAGACACTTGTGAGCTGATTTCTCACAGGGACCGTTCTGCAGAGCTGCCCCACACAACCAGAGCAGCAGAGAAGGGACAACAGATAATCATCATCTTCTGGTGGCTCTTCCTCAATTTATGAAAACTGAGTTAGGAGTCTCAGTCCACTTAACAAAAGCACCCAAAACCCAACCAAAACCCAACCAAACCACACAACATTCTTCAGTTTTACATTCCAAAAGACTTTTCCTAGTTGTCATTAGATGGCACTTTCGTTTGTGAGCTGAGCAGAGACACCAAAACCAGAGCAATTGCACAGAAACAGGATTTCAGGCTATTCCTCCCTCTAAAACTGGTCCCTGTACATTGGGATGGACCCCCCCGTGCCCCTCACCCTGCCAAAGCCATCCTGTGCACAACGCTACCAACACAGTGCTCTCACGACCTCCAAATTCACTTGTTTTAATAAAACACGCCACTCCAGCCATCTGACATCTATTACGCTTAAGCAACATAAAATAGAAAAGAAATATCTATGACCAGAAACAACCCTTCAGCTCACTTTTATTGCCAAGGTCCTGAAATTCTCCCCCCCCACCCCTTTCCTCCTCGCTAATAACAGCCTCCCCACTCCACCTTGCTGCTGGAATATTGCAGGAAATTCCCTGAAAGAAACCCTAACGTGGATGGCAGCTGTGCAGCTTGAAGCTGAACGGGGCTTGAGCTGGACTGAGGGGGCTTGAGCTGGACTGAATGTTCCCACGTCCCGTTCTGAAGGTGCAGACGCTTTTCCTGCTCCTTCACAGAGCTCTCCTCATGGAAAGGGTGGTCAGGCCTTGGCAGGGGCTGCCCAGGAGCTGGTGGAGTGCCCAGCCCTGGAGGTGTCCAAGGAACGACTGGCCGTGGCACTCAGTGCTCTGGGCTGGGGGACAAGCCGTGGATGGGTCACAGGTTGACGTCCATCACCTTGAGGGTCTTTTCCAGCCTGAATGATTCTGTGATTCAAAGCACCTCCCCAGCAGAATGAACTCTCAGAGAGACACGTGCCCGCTCCGGAAAATCCCGGAGCACCCAAGGCGATGCCGCGGGACGTTAAACCTCTCTCGGGACGTTAAACCTCACTTGGCAGAGCCACCCTGCCTCAGATCTGGGAGCCAGGCAGGCGAGCAGAGGAGCTGTGTCTTTAAGCTCCCAGCCCTCTCCCCGTGCCCATATATCACCGCTCCACGCTGCGGTGGCTTTCCCGCCTGCTGCTCAAATTTGTCCAATTAGACACGGCCCCACAGGGCGGAATTCAGTGTGAAATGTGCCTCCTGATGTCTGCAAATTAACCAACACAGACATGCTGCTTTAAGGGCCTGTAAGTGACAGGCAGAAAAATGCCTGCCCGGGACAAAAGCAGGAGGACTGGCTGTGCAAAAGCCCGGATCAGCCTGTTAAGGGATTCCCAGACTCAGAAGGTAAAGTGTGTGAGCCGCCGCGGCACTTCGCACCTCAAGCTGTGCTGTCTCACACCACTGACCCCTCCATGGCGACATAAGTCTCAAGAAGAAGCCAGGATTATCTGTCTAAGAGTCTTACATGTGTCATGCAAGGTCAGGTGCCAACTGCAATGTAAATTAGTAGTTAAGAGTATTGGTAGCTAGACAGATGCTGGGAGCCTCAATTAGAAAGAAAAGTCAGATTATAAGTAATTAAGAGGTACAAAAAAAATGCTGCAGGAGATAAATACCTAAACTGCCTCCAGGGTTTTTTTGTTGTGTTTTTTTTTTTTTTTTTTTTAAATAAAGCACGCATTCCTGAGCTCTCACAGATTCTGCTTGGAACATCTCTGTAGACACCAAAGCTGGTCTCCAGGCAGGCAAAAATCCCTGGCAGAGCTGGTGTCAGAAGGAGCAGAAGGGGAATTCTGGAAGCAGGTGTATTTACTGGGCACAGCACACCACCACAGCTGCTAGAAAAGGGTAAGCTTTTCATCTTCTGCCGTCAAGGGGTCCCACAGCTTCCCAAGTACACATGTAATTTAATAATTTCTGGTTTGAATGTTGTTAAAGAGGAAGAGTGACAGCCCTACGTCCTTTGACAAGAGCTCCTGTTGCTGCTGTCCCCCACCCGACTCAGCACTGCACTCAAGTAACCACGAGCCCAAGCACTTACAAGTTGCTGGTGGCCTGGTGACCTGAATCCATTTTATACAGACCTATAACATCTGCAGCCCAGGAAGAAAATAAAATCGTGAGTTTCCTTCCAGAGACAGGCAAACCAGTGTGCAAAGCCTAAATGATGCAGCCTGGGGCCCAGGAAGGGTCCCTTAGCATCCCACCTCGCCACCTTTAGGTACACAGAATTTGATTTTTATTCAGTTCTTAGCACCTCTCTTTGAAAGATTTGCCCCATTTGCCCACTGGTAGTGAAAGATTTGGGTATTCAGCCACCCGAGAACTTTAGACTTCAGAGCCATCATGATTTAAGAACTCAGGCTGGAAGAAGTTAAGCAGACACTTAAGGGTATTCTGGAGGCAAGGGCAGAGCAATGACCCCGGTGGGACAGGAACTGGGGGGACCACTGGCCCCACGGGGCGCGTCTTGCACTTCAGAAAGCGTTAAAACACGTGGAAAACCACACACTCGGGCTCCTTATCGGGGCGCTCCAGCTTTGAAGAAGCCACTCACTACTTTTAAGTGTTTTTTTCTTTTATTTCTGTGAGGCCAAAAGACTGTAATGGGCTCCTGAGAGCTCTGTGAGACGACAGTAGCACCTGCAGAGGACTAAGGGAACACTTATGTCAACAGGGAGCTCAGTGCTAAGGCAAGCACTTCAAAATCCTGAGAAAATTCTTCCCAAATAGTTTCGCATTTCAGTTTGCTGTGTTTTCAAAATACCCCCTTCGGGGTGGGGGGGATGCTCCTTGTTATTTTACAAATCATTCCCTGTTTTCACGACCATAAATCACGGCAGGAATTGACAATCTCCTGACGTTGATTAAATGGCAGCTGATCCCTGAAATTATATTACCGTTGTTTGTTCAACACCTAAGGTTCCCCAATGCCCTGGACAGCCCTATAAAAACCCTCTGCTCGCATTTTCCTGCACAGCAAAAGATTATGAGCAAATAAGCTCAAGCAGAAGAGGGCGGAACAGAAAATGCTGCTGCCGCCACGCAGATGTAACGCTTGAAATGAGGTAAAAGAAAATCATGTAAAAATATATGGTCGATGTCAAAGGATAACTAAATTTTTTTTCATCCAAAAAAAAAAAAAAAAAAAAAGAAAAGCAGCATATTTATGGTAAAAGTATTACAATGCTACTGAATGACCTTCCCACCAGAGGCAAAGGCCCTGAACTGCCCTGTTCTGTCGAAGGATGCCCGAGACAGAAGCATCAATCACTCAGATAAATGCAACTATCTCTGTGGGTTTACTCTTTTTTTTGTTATTTAGAATCACAGAATAGTTTGGACTGGAAAGAACCTTTAAAGCTGATCTAGTCCCACCCCCTGCCACGGGCAGGGACACCTTCCATTAGCCCAAGTTGCTCCAAGCCCCGTCCAACCTGGCCTCGGACACTTCCAGGGATCCAGGGGCAGCCACAGCTTCTCTGGGCAACTTGTGCCCGAGATTCACCAATTCCGTGGTGAAAAGGCAACTTTTCTCCCTGAATTAAAGCCCTGGAAAAGCTGTACCTCAGCAGAGCTCCTGTGTGCAGCCCTGCCAGCCTCACCGAGGGGAGCAGCAAAGAGGAGACTGGCAGGAGAAGCCGTTTGGGAGCCCCAGGGAGGAGGAGCTGCTGGCACGGGCGTCGAGCCCCTTCCTGCGGGAACAAGGAGCTCTTGGTTATCAGCAGGGACAGGGCTAATTGCAGACCCCATCTTATGCTCACAAGTTTTGCCACAGGACACGGAGCACAACAAACTCCTTTGTGATTCAGATCACAAGTTACAGAGATATTATCCTGTGACGATAAAACTTCCCTTATGCAACGAGCAAGGGCTGGATACGGGTGAGGGAAAGACTGGAAAGTATTGTTAACATGAACCTCTGGAAGGGTTTCTGCATATTTTTGTCACCCTTTTGTCCTTTCGGAAGCTGGGTGGATAGTTATGGCAGGGCTGACCACGTTATCTTATGTACTAAATCCGCCTAGATCTGTAGATGATGTCTTAGGGGGTGAAAAAGATTAATAAGGAATCACTCCAATGGCTTTAGGACAGCTAAGAATCTTAACCCATTTAACCTCCCCTAAAACACACAATCAGATCAGAGGAAGTTGTAGGAAACTCATTTCAAAGACTCCAGGCGACACTTTTTAGGTCAGATTTACAAAGCTCATTAGAATGAAGGTCTGTTACTTTAGATTTTAATACTAAGACATACTAAGAAACCCTCTTGCCCCATTTAGGAAACATACAAAGCAAAGAATGCAAATTTTAAAAAGAAACTTAATCTTAATGCATGTGTTCTGCCACCAAATCTGAGTAAAACCCTCCTAGCTTATGTTCTTATGGAAAACGGGAGAAAACACATCAAAAAGGGACAACAAATGCCTATTTATTTACATCTTTTTATCCTCTGAAGCAGCACATGTACAGGGAATATGAGTCTTTATAAATTATATTTGCTTTGGAGGAAACAGAACTATTTAAGCGCTGGGAGTTACTGATTTTTCTGGTTCTTGTCACCTTCCTAAAAATCTGTTTTTCCCGAAGGTGGGAGTGTGTGGAGGAGCTGGAAGGACGTTCATGGATTCATGGCCACTGATCAGCATCCACTCGCCGATCTGGGTCGGGTCCACACACAACTACAAGGAGAGGGGGAGGAACGAGGGTGGTCAAGGCCCTGCTCTGTTTTTGTGCAGAAAGCACAAGAACTGAAGGCGAGCTCTGGCTGATCTTCTTTGTGATAAGACAGTGCCTCTTAAGTAGAGGAATTAGGCCAGAAAAATAGGAAAAAAACCCACAAACAGACCAAGAAAAACATGTCATTACCTACCCTAATATGATTGTACGTATCTGGCCAGATTTTGGTCGAAGGGAAACGGCATCCCCAACTCGAAATAAAAAGGAAGAGATTACTTTGTGCAATATCAGAATGACAAGCCATCAGAATTCTGTGGTTAATTAGGAGGACAAAGTCCTGTGTAGAATGAGGTAGATGGTTTGGCAAACTTTAAGTTTAATCTTGTGATATCTCCTAATAACAAAAGGCCTCCGTGATCTATCAAACAAATTTATAAATGTATGATCAATGCATTTGACATGTTATTTAATTACGATTCTTCGTGACAGAGACAATATGAAAAACTAGTGTCAACATTCTGACAGTGGAATAAATAAATAGATGTAATTATTTCTTATACTGATCCCAGATGAATTGTAATGTATCAGGTCAGACTGCAGACCAGAGTTCTAAGGTTTCCTTAATATGATAGAGTTTGATGTAAGGGGTGTCATGTATCCAATATTTTGCTGTTTTATTAGAATAAAAAGCTCTCTGGGGATTTCAAGTTCAAATGGTCACAAGTCTCCCTCTTCCACTGCTATTGTGCTTAATGCAAGCATAAGCACTGAAATATGTTTAGAAAAATGCTAGTACAGCTGGAAAAAGCAAAACATCAGCCTGTGCATGAGTCTGAAAAAGCCCAAAACCACCCTGTGGTTGCTCAAAATTTACCCCTAGATGTGATTTCTTGGTAGTTTTTTCCCTGCCCCAGGCACGTGCCAGTCTTGGAAAGAGAGGTTTGGACACAGAGGTGATGTGTAAGGGCAGTTCTCAGGGACAGGCCCAGCCTGGAGGACAAACCCTCTCCCTGAGGCAGAGCTGGGCCTCGACATTCCTCGCGGAGGAGAGCGGGGAGCCGGAGCGGCGGGTCGGGCCGAAGGCAGCCAGCACACTTGTGGCCATTATCACACAGACAGGAAAGAATGCACTACCTGTTCCCTGGGCCAAGAGAAATTAGAGTTAACATTTAACATGAGGGAACGGACTTCAAAGGGAAAGCCAGCTGGATTTGAATAATGGGAGATGAAAATGCTAACACCAGCACAAACTTGCAGGTGGTCATATTTGGCCGGGAAGAGCATCCGCCGTGGAGGAGCCTGCACAGAGCAACCCTGAGACAACACTGCTGCTGCTGTGGGAGCGAGGAGGGCTCTGGTGAGCTGGACATGAGTCATGGAATCACTCAACATGGAATGGGTTGGGTTGGAAGGGACCATAAAGATCGTCTGGTTCCATGGGCAGGGTCACCTTCCATTAGCCCAGGTTGCTCCGAGCCCCGTTCAACCTGGCCTTGGACACTTCCAGGGATTGGGGCAGCCACAGCTTCTCTGGGCAACCTGTGCCAGGGCCTCCCCACCCTCACAGGGAAGGATTTGTTCCCAATATCCCATCTAAACCTACCCTCCATTTCTGAATGCTTTGGCAATTACATGGCCACTGCTTATTTTACTTTTTAAAAATTCCATTTGAAGGCAGAAGGCCATTATCAGAAGTCCGAGACCTAAACTATTGGCTTACAGAAGCTTCTGGTACTGAGGAGAATCTGCATATCCAGCACTTTAATTTACCTACAGACCGTGGGTTAGTCCTGCCCTCAGCTCCCTCCAAAGCAGCCTGGATGCAGATAAATCCCTGACCTGCCCAGCCTTCTGCATGGACAGAGCAGGGCCAGAAATATCTGCAGTGTAAGGGACGGAAACAGGCACAGTGCTGCGTGGCAGGAATTTAGAAAGGAGTAAGGACCAACACGGAATACAAATATCGCTATAAATTGAGTTATAGACAACCTTGCACGAAGCATCGGGGTAAGATTTGCTGCGGTGCCTGTTTTGAAGCATAACCCAGCGTTGCCTCCGTTGTTAAGCAGATGATGCTAGTTTTAACAAATGAAGCTGGATTAATTTAAAGTATTTAAAGTGATCAGCAGCCCTTAGGTTAACGAACATATGTCATTTTCTTCCAAGTTTGTGTTCTGATGCAAACATCCTGCCAGTCTGGGCTCCTCGTGCAGGCAGCTACCTGAACCCTTGGCTACCTGCCCCGGCCCCTCGGAGAGGCTGCACCAGCAGCTGCCACGGGATTAATGGACAGCAACCTTCGGGGAGATGGATTGGGGAGGTCAGGGAGATGCAAACGGCCGTGACACGTGTCATGGATCACTGTCTGCTCTGCCCACCGCCCTCCCCGGCCGCCGCTGGGAAATGGCAGAGCTCGCCCCAGCGAGCCCACTTAAAGGGCTAATGGGTAAATGCATAAAACTATTAAATGCATAAGAATCCTCTTCACCAAATGGCAAAATATAATGAAAGTTTAAACGGTTAATTGAATAAACCTCTTAAAGACAGAGTGCACCAGGGCGGGACGTTTAGCGGTTTCCCGGTTAGGTGCTGCGGGATTCCCAAAGGGACCGTGTGGAATGTGCCTGGATCGCTCTCTGTTCACACAGCTCAGGCTTAGCATGGTGATCATCACTCTGAGCTGCTTTCCCCGCCCTTGCTTTTAAATGCAGAAAGGCCTAAAAATGTTATTAATGTCTAGTTAAAGGCAATGAGCTCCCAAGCTGCTGCTGCTCCGGGTGCAGCGCTGCCCGAGCTGGGAAATCCTCCTCCTGCAGCCTGAGTCAAAGGCACACAACCAAGGAGATAAGAAAGCAGGAATTCTCTGCGTGGTTTTAGGAGGATGGGTTGTTCTGGTTGGCTTTGGTGATGCCAGAGCCTGTGGACTCTCTGTGAGCCACGAGCACGGCCCTGAGTAACATCCCAGGATTTTGGCCTTAGACGGTCAGCCAAACTTAAGAAGGCTGTGAACCAACTGCAAAAGAATCCCCCAAGCCCTGCGTTTGGGCTTTATTTTGGACTATTTTTGACACAAAATCTCGCTGTTGCTATTTGTCAGGGCTGGAACCTGCGCGGCAACAGCGATAATTGATGTTTTGTAGAGATTTCCTGGGCAATAACTGGCTCCTCCAGAGATAAGCACTGCCTTAGGCCTCACGGTTTTATCCTCACGGCAACAAGATTACTGCCTCATAAAACAATTGCAAAGCCACAGTACTATTATCCTTTAAACAGTAAAAGAAGAAGAAGAAAAAAAAATGATTTATGAAAAATACCATGATCCTCCCCAAGCAGAGCCTGAGCGACAGCAATTCCAGCCACAGTAACTAATCTAATGGTGCATTAGGACAGCACAGAGAAGTAGATTTGGCCACTGAACCAAAGTCATTAAAGATTAGACCAGCTGGATTCACAGTTAGGAAATGCTTTTGCCTATCTGAGCACAGGATACACCGGAAGATGTTTTATGATTTAATGTCTCTGTTGTAAACAATACGACTTTTGGGATAAATCAATGGCTGACACTGACGGGACAGAAAACTCAGGGAAGCTGAGGGTGGCTTTGAAATCCAGCTTTCCAAAGCTAAGCTAAGAAAACCAGCCAGACTCCGTCCCAAAATAAATCTGCATTAATGTATACTAAAATAAACGTTATGCAATGACAGTCCGTAACGTTGTATTTTTTAAAACACTGATCCAAAGGCTGCATTTATTTGTATCAGAGGAGAGTGTGCCTAGCCACCTTTTCTACTAAAAAAGAGAAGGAAATAAAGAAGGGGGGGGGGAAATTAAAGTGAAAATAAGTGAAAAAAAGGAAGATAAGGAATAAAAGGAAAAGAAGGGGGGAAAAGGAAAAAAAAGAGAAAAAAGGAAAAGAAGAAAAAGGAAAAAAGAAAAATAGGGGGAAAGGGAAATGAGGAAAAAAAAGAACAGAAAAGCAAAAAGGAAAAGACAAAGCAAAAGATGGAAAAAAGGAGAAGAAAAAAGGAAAATAAGAAAAAAAGGAAAAGACGGGAAGGGATAAAAGCTTCAGCTGCCCAATGTCAATGGAGTCAGAATGTACATGGAGGGACAAGAGACTTCTCTACACTATTTTTCTCAAGTATGAGCTGTGAGCCATCCAGGAAGTTAAAATATCAAAATACACTAAAGTCAGTGGCATTTAACCCTAATATACACACACTCACATGATGTACACACCAAGTAGAGATATTAAATATAAACCAACCCCAAACGCATGTTTCTAGATCTCCATCTATACACTACAACAAAGGAGAGCAGCCTCGAGAGGAAAGGCACCAGCAACAGGATTCCTTTTCCCCGTGGAAAGATTTTGCCACTGGGGAGACACACGCACAGTTCCCAGCATATTCAAACAGTGCACATATAATAAATTACGTGTTTGCGTGGTGCCCAGGAGCACCACCAAAATAAGACCTCCTGGATGTGTGGAAGAGGCACAGGATGGCAGATAAAATCTGTCAGTGGGGTTACTAGTCCTGGCAACTATTCTTAGTTCAGATTCGCATCGAGAGGTGCTCCCTGCTCAGCAAAATAATTGTCAGAAGGGACAGGAAACTGTTTCAGTGCCCAAAAAATAGAGCCTCTGGGATGGAAGGTCACTAAATAAGACCGATTACTTTGTGGCACTTAAGTCTCCAAAGGGGAATCCAGGAAAACAGTGCTGGATGTGGATCAAGATGTTCCAGTGCCAGGAGCACACTGGGATATTGTTACTGGGACATAGGGAACTCAAACATAAATAGTGAGCGGGATTTTCCTTGCGTTGGCTACAATACATATGTTTGTTCAAGAAAGAAATAGCTGGAGCAAGAAGACATGCACGTCTGGTGTTGAAGAAAAGCCTGTTTGTGTCAGATACAGTGGGGAAATTGTTCCAGAATAGTTCATCTTTAAATGAAGATCCCCCTAATAATGCTGCCAAGGTCCGTGGCACTTGGGTTTTTGGCTGTGGAAGTGCTGCAGCACAAGTAAAATCCGCCCTGGTCCGGGCTTTAAATGTGGATATCTGACATTTCACTGTGTTTTCAAGGATTGGTTCAACTTCTTTGTCACCAGCGGTGCCACTGAACCTCATCCTCCCTTGGGAGGGACTGGCTGGGACCATCTACCCAAGAAAAGTGACCACAGTTAAAGCAAAGGTGAAAAACCAGGAGTTCAATCCCAGTTAAATAAAGAGTTCGGAAAGAGGAGCATTTGTTGAATGTTCAGAATTGGATTCTGGGGCATAATCAATGAACACAGTTAGGAACAAGAGAGTTAAAATGCTTCCCATCTTCGCCCTTTGCTGACCATGAATCCACTCATCCCTATGTTTGTGCCTGTCCCAGCACTGCCAGGGCAATGGCATCTCCTTAGGGCAGTGTCACCCCTAAACCTCACCACGCTCACACTGCTCCAACACCTTCTGCAATAAAAGGGAAAGACTCCCTTCAAAAGCCCGAGTTTTGCTCTTTATGAGCCCAGAAATGCCTGTAATTCACTACCAACATTTTTCACTCGTGACCTCTCCGTTCGGAGTTCCCGATTTTCTTCATTACGCGTTCCTAATTTATCACAACCTGAAGTGCTTCAAAAGCCTTGCACGTTCTGACACAACCACGGGCAAGGTATTCCAATGAAACCTCTGAGCTGATTCATATTCTCTCCCCTCTGACACCAGAGGTTTATGTAATTTAGGAATAACAGAGCTGCTAAAATTAATGGCCGAAGGGCAAGGCATTCTCTTTGTCACATTATACATAACGCTCTGGTTCAGCAAAAGAGTAGCTGGATTATTTTGATTCTTTACTCCTAGTTAATTACAATTAAAAGTAAGACTGTAATTACCTTTCTTGTAAACTCTGGCCTTAACTGCTGAGCACAGCAAAACAGGAGGAGGCTTGGTTAACCTCAGTGGAAAAAAAAAATAAAGGTTTTCTTCTGAAATAGCTGGAGCCTGGGCATTGAGGGGGAACGTTCCCGGGAGGGTGAGACAAAGGCAAATCAAGAGCCAGAATCAGACGGATCATTTAGAAACCAACAAAGCTTCAGGTGGGAGGGAGCCGGGGGGGAAAGGACTCGCTGACCCCCAGGCAGCTCAGGGGGACACACCGTGTTTGCCATGGCCGCGATTTTCAACCAAGAGAACTCAGTGCAAACCTTCCCCTGCTTCTACTTCTCGCTTTTTATTTATTTTAACAGTTCGCTGCTATTGTTTGCCTGGGGAAAGTAGCTGCTCCCTGTGCCCGCTGCACGGATCTCCAAGGGATTCCCTGTTTCCCTCTTGCCGGGACAAACCACCCACTGTGTCCCCCGCCTTTGCTGATGGCAACTCGGGGTCCTACTCGGCCCTAAGACTTCCAGTCCCCGTTTTTCAAATACGACCCTTTTTTCTCTCTTTGACTACAGATGAGGCATCTCGAGGCATTTCTTGGACTGTCCTGGGCACACATGGGAGCTTCCTAGAAAAACAGACGTGTCCCGCCCGCGCCAGGTTGTTCTGTCCCTCAGCAGACCCACGGAGAGGCCGCCTGTGAAGCCGCGGCGGAACTGGCTTGCCAGGAAAGAACAATCCACAGGAAAGGGAGACTGTTTTTGGTTCCATGGCCACGTCTGTGCCAGGCCCGGCCCAGCCTGGAGGCACGAGCCACGCGCTGGCACCAGGGGGACGCCCAAGGGCTCCCATTGACTCCAGCAGACGACGACAAACGCGCCATTGTGGCTCCGCCGCCTTGGGACAGACGGACGGACAGAGGGGAGGAAGGAGGGAAGGAAGGAAGGAAGGAAGGAAGGAGCTCTAGAAGACAAAGTTGTTCTTTGGACAGCAATTAGAGATATTTAGAGATCTGAATTGATAGCCACAGGAGGAACTTCTGATTTCGCAGTGTGTAAACACTTCCCCACCCACCATCCAGCACTGGAGGTTCTGGGGAGCACAGTTAAGCCCTGGAATAGGCTCTGTCACAAGCACCATTATTTTTTATTATTATGGAGAGGATATCTAAGATGTAAGTACAGTAAAAATTCCATTTCTCCAGAACTAATTAATTTTTTCGAGCGTTCCATTTCTCCGGAATATTTTCTTTGGTGTCTTTTTTAAAATCTTTACAAGCATTTGTCTATAGGTTTAGTAATAATAAGTGTAGGAGGAAAGAAACATAAAATAACCCAAATCCCTGCCCAACAAATGCTGCTAGTACATAAACTTTATAAATACAATGTTGGCAGATTCCGATATATAAAAAGGTAGCTAAAAAAAAGTAAGAGCCATAAATAATGCCAAGTAATAAAGGAGGTGAATGTTTTTGTTATTAGATTCTTTCATTGTATAAATCTGTTTAATAAGCTGGCTAGGAATCATTGATAGAAAACAGACTGCTTGTGGTGTTACAGATCAACCTGTTCTAAATGTTCTTTCCTACGCTCTGTGCCAAGCAATACTTTTTACAAATACAATTTAAAAATTGAATGTCCTTTCATCGTGCGAAGGGAGCAAATGGCACTAAAAGTCAGGAGGCACCTTTTGAAGAAGGCATGACACGTGTCTGTATCAGCCAGGCACAACATCTTTGTTTTCTGAGCGCTTAAGTCTGCTCGCTGTGATTTGGAGTAATTAATACCATACATCTGATTCGCCCAATGCGATCAGTGGATGTGTAAAACTCTTGATTTAGAAGCCTTATTTCCCAACATGTGGGTATTTTTGGAAAGCCCTATCGTATATTTTTCCTCAGAAGTTCATGTAAAAAGTCTGCAGTAACATTGCACTGTAATGAAAACTAAATGTTGTGAAATGTTATTGAGGTCAGCGATGGGTTTGTGACGTTAATCTTCGTACACTATTGGTTCTCATTACTGTGGGGTATTTTTGGTTTTCATTATTCCTGGAGGAAAGGACAGGAAAAAAATCAGATGCTATAACCCAAATAAGGAAAAAGGAATAAACACTCAAATGCAAAAATGAAGCTGACAATAAGAAAAAATGAAAAAGAAACCCTTTAGCATATTACTGGATAATAAACTGCTGAAACTAAAAAGCCCCCCACACTTTTGTGTGTTATAAGCACACAGATATCCTTATTTCTGCTTGACATTTTTTTATTGCTGCATGAGTTCTAGCACAGGTGGTTTAAGAGTGCAGCTCTCAATAAACTCATAATCATTTCAGGTTCTGCCCCCAGTGCTGATCTGAGCCCAAACAGCTCCAGTTTCAGTGGCTCCTCAACTTTGGGAACCTCATTCAGGGATTCACCAAGGGGTGCTCAGGAAGACACTGAGGTCTCCAGGAAAAGAGTCCATTCTCAGACCACATCAGAAGGAGAAATTATATAATCAAAAATAGAAATTATATCATCAGAAAGAGAGATTGTACCATCAGAAGTAGAAATTCAGACAGGATGCAATCATTATTTTAATTTACCGTGAGTAGATTTGTTTCACCCAGTGGTAAAACTCAGCTGAACTGAGGGCAAGAGAGCCTCTGCCTGTGCAGCCACTCCCTAAAATCCCTGACACACACTCCGGCCAGGATTCCCTGTGCATCACATCCATCCTGCCAGGAAAGCCCCCAGCACCTCCCCAGCTGGGTCCTTACACCTTGTCCCACCACGGCCCACCCGTGAGTGTGAAACCGGCTCTAAAAACTGAGATGCCCCCTCTTTCAAACCATCAGACAAGCTCCCATGAGCTGCAGATTTATCAGAGGGAGCCCTTGGAGAAAGTGAAGCAGACAAAAGGGGCAGAAATCAGCAACCACCGAGAACCAAAACTCTCTCTGCCCATCAAACTAATGAGGTGTGTCCGAGCACTGAGTGCTCTGGGAACAGGACACAACCAGCCCTAAATCACCACTTTAAATCAGCCCAGTTTGTCACGACTGACTGTAGCCACCACCTGTGGCTACTGTGCCACAAGGAATTTGCTGGGGGTCTCACCCTCACTCCTGTGGGTAGGGCAGACACCGTGGTCCTGCCGGCACCCTCACCCCGGGGCTGACCTGGCACGGGTGGAAGCGGCGGATCAGGTGCTGACCCCACACCTCCAGCAGGGCAGGACAGCTCCTTTCACCCTGATGGCAGTGCCCCCTGGAGACCCAGAGACCTCAGGGTGCTTCAGCTGCCACTTCCACAGCTCCCACTGAGCTGTTTCACACGTGACAATGAGCACTGGTTATAACGCTCCCAGGAGTGCAAAGATTTCCTGAAGTGTTGTGCACAAACATCATACTATAATCCCCCGAGCTTCAAAGCCAATCCCAACAAGTAATCCTGCAGATAAACAAAGCTAAATCTCTATTTGCCAGCAAAAATAATGAGCAAACATTAGGGCTATCAGTGTATTGGAGGTCCCCAACCTTCTGAGGGAAGATCTCAGCTGTCACCCAGTTTGTTACTGTGAAGCCCAAATCTACTGTAAATGACAAAATCTAATTAAACCGAGGGAAAGTGATGCAGGCAAACCCTTCAGAGCCAACTCTGCTAAGATTCATAGCTGTGCTGGTCTTCATTTCAAGGAGTTGTTTGCAAACCTTACACTCCCAGCATGGCACTGCAGCCATCTGCCTGGCCTAAGTGCTTCTTCATGCTGTGTAGAATAGATTTATAGCTTGGACTCCTATTTAGGGTGTATTATTGGTCAGGCTGTCTATGACACGCTCAGGGTCTCTCTAAAATAACAGCATTAAACATGGTTCAGTCTCTAGAGACACTGAGATGGGTTTAAGCTCTGTTGCAAAGAACTCCACACAGACACCAACCTGTAGATTTACAACTTCTTTAAGGCATTAACAGGAATTAAGAGGAACTATGCTTGTGTGACACCACAGCCATAAGGAATGGACATCCCTGGGGGAAAGGAACTATAGAGGTGTCAGTCCAACAACTGATCATCACAGTTGCTGCAGCGGCAAGGCAACGAGAAGATAAATCAGGTGGTTGCCAGAGGTCTGCTGAATAACTAAAGGAAGCAGCACACTGCAAAATAAACAAAGTTTTCATTTCTTTCCACATACTTGCAGTGCAAGATAGTTTAAATCCCGACCCGAAGCACTCGAGCAACTTCGTGCATCCCCTCAGGACTTCTCATGTGGACAATGGTCCTCAGTGGAGAAGCCACTACAGAATCTGCTGTATTTGTTTTAAGATTTTCCAGCTGATGAGACTAAGAGCCTGCTTGAAACACAACCAGGACACAGCACTCGCCAAAAGCATTGCTGCACAACCCCCTCAGAGCGAGGCTGATTCTTTGCCCACGTTACTCCTTTCTCTTATCAGCGTCGTTTCATCTTCAGGGTGCTTTGTTTTTTTTTTTTAAATTAACATCAAATTCTAATGACAACACTAAATACAAGTCCAGGGCCAGAAAACCATGAGCCACAGCGACTACAAAGCAATGGTTCTGCATCTCACCCACCAGGACAGCACAGTTCACCTAACTCTTGGATAACAGAGCACGTGCTCTTTCATTCCCACTGTCAACCGGGCACGACTTTGGTGGGTTTCTCAGAGTGTCCCTTAAAGCCACCCATGTTTTGAGGAAGATTCCTTGAAAACAGCAGTTTCCACTGTACTTGGTGGCTCACAAGCAAAGCTCTGACTGAAGGTAGTTCTTGGAGGGACCATGGAAACCCAGCTCCAGCAGCTCCAAGTCTCTTCTTGTAGCGACAAGCACTTGGGCCATAAGCAAACACCGGGAGCTGATGACGCGTCAGATATATGAGTGCTTTCTTTGTCAGTAAATGTTTGCTGACTGGGACTCCCCTGAGCCGAGGTTTCCTTTTTTTCCTCCTTCAGATTTATTGATTGGAGCTGGCAATGGCGACTCAACTCCTTTTTTTTGTTGCCAACCAGCAGAATCAAAGGGGGAAACTCAGCGAGCAAGGAAGAAAATCGGTGTTGGTGGAGCAACGTTTGCCTCAAGAATACGAGGGTGGGAAGTGGCAGCGTGTCCAGGAAATTAGATGTCAAAACTAGTAAAAACATGCTGAAGTGGATATTAATGGAGGCTTAAATCACCCCGAAATTCTTACAGAAATACAAATCTGTGGCACTATGAAAACGTAAACACAGTTGGAGAAGAGAACAGAAGGGAAACTGCTCTTGCCCTCTTAATATTAAACGAAGCCTAAACATTCAGTAAAATTAGGTACTGAATTATTCTAAATCTAAGGAAATAATGGCTCTGAGTATCTTGGTCTAGTGGGAGGTGTCCTTGCCCATGGCAGGGATGTTGGAATCAGATGACCTTTAAGGCCCCTTCCAAGTCAAACCATTCTATGACTGCATGACTGAAGAGCCTCTATTTTATCTGAAATGGTAGTAAGTGGAAATCCAGGATGTTCTGCATAATCTATTTATTTATTGAAAAAATCCCCCCCCAACAATCAAAAAATGCTGTTACTGAATCCAACAGCCAGATCAAGTGGAAGGAGTTTTGTGGCTGAGATTCAAGTTCAAGGCTCTGTTCTTCCTTTGCAGGGACCAAGAGCCCGACCCAATGCTCCCAGCAGACCTGGGAGCTGCGTCTAACACAAGAGTTTTCCTTTTCTCTTCCAGGAACAGCACAGTAGAAGAGAAGGGAAGTGCAAAGTAAATCCCCATTTGCTAATCTGGTAAATGTTAAAAAAATGTAAAAAAAAAAATTAAAAAATCCTGATATTCGTCTGGTTTATCTCACTTCAAAGAGCATGGAGCAGGAGAAGGGATTTTGGAGATGTATGGAGAAGCTATTTTTAAAAGCAGTCACAGGACCGTGAAACAAGACGGAGGGTTCGTGAAAAAAGCGTTCCAGAGTTTTTGGCTGCCCCGCATCTCCAAACTCCATTCTTTCAAAGGGTTCTTACAGAGGATTAATGACAAAGTGACCACGAGACTTTGACAGAGATCTGAATAAGAAATGAGAGGCAAAAAACGGATGTTGAGGCTTTGGCCACCGTCAGGACTGGCTGGTGCCCTCCCGGTTTTGTCACTCCCCTGCTGGCACCTACGTGTGGTCGTGGCGCTGCTGGCAGGAGGAAGCAATGCAGAAGGGAAACAGGGAAAGGGAGAAGTGGTGTCACCAGGTGGCCCCTCAGATGAGAGCACCCAGCTCCCAAGAGCACAGGGAGGCTCAATCCCGTTTTTCTCTGCAGCAGGACAGTGCTCGGGAAGCGCTCGGCGGCGGCGCCTGGCTTCCAACAAAACAAACTTCAAAGCAAACTGAATTAAGCCAATGTCAAGAGCTTTCCAAAGTCTCACCCTTAAATCCTTAGTGCTCATAACTCTTCCTGAAGGAAAGCAGATAGTCAAGCCCGTGCATCCACACAGGCACTGGAGACCTCAGTTAAAGGGACTGAACCTGGATAAGCCCCACAGGCGAGTTCATGCTCTGAAAAAGGTTTAATCTTGCCCAATTTTCCATGCTGGGCAAGTCTGAGTGTGAGAAGTCCCTGGGAACAGAGAAACCTGTCAGGAGAGGTTGGTCAGGGAGAGGGACATCTGAGAGCCCCTCCAGCCCTGACAGGGTGCAGGGTCCAGCACTGCCTTCCCATGGCACAAAAACCTTACGGGGAGAAGTCTGTTAAGAACAGCCCCTCTTTGGAAGATCTGCTGCAACTTAATTTTCACTAAAGCTCCTTTCCCAGTGCTGGACACACCCCCCATCCCTGGAGCTGCTCTTTGTGACACGCTTTGCACCCAGAGGTGCACAAAATCCAGCCACGAGCCTGCAGCCAGCACAGTCTGCAAACAGCAGCAGGGTCCAGCGAAGAGGCTGCAAACATCTGGCCTTTCAGTTTGAATAAAATCGACTTCTTTAAATGTAAAAATCTACACTGAAGCCAAATCAGACATGCAAACATTTGACTAAAAACATCTCCTTACTCAAGAGTGAGTTTGCACAGACCAATCCTCTACATAAACAGCACCGGGAGCAGCAAGGCAGGAATCAGAGCATCTCCTCTCCTGAGCAACCTGAGAATCACAACGACACCTTTTAGCACTGAATTTGCCCCATTTATTTGATAAAACACTGGTGCCCAGCCTGCCAGGGCTGCTGGGCACACTTCACACCGAGGCAGAACAGATCAGTTCTTAAGTCACAGGTTCAACTTGAGAACGAGGGCATTTGTTTTCTTGTCTAATCAAGGTCAAAACTATTAAAATACCCTTAGGTTCTCAGTCTAGTGAAATGAACTGGTAATACATTTGGCAAGTTAATCTGTGGATTGCCTTCTCACATGAGACCAGCTGTTGTGTTTCTAAGTACAAGCAGTATTTACCTCCAATAATGAAATGACTGAATATAATATGAAAAAAAAAATAATCAGTGTTCCCTTGCCTACTGCACAGCCCTGGGTTACACTTACAGTCCTAATAAACTGATTTGTCAAACCCGTCAGGATCGAGGATGATCATCTGGATACCAGATGAACTAGAATACATGTAATTATAAGTTGTCCATTTGTTCTCTTTTATCTCCCCCATATCTCTCCTTTGCTCTCAGCTACATGTGCGTGTTTATGTGGAACCAAGCATTTAGCTGTGGGTCTAAAACCCAGGCTTTTATTCCCACTTTTACTGTAGTATAACACCAGAGAGTTCTCGCTCTCGTGGAGCATTCCTGCAAAATAAAAACCTGGTGATGTTGCTTTAGTATTTTAACGCACATGGACACCCTGTACATACAGGAACAGAAAACCACAATGTACATACACACACCTACAGTCAGATATAACGTATTTCCAAACCCAAACACAGACTCAGCTCATCTATCGAACATGCCCTACAGCTGAAAAGTAAAGAATCAAACATAATTCGATTCTAGATTACTCCATTTCCTAAACATCAGTGGCTGCTTTTTTTTGTAACATTTATTATTGTGTAGAGGAGTAGATACAGGACCACACTGCTACACAGGAACTAGTGTTTTACCTCTACCCTTTGAATCAGGATGTTATAAAACACTAGAGGTGCATTGGTGAATATTTATAAAGGCTGGATATTCTGTTTTTCATGGAAACAGACGAGCAATATTTCATTGCATGTATTTTAAATATATACATATATATATATATACACACACATATATAGTAGGGAATAATCTGAACAGACACATTCCCTGCCTTGCAGAAACTCCGACAGAAAAACAGAGAACAGGCCATAGAAAAAAATGATGAAGGAAGATGTAGGAGAGATTATCAGTGTCAGGGGAGGAGGAAGAATTTCCTGGAAGACGCCAGTTTTAAGGAGGGATTTGAATGAATGGACAGTGAGCTGCTGGAAAAGCAGGGGGAGAACTGCAAACCTCAGGAAACGGCACCTGAGGGTGAGTAAGGAACCCTGAGGATGCCAGTGAAGGAAGGTGTGGAAGTACAATCAGGCATGAAAATCAGCCTGGGAACAAATACCAGGACAAATGACCTCAACTTCTGTGGGACTCTTTAGTAAGAGGAGGAAGGGACTGGTGCATTATCCCAAGGTTTCCTGCAGCCTGCCCTGGCTGGAATATTAAGACCAGTGGTTACAGTAATGAAGTGGTTTTACTAAATTCCATTAAGCTCATCAGTCAAAATAAACCATTTTCATGAACTTGGGGTACGAAGCTGATTATACAACTCTACCTGAGGCAAATACAGTCTAAATTTAGCCCAAATACTCATCTGCAGGTGGGTTATTACTTCCCCCCCAAAAAAATAAAAAAATCAGAACTCCTTCCATGTTAGAGATGTTTCAGATTGCTTCTAAAAGCTCTGGCTTAAGAGAGCTGCTTTTTAACATCTTTTCTTTTTACTGATAAAGAAGATGTCTCTATACAGCATCTGCACAGAGTCATCGGGGGTATCCAGTTGGTTTATAACATCCTGTTCAGATCAGCCATAAAGATTTCAGTGGCCACTGCAAAACAGCCTCTCCTTTAAGATATTCAAGATATTCCTATTTATAAAGCTGTCAGAATAGCTCTGAGCCATAAGTGCCCAGTATTTAAGCCAGAAGTTGTTGATCTCCTCTACTGAGCTGTACCCAAGTGTTCCAAAAACAGTTTGGCTACTGGAGGAAGTCGGGATTTTGGACACTGAAATCGCACACCACCATCGACTCATCTAGAAGAGAAATGCCCATTGCTAACAACAGAGGAAAAAAAAACCCCACACTGTTTTCTTCTTCTTAATAAGGACTTAAGCATTTTTAAACTTTACTTAAGACCCCAGCCCAAGGGCTCAACATGCCCCTGTATTGTTCAATCAGAGGAGGGAGTCCTGTCTCCACTGAAGCCGGCGATGGTTTTGCCAGGGATTTCAACACAGGCAGGATTTCAGTGTCTGGAGCACAACAGAGCCAGCAAAGCTCATGCTCATCACTGATCTGGAGGTTTTACTCCAGCAAAGCTCCCAGTACTTGCATAGAGGTCTTCAGATTTGGCTCTGAAGCCAGGGAGTAAAACTGATTTACACCAGCGTGGCTCGACTACCTGCAGAGAACTGGCTGCTGGGAGGGGACAGGAACCATTGCACAGGATTTCACACTCCCCAATGCCAAGCCAAACTCCCACTTCCTACACACACAGCTCATTGGAGGGTTGGCCTTTAAATTCCTCCATCACATCAGTGCCAGAACTTTCAAAACCTTCTCTATCTGCAAGCCCTGCACAGACAAACATCAGATGGTGACAGCCACAAAATCTACAACTAATCCATAGGGAGAAATAATGGGGAATTAAAGGAAGACTTCAATCACTGAGAGGAAGTGCTAAGGGCAGTCAAAACACCTCTCAGGACTGGGCTAAAAATCTGCAATCCTGGCAAAAAGAGCTCTTCCTGGGAAAATATAAATCAGCTGGAACAGGCTGCCCAGAGAAGCTGTGGTTGTCCCATCCCTGGAAGTGTTCAAGGCCAGGTTGGATGGGGTGTGGAGCAACCTGGGATGGCAGGGGGATGGAACTGGATGAGCTTTAAGGTCCCTTCCAACCCAGGCCATTCTGTGGTTCTAGGATGGAAAGTTCAGCATTGTGGTGTGTCAGGGAGTGAGGTCTTGACTCCCCCTGCCCCGCTCCAGCCACAGAACTGGTCATTGAATTATGGGCTGTATTACACAGTTCCTCTAAGTTTCTTAAAAAGTCACTGGAGAAGATGAAATCAACTCAAGCTCTTTTGCTCAGGTGCTGAATCCCACCTGGGATGGATCCTGGCCTTTGAGCATTCATAAACATCCACAATTTTTTCAAGATATAATAACGGTTCACACTTATTGCCTCCCATATGGTCATTTTAGAACACAACACTTAATGGAAATAGGCTTATTCTCAGCTTGTAAGAGGGGAGAGTGAATTCAGCTACAGACCACGGGAAATAGTGGGAGAATCACAAATAAAACTCCTGTCTTCTGCCCTCTGGTTCTCACTCCTTCCCCCACATATGTGAAATTTTAATTATACTCACCCCAATAAGAGCCTAAAAATCCAGGTTTTGGTCCACCTCCCTCCTCCCAGTATTGAAAACTCCCTGTGTTTATACACAAATCAGACTTGGAAAGGTGATTTTCCAGTCAGAAGAAATTCTCTCTCTCGACATCCTGAGTGGGAAGATGGAAGCAATGCCAGCAGGGAAGGTGTGAGCTGCACAGGGAGCTGGGAGCAGGACAGGCCACTCTGGACACAGCATCCAAAAACTGCCTCGAGTACAGTCACTACAGGGTGTCTCTAAATAGATCTTTTCCATGCCTGAATCCCAAGTTTCTCCCTACACCTTTCTATATATTTAGCTCATTAGAAAGCCCCTTTGCAGAGGTGCTAAAACAGAAAACCAGGATGGAATACTTCAACCCTGGCAGATAAACTGCGAGACTGAGCTCCCCAAACTTCTCCAGACTTCAAAGCCCTGCAGATATTGTTTAATCAATGATAGAGCTGCAAGGCCAGCTGTGTTCTTCTGTTTGTTCTTACATGCTAATCCAAGTTTACCAAAACTGAGGGATTTTGCATCTGGGGTATTTGGATTCAGGCCCACTCCTCTGGTAACCTGTCCTTGGCCTCTCCTTCCGCCTCTGTGTCACGTTCCATCCCTCTCTCCTCTGTCCCTCGTGCTTTTTTTAGTGCTGCTTCCCCTGTCAGGGAGATCAATAAGTGCTTTGTCATGCTTAGGGACGAGACCTCTCTGCTCCTGGGTTCCCCTGCAAGCCCACTGTGGGTTTAGATAGGGCTGACATTTACAAACGGCGTCTGAGAGCTCTCTGGGCTCGGCCTTCATAAATCTCACGATATATCTCAGTTCTCTGCCGCTTCCTGCCCTGGGTTTTAGGCATGAAAACAACAAAGTGCTCATAAGCTAATTATATTCAAAGCTGAAATATATGAAAACTGAACTTTTCAGGTTTCAGAGACCCTTGTGTACGTCACCTTTGTCCCCAGAGCAGCATCAATCTTTCCTCTGTGCTCCGCTTCTTTGTGCTTTACCACTTCCTATTTTATTTGCGAGAGCCTGAACAGACACAAAGCACCACAAGAAGAAAAATAAAGCAAAGACTGGTGTTAGGTAAACAGTGGTGAGGGGGTACAGCGTTGTTTGGGGTTGGCAATCCCCAAGAACAATGTTGTTTGGCCGGCAGGAAATAACCCCTGGGAGCCTGTGACCCCTCCGCTGCCACGGAGAAAAACAACCTGGTAAAACCAGGAGTGGTTCTTCCAAATTGTAATGATTTGCCCCAACGAGGGCTCTGTTGAGGGCAGGCAACCTCCACCCAGAGCCTTAAGCAGAGGAGGAATGTGTGATCGCCGGGTTTGGCTTTTGTTCCTTTTTTTTTTCCCCCCTCCCTTTCCACAGAACTAGTCTAACAGAAGGCAGCTTTTTCTCTGAGTGTTTCACATTTTTCAAGTTTCAGTCAATTGTGTTTCTAAATCCTTTCAAGATCACCATTCGGGGAGCACAGCCTCTTCCACAGGTTGCCTCAGCAGAGAGGGTTCTTTGTCACAAAACTGCTATTACCATTAGGGCGTGAAAAAATACCGATTTCACAGGCTCCTGGAGTCCAGACTAATCTCTCCCCTATCCCGCCTCATCTCCTGGCAGAGGAAGGGGAACAGGGAGCAGGATCCAGCTCTCTGCTGGGAAGCTGGAGGTTGTGCGGCGGCTCCGGGTCCCGGCTCGTTTCTAACAGATGGCTCCTGCAACCACGGCCTTTTCTCATGGTGCTCTATCTGAGAGGAAGGAAATTGAGATTCCACCCCAAATCCCAGCACATAGTTTTGAGGATTCCCACATCTTCCAAGGATTAAGTCACCACATGTATAGCCCAAAGTGCCCCGAGGTCTAGAGCGAGGCACCATTTTTAGAAGGCTGGGTAGGAAGAGCTGCTAAGAGGCTACAATTCTTTGCAGTTTGCCCCAGAGACATTCAGGAAGGGGTTTTCAGGAGGAGGAAAGTGATACAGCTCTGGTGTAGGGTGAAAGAAGGATCCAAACGACCTGAAGGAGCATGTCCTTCCCCCAGCAACCAAGAACAAAGACACAGCCTCCAAAGTGCTGGTGCTCACCAGCAGAGACTCCAAAGCCAGTATGCACAGGACAAACCTGAAGGAGAAAAGTAGATAAAGTTCTTCCCTGTGAGGGTGGGGAGGCCCTGGCACAGGTTGCCCAGGGAAGCTGTGGCTGCCCCTGGATCCCTGGAAGTGTCCAAGGCCAGGTTGGAAGGGGCTTGGAACAACCTGGGATAGTGGGAGGGGTCCCTACCCATGGCAGGGGGGGGGGACTGGATGATCTTTAAGGTCCCTTCCAACCCAAACATATGTTTCTATGATTCTGTGATAAAGGTAATTGTCTCCTGTTTGAAAAAGCAAGACACAAAATGCAAAAGCCTGAAATAAAAGTCATCATCATGAACTGGACTGACAACTTCAGGCCTTCCCAAGAAACGTGAACGCGATTATCTGGAGGGGCTGTTGGTCATGAGTTTGTTTTGAACTTTGCCACCAGGCCTGCCATCCTCATTGCCCATAGGGAAAATATTTTATCCCCTACACAAATACACTGGATCCCCTTCAGCAGGACTTCTGCTGATGGGAAGAGCGGGAAGGCCCACGTGCACCACACAGTGACTCAGAGCTCCATGCAGCTTCTAAAACCATTTCCCTGCTACTTTCTAGGTAATTTTCAAGCCTTGAAAGCATCTAAATTATCTCCTAGAAAGTAGGAAAACAAAAGCATAGAAGAGTGTGGTATTATCTTAATAGACAACCGGTCAAAATACATCCCTAATTTAAATCAAAGTCGACGGTTTAAACCCCAGGTTTAAAACCAGGTTTAAACCTGGGCTGACGAATCCAGCCTTTCTAGGCCATCCTGACATACTTCTTCCTCCCACCCACGAAGGTAAGCTGGGAATGTGCTGGACACACCAGCACTCACCCAGCCACAGACCACTGGCACGGAGGGGCGAAGCCCACGGGAAGCCGTCGGTGCTGCCACAGCACGATCCCGCTCGTAATCCCAACGAGATAATCACAGATGTTGTGACCCACTTAAAAAAATGAGTTCATTTTCCAGATATCCAATTTCAGTGGCTTTTTTAGGACATTGCCCCCCTGTTGGTTTATGGGCAAATGAGCGCTCAGCTTATTCTCCATCATTTTCTGCACCAGTAATGCTATGCCATAGCAAGTGTGAAATTAGGACATAATCTTTAAGCTGCCTTGTTTTCTGGATGACAGATACTTGCTTTGCTAATAACCCCAACCTTGCAGTGCTGCATTCCCTGGGAGCCAAGGCAGCCCTTGGAATTTCATGCTACCTTGCCAGTGCTAAATGTGTGTGTGTGTGGGGGGAGACAACACCAGCAAATAACCCCCAAACCTTTCACACCCCCTCAAAAAATGCCTTCTTTAAATCAGTCACTTCCATTCAGTCAAATCTTTGACACAGATGCAGCACCAAAGAGAAACCAAGGAATTTCAACGGGAGGGAAAACCCGAGAAACCAAGGGGCAGAAGGAGGGAGAACGCAGAAAGAAGAACAACGTGTTTTTTTCATCAAGTCATCCTTGTAATTGGACTCTGTGTTCAAACCAGGGAAAAATCCCGGTGTCCAGAAGATGCCGGGGATGGCAGAAGCTCCGGTGGAAGGAGGGAACCTCTCCCCACCCCAGGGCTCGTTTTTCACGTCTCCACGTCCGTGTGACCAGGTGCCCAATTTAAAGTCAATCCCATGCAATGCTCAGGCTGACAGGGGCAGCCTGGATTTCCTATTTCTACCTATGTGCTCCTGGTTTGTTTTTTTTGTTGTTTTTTTTTTTTTTTTCCCGCCCCCAAAAAAATACAATCGGTGTGGAATTTTTTAATAAAAAAAGGAATCCCAAACACTTACTGTAACTATTTTGATTCTGCTTCTAATACAGATAAATTAAAAATGAAAGATTTGCTTGTTTGAGGGATTTTTTTTTTTTTTTCAGTCCTGGTTACTTCTTCCCCCTGTTGGGAAGTGACGCAAACCGACGTGTGAATTCCAAAATTTCCTTTACACGGCATTTCTGTTGTCCTTTTAGAAGAGAAAATTCCTTGTAATTACTCAGAAAACCCATTGATATTTGTTTTAGTCGTGCTTCTCCTCTTTGAGCCCCTTTTCGTAGGACAGCAACCTCTGTAAGGAGAAGTGAAAAAACAAAATCCCCTATTATCCTAAATTCTACCAGGGAGAAGATGACCTTTTCTTCCATAAATGACACGGCACTTCCAGCCAAAACATAAGTGGATTTCGATTTTGATCAGAGTAGAATAGAAATTTGGCCAACCTTTCCTCTAGATAGAGACATCACCCCTGCTGATAACGCCATCCTTGGGAACTCCATCCCTTGGAAAGTCCATCCAGGCAGTTTTACTTCCCAGTAAAGCTACATACACAACTGCCACGTGAGAGCAGGCATAAAGTCCCCCCCAGATTTCTCTTAAGAGTGCAAATTGAACAGTCTAGATGAACTAATGAAGTAGCAAAGCTTTTAAAAATACATGTTTGAGCTGGACAGTAGCCTATTTCCAAACGATTCCAACAATTGCTTGCGTTTAAGCAATCCCAAACCAAACCAGTTCTGGCACACCGTAGTTTGCAATTTTTAAATGTTCCAGTCTTTGCCTCAGATTTAGAAGTGTTCTGCAGCTTTTGGGACTTGGCTCAGGGGTGTCAGAGGAAGAGAGATGACAGACAGCCAGCAACGCCGACGACCAGCCCATCACAGAATCACTTTGGTGGGTAAAGACCTCCAAGATCATCGAGTCCAACCTTCGACCGAACACCCCCGTGCCCAATAAACCCTGCCACGAAGTGCCACATTTACTCTGCTATTTGAGCACTGTCAGGGATGGTGACTCCACCACTTCCCTGGGGATCGTTCCCTGGATGTTCCACCCAGCAGAGGTGACTGAAAGAGCAGTGACTTACTGAACGGCCGGACAGCAGAAAGAATGAAGGTGACGAAAATAGGATTTTTTTTTTTCTTTTAAGTTACATTTCACTTCTTCACACACCACAAAAAAACCTCCAGAATCAGAGTGCTTCCCCTTTGCAAAATGGCCTTCCCTGGAGGCATTGCCTCCCACCAGCAAACCCCCTCCACAAGGACACGCTGAGCCACTTCGTAGCCAGCGCTTCATTCCCTCTCTTTCCAACCCAAACCACCGAACTGGTCACTGCTTCCCACTTCTCCCCAAACCGCTTTCAGAAGGAAAAACACACACACACACACACACACACACACAAACACCGGTTGAGCTTTCCCAGTGCTGCCTGTGGGTGGTAACGAGCGCCCGGCCCAAGCCTTTTCCGTGCGAATCCACAGGCCTATGGCAGGTCCCGCTTTTTTCCAAAGCGATCTCCCCAGCTGCAGCGCATTACTTGTGGCAACTTTGCTTTGGATCTTAAATGGGTTTTGAAGCCATGCTGTCAGCTGCCTCCATGTCACCCCGCTATATTATGATTGAATCTCCTGTTCCTTTTATAGAGTTGTTCTCTCCTAATAAAACACGGCCTGCTGGTCTGAGCGCCGGCACCGCTGCTCAGGGCTCTGATAACCTCCTGCTCCACTCCCTGCTCGCCTCCAAAGTGCACTTGGGAAGCCTCCACCGCCAGGGCCGGGTCCTCAAACGTGCGTCCAGCCAGCCCCAGAAAATTCGCCGTGTTTATACAACATCTCGACCCCACCCCCATTTCTGGTTATTTTAAGAGCTCATACTTTTGGAACTGGGCAATATTCCTGAACACATGAAAGAACACACAGAGTACAAACAGCTATAAATGAATATCTGCAATTCATTGCGGCAGCCGCCTCCAAAGGTGATACCTTCAAGCTGTTTGTCAGAGTAAACCAGCAAAAAAGCTGTTACTTGTCAGCTTTGGGATAAGATACATTGCAAAACAATATTCATTTTCCCTGGCAAAATGCAAACCCCACATTTTATAGGTGTGAACTATTTCCAAACTTCAAAACTGTACCGTAAATGAACTGTGAACGGGTAGAAAAACACTCCGAGCACGGTTGCAAAGAAGCAAATGACTTCAAATGTGGAGAATTAAAATAATCATAGTTTATTTTTAATACGTTTAAAGACTAAAAATATTTTCACCTTCCATCCTACTGCATTTGAACAGGATCCATCAACAAGAGCTTATAAATCTGTTATTCTTAGTGGGTTTCATGCCAATGTTGTGTTTAAAGTCATGAGACTAAAAGAAAAACTACATTCCTGGGGCATAATGCTGCACGGTGAAACAGAAATGCTTCGCTGAAATCCAACTTGACAACATTTGTTGTTAGGATTTCCAGGACTTTCATCAGGGATGTTTCCCTCAGAAATTGTTTTTGTCGTGGTAACAGACTTGACTATTAATGAGAAAACAGTAAGAAGCTTTAGTGTCCTAATGGATGCTAAATGACCTGGAGGATCTGAGACACTTATGTGCAGGAAAAAAAATATGTATGTGCAATTCCTTTGGCTTGGGATATTTGTTAGCTGGGATGCAATGTATTAAATGACTACATGTGGGAAAACAACAGTGTTTCACATATAAACAATCACATTAACTTTTACACATTAAAAAACCCCCAAAACGATAGTGTATCCTGCTTAGATGTGACTTTCACAAATCAGAAGAAAATCAGGTCATAACAGCAGATAAGAACGCAGTGCCTAGAAGCCTCTGTATGTCCTCAAGACAGCGAGGCTACGAGCAAACACTGACATTTGACACAGATACAGCTGCTTAAAATATGTCTTCATCATACTCAGATGGAGATAAAGACGGGATAAAATTCCGCCAGAATAAATCCAAAGGTTAAAAAAAAGTAATCTAAAACCAGATGCTGCAGAAACGTGCAAAAATGAAGATGCAAATTTAATTTCGCAAACCTGGAGGGAAATCCCCGTTCAGTCCACCTTCAGGGAGAAGCCCACAAAACCTACTCAAAATCAACAGCAATAAATATTTTGAAGGAGGAAAACTCCGTGAAGTCGATTCATTTTACTTTCTGAAATGGTGCAAAAATGTTACCTACTCCCTGTGCAGTTATTAGTCTCCGTAATGTAACGTAACAGATACTTTCTAAATCCTTTTAGGCCTTCTCCCCCTCACTGGAAAGATCATCATTTTTTTATTTCAAAGTGGATTTAATAAAGAAAAGGAGTGCTGTTAAAGTAATACGTGAGGCTTTGACATTAAGCAGTGCAACCCTGCAGAGTCGGCAAGAACAGGGTCTCTAATCTCCAGTGATTTATAGAGGGCTCTTCCTTCATCTCTGCACTCAGGGAGGGCCAAAAAGTTTAGAGACAGGCTGGCGTCCCCCCTGCTCCACACAGCCAGCTCCTGCTGGCCAGGCTGCCGGCACAAACCTTTAACCACTTCGCTGCTGGCTCCCCCTGCACCCATTAAAGGGCCTTTTATTTATTTGTATTTATAGAACAAAGTGATCTCAGAGTTAAGTAATGCCTACGGAGGTAAATGTTTATGTCTGTCATCAGAAATTTATAAGCAGAGGAGGAGAAGCTAATAGGCAGAGAGGGAAGACCAAAACTATGCCGTGTTTGATGCTCCTCTGAGTAAGCTCCGAAAAGCTCTGAGGAGAAACACATCTTAATTAAAAACTTACAAATATATACAGTTAATTTTGAAGCTAAATAACTGAATTACAGACACCAGACAGCCTGTTACCAACTGAAGAAGAATGTCTGCCTTATACTGGCTGAACGCTACGCAAAAGTTCAAAGAATATGTTTCCAAACACAAATGCAAGAAGCTATTAAGCTCTTGTCACAAGACAGAAATATCTCATTTGAATGGATTTCAAATCCATCTTTTTTTTTTTTTAGGGAAATGACCAGTTGCTTCTGCACTGTAAAACCACAGAAGCCTTTGCTGCTCATCGAATAAATTAAACCCAGGTCTAATGTGAACTCAGTGGCGGGAGATTTGCATCACCACCAGGAATTCAACTGGGTCAAGAGGATCAGAATAAAACTTTGACATTGGTGAAGTCATGCTTAGGCACCTTTTCCTGCACAGGTGACCCCTCTGAGTCCAGTGGAAATTACAACCAGGTGCAATAAAGTCCAGCAACGCTTCTCCCTTTAAGGGCAATGTACGTGTCTGTATCTCTTCATAGTCTCCTCTATCCTTTCCCCGGATTCCCAGCAGTCCCAACACAGTAGGACTCCACATAAGAACACACACACACAAAAAAATCAAACTAAAATTCACCACAATGCTAATAGTTTTTTGCTGTTTCCCATTTGGAGGAACACACAGACAAGCCACAAAACATGTGCAGAACCTCCCTGCACTCTTCCAGACCCGTGGAGGTAACAGTGGCATCTTTCATCTGCCACTCCTTGGAGTGGAAACTTTCTGGCCAGATCAGGCTGCCCTTGAAAACTGAACCCTGCACAAACATGCGTTGGATGTTTTAGGGTTATTTTTTTTTATATTCACGCAAAATTACCCTAAAAGGTTGGGGAATGGAAATATTGACTTACTAATTCAACATTCATTAACCAGCATATTGCAACCTATACAATATATTGGCACTCCAGATGCATTATTTCAAAGTTTGCTGAATTTTCTTTTGAGTGACTGAGCTCATTCCTTACCCTTCCTCTTGCCAGTGAGGCTGAAATTCCCCTGTGGAGCTGTCTCAGGGATAAACTTGGAGACTAAAGTTACTTCTGTGTGGACACTCTGCTCACAGGGCACTTTTCCTGTATTTCCAACGTCAGGGAGGGCAGGATGGCCAGGATGGGAGCCCCAGCTGATGGGCCAGAGCACGGGGTGTTTCTGTGGGTTGTTATTATTGAGGGGGTTGCAAACCCTCATTATTCTATACCTAAGAAACAACCATTTGCACTGAGAAACCCTTTATTTCATTTTTACCTTCGACTCCTTTTGTTTAATCTGATGAACGGATGCAATTTAGGCAGGGATGCTTTAAAACAGAAATCAGCTCAGATTTAAGGTGATCACAGGATGTTACTTTATCCCAAAGGCTTTCTGGGGGCTATTTCACAACTCTACACGTTGTACCCTCCGTGTACCAACGGGTGCTCAAGCAGGGCTGTCAGAAGGGTGGTATGAACACCAGGAATGCTGGAAAACACATGCCATGCTGCTGCTTTTCTTCCCATTTAGGAAAAAAATCAGCAATCTGAGCCTGCTGGGTACCAGCCACGCTGCACAATCGACTCTTCCCATACAGCCCACTTATGAGAGGGGGTCTAAAAGTTTAGGTTAAGATTTTTCGCACGAGGAACGGGTTAGGAGCATCCCCCACCTTCTGTACGGTGCTTAACGACAACTTCATTTAAGGTACAGCTTTCTTGGTGCTGATTTTCACCCTGCAGACAGCACAGAGGCAGCCCCGAGCTGAGGAGGACGGAGGGGAAAATCACTGTGGATAGAAAAGCCCTATGGACACAGCAGGAAGGACTCGCAGGTTGTGCCCACACATCGAACAGAACAGGGGGGCTCACCCTTCTCATGGAGTGTGAGTGGTGTGAAGCTGCCCGGGGAGGAAGGGTGCTGGAGCTGCCCGTGGATCCTGCCCTTTCCCTCCCATCTCCCTGTGCCTACAAAAGGAGTGGAAACTTGGCAGGCTGGAGCTCAGAGCGCAGTCACAAGGGTCGGGAGCGGAGACCAACCGCTCCCGTCCCGCTCCGTGGGAATTACACCAAAAAGGTAACGGAGCCGGGGAACGCGCTGGCTTTTCCACGGAGCCTCCCGGCACCATCCCTGAGAGCCCAACAGGCGGGAACGGCTCCTTCCCAGGGATGGGCCCTGTGCTCTGTGCAGCCTCTCCTAAAAAGCCTGGCTTTAGGGAGCTCCTGTCCCATTTCCCAGCTCCCAAAAGGACTGAGCAGGGTCACGGCCACTTCCCTAAGGGGTGCAGATCTTCCGTGCTGGGCAGGGTCACTCCACCAGCAGCTGCTGCCAGACTCGGCCCTGCACCAGGCTCCAGAAAAGGTGCCAGCAGCGAAAAATTCTTTTTCCAAACGCCAGTTTTTAGACAACTTAATCCTTTAACACTTCTGCTCCCCGAGGGTGAAGGAACGGAAACGGGAATTTCGGGTCTCCAGTCCCGCATCAGACAGTAGGTGGCATTTGGCTTTTCTTCGGCGTGAAACCCTTCACGTGCAATAGTAACCAGAGCAGGTACTGGAGCCTTCAGTGGCCCAGTGCTGACGCTCAGCAGGCCTGTGACAAGCTGCTCTGGCAGTAAACAGGGCTTATCAGGGCACCCACAATTAACTGCTGTAACCAGAGAACGTAAATCACTCCACCCCGGCAGACGTGCAATCCCAATTTGCACCTCATCTGAGTCAGCTCCGTCTACATTATTTACACAGCCCTGGATCTCAGCTGAACCTGCTGAGGGATGAATATCTGTGCTTAACACAACTGCAAAAAGTAAAAAAAAAAAAAAAAATAATCAAAAGTAGGGGGAAAAAGAATTTCCTAAGATGCCTCTTAGGGGGTCCCACTGTGCAGCCCACCAAGTTCTGATCATGACACAGCTTCTAACCCAATTCTCAAAGCCATTTTAACTTGCTAGTAGTGAAAGGATGAGGTTCTACATTTGTTCTGCAGAGTGAAGTGATACAACCTGGGAAGGCACAACTTCCCTCAAGGCTCCTAAAGCAGCAATAATCTTGTTTTCTTTGTGCAGTTCCTGGCACATGTGAACCCAGTGTACAGCTGGTGCCTAAAGACACTACTCCAAAATAAATCTGAAATGCAAATAACTTATTTAAACTATAATACAATCACATTTCTTTTTATAGTAATCATAAATCTCCTTCTTTATTATAATCACATCTTATCACATATAAAGTAATTTAATACAAGACCTACCTTCCTACATGTTATTGCATTAAGGAAAGCAAACTTTTTCAGTGTTATTTATTTCTAGGAGAATCTCCAGGAGGCACTCTGGCTCTGGAAGGATCGTGGCCTAATTTGTATTTTAGAATGAATTCTTTAGCCTTCATTAGGTCAGAGTTGCTAAATGAGCTCTACTTAGAGGTCTCTCCAAGTGAAAAAGTTCCTGAACACCCAGAGCAATCTGAGAGACGACATGTGGGAGATATCCTGAAACCACAGAAGTACCACATCTTCCACGAGATGGAAACAGATCCCAAAATACATCTCTAATTCAGCTGAAATTTCAGTGTGTGCACACAAGTGCTATAAACAGGCTACAAACCAGAGCAGCTTCAAGCCAGTGGGAGGTTGGTTACAGGGTAAGTAGAACTTTGGTGGTTTGCTGAGGACCTTTATATCCCCCAGCTCCCCCCAAATAACCTGCCAAAAGGACGAGCATGACAAGCCACCTTTGACACTGTCATGGTCCAAACTCCAGCCTGTGGAGCTGCCGCAATCTGCCCTAATTTTTGAGGAGGGAAGGCTCTGGGCATGGAGGAGTCTCAAGATCTCTTGGGGAGATGACCCTGCCAGCAGCCACCAGCCAAGCCAAGCAAACAGTTAATGCTGAGGGAGCCCAGCAAAGTCCTGCCCTGCCACAGCCCTCCAGGCTCCCCAAAGCAAAGCCAACACGCTGGGTTGTGGTTACCTGCCCCACTCCCTGTTGCACAACAGGAGATCCCAACAACCCCCAGCCACTGTGGCACCACGGGTCAGGATCCCATTAGGAACATATTTTGCAAGCCACATAATAAACACTCTATCCAACTCAGTAAAACAAGCCCGGAGGCAAAATGAGTGTAAACACAGGCACAAAACAACTGATATGTGGACAAATACTTGACAAAGTGAGGACCAAAACTTGCCAAGCGCTATTCTGAAAAGCCCATGGCTTTCTAAAACAAGCTTTGCTTTTTATCTTTGGTTTACCAAAGATTATGTGGAGTAGCCAATACAGTATCAGAGCTTAAACCTCAAGTCCCTGCAATCTCCTACCCATCAAAACATTTCCCATGGTTTTATTAGCACTAACAATGAAGTCAATGGCAGAAGAATCTGGCCGAAGCCAAACCAAAAAAAAACCTCACACGCCACATTTTGCACAAAATGAGCAGAAGACTTGTGAGAAAAAGAGTGTCACCTAGCAGGGAACCACAGACTTTGTCTAACCAGCTCCTTCCCCAAGCAAAGGCTGATAAAAATAGTTGAAAAAAACAGCAGTGTACGAGAACAAACAATCCCACTCCTCCTGTTCACAAGAAACCCAAGGATTAGATGAATAGGCTGAAGCTCAGTGTGCCTGTAACAGGTACCAAGGAGCACCAAAACTTCCTTCCAGTAAAGGGTTAGGGGTTGGAAAAGCAGCAGGTGATCTGCCAGCAAAACCCCAGCACCTTTCCCCTGCACATCAGTTTTGAAATCTCGAGGAGTGATTTGGAAAGGACACAAATAAACTTCTGCTGTCGAGCAAGGGGATGTTTTACACCCCAAATTCATCAGCAGTGGAGAACCCTTCCCATTACACCTGAGCCACGATTTCCCAACAGCAGGGACAATAAATACACTGCGGTGCCAATCAGGAAACACCTAAAAATGTGCTGTGTTGTTCCAGCCAACAGTGATCAAGAGAGAGAAAGGCTCAAACAACCCCCCCTGTACTCTGTTCTGCCTCCCTCCAGTTCTGCTCTGCAGTCAAAATTCAGTGGCTAAATGTCGAATTAAAACCTCAACACTGAACGAGGAAGAGAGACTTCAGAGACTTGATTCTGCTCCCCATCCCTGTCTTCCAGCTCAGGGGGCTGAGTACCCTGAGGACAACTGAGTTTCCTGTTACAGGCTGAGGCAAACGAGGCATTGAGCACCTCAGCCTTTTCCCGGCATCCAATAAAGGATGGAGGTTCTGCTCCCCCTCCTTTTGTTGATGATGTGTTTGTGGAAACATTTTTGGTGTGTTTTACAGAGCAGCCAGGCTTAAGTTCTGGTCGGGCTTTGGCCATTCTAATGTTCTCCCTGCAAAACCTCACGACATCCCTTCACCCTCCTGAGATGAGCTGACCCAGCAGCAGATCTACTTTCTTTTGTAACCACTCCAGCGTTTGGTAGGTTTAATTCCTGTCTGTGAATGGGTGTGTGTTAGTTATCAACACACACAAGTAAGGACATCACACACTATTACACAAGCGATTCAAAGAACACGAATCAGGAATTCCTCAGGATGCAGGGAAGCTAAAGCTGCCTCAGATACTGCTAAAGTGCAGTAGAACGGCTGTGGATTCAGGATCTAGGAGAAGTTTGAATTCCCAGCAGATTTTGCAGCCTGGCCATCCCACCCCACCGTGACGTCCAAGCTCCTGTGTTTACAGTATCCATAGCCAGGAGCTGCTTGATGGAGCTTATACTTGTCTAATTACAGCTTAGCAATTACAAGCAGAGATCCAAAGTATAAAATCCAGCATTTTGGTCAGCTCCAGACTGAATCAAGCCATAAAGTCTCCTCCAACAAGTTCCTACTGTCCCACGCGGTGCCGCGGTTCGGATGAGACCAATGCCACCAGCAGCAGGCTCTGAAACACCAACTTGCAATTCCAAACTTTGCTTACAAATTCAGCTACAGGGTTTACTCACGGCAAGAAGTGCCCTGAACTCCTAAATGGCCAAGCTGGACAAAATGGTGGAGGTTTCCCCCCTCTGAATTTCTAACGAATTTACAGGCGGCTGGGTTTAGAAATCCTGTCTCTTCACGAGAAGGAGAGGAGAGGCTGCCTGAGGACATTGTTTATTAAAGCCTTTTGTTCAATTTACAAATTGAAACAAATAATTGTGGAGACATTTGCAGCTACGGAAAAAACGTGTTTACAGAGTGGAATAAAATACAGACTAAATACGTTTGGATTATAGCAGATCAAAACATACGAGTTTCTAACACAGCATAAAGGGCGGTCAACGCCACGAGGACAGGAGGGAAGGCGCCACTGAGTCATGGATTTTATAACAATCTGGTCACTTGAGAGATGTTGGATAGTTTGACTCTCAGAGCCCTTAACATGCAAGAATCTTAGAGCCACAGTCAGCAGTGAGCAGCCCTCGAGATAACACACAATCCATCCCAGGGACACCCACCTGCTCCTAACAGATGCTTCCCAAGAGGAAAGAAGGCTCCCTGAGTTCCAGCTGATACTCCATTGGGATACCTCTCGCTGCTTTACTTGGGTTTTGGGTCAATCTTCCTCACGTGGCTTTAAATGCAAAATCTATCTGGCTACAGAGATTGCAAAGCCCAGTTGGACCGTGTCCCCTGTCCCTCCCACGCAGCCAGCACTGCTCTCTGCACACGTCTGTCTCACTGCACAGGTCCTACACGGCGAGGGTGTCACCACTCAAAAGGTTATTCTGCAATTTAACTCTGATATTCTTTGGGAAAATATACTCTGGATACTGGATAAGCAACTCTGAGGGTTGAATAATTGTGTTATAACAGCACTTAGATGGGATATTGGGAAGGAATTCCTCCCTGTGAGGGTGGGGAGGCCCTGGCACAGGTTGCCCAGAGAAGCTGCGGCTGCCCCAGCCCTGGAAGTGTCCAAGACCAAGCTGGAGCAACCTGGGATAGTGGAAGGTGTCCCTGCCCATGGCAGGGGGTGGAAGTGGATCATCCAGTTCCCTTCCAACCCAAACCATTCTGGGATTCCATGATCTGTCATGGAGTGAGGCAATTGTATCTCCTGCCCCACCAAGGCAGGGGAATGAGATCAGTGGAAAAATGGCACAAGAGGGATGAAGTGATGCTCCTAAATGTGAGCTCTGAAAAGCTTATGTAAACAACAATTTCCTACAATACCTTAATCAATAACACGGTGACAGAATCAAGCACTGTCCGTAACACTAAGGGCAATTTCCAATAAAAGATATCTATGACCACTAAAAAAAGGGACAGAATTAATCAGCCAAATTGTTCCAGAAGTTCACAAACTCCATGCAAAGGAAAAGAGCCATTACAGCAAATGGAATACCATGACTAAGGATCTCTTAGTAGCACAGAAGTATTTTCTTAACATCACTGAAGTATGTTAACTAATATTATATTTAGTTAGCTGAACTCCTCCGGGGATTAAAGGTCCACTGTGCCTAACAAAACTTTGTCTTGAAACAGCCTAGCAAATGTTATTTTAGCACAGAGTATTTGATAGCTAATCATGCTATAAAACTATAAAATAAAGTTGTGTTTATTGGTACAATTAATCCCTCCATAGCCCACAGGGCTACAAAAGAAAATGGGGGGATGAGGGAGTTCAGACCAGGGGGGTGGGGTGAGAAAGGAGGGATTATCAGGAAGAGGGAAGGACCAGGATTGGAGCAGTGGATGTGACTTCAGGGAACTATTCACAGGGAACTATTATTATTATTATTCCAGTTGTAATCAAGAACACCATCCCCACGTGGGAGCGCCTGAGAGAGAAAAAAAAGGCACATTTAAAAAAAAAAAAAAATCCCCCCCAACCAGAGCTGGACATTTATAGAACCCCATGAAGCACTAACACACCAGTACCCAGCAGGGCCACTGCACAGCAGAACATCCCCATCCCATTCCAACAAATATATTCCCTGAGATAATGCAAATCACAATTCTTTCCCACTGCCTGAGTTTGTTAAAAGCTTTCCCAGCGAGGACCAATCTGGAGTAAAGCACAAGAGGAAGAAAAAAAAAAAACCCACCCCAACGTTCTGTGATAGAAGAAACATGTGCTTGAAATCCAGAGAGCACGTTAATTGTGGTTAATATGTGAATCAAACGAGGAATGTAAACAACACTAACACTCAGAGCCTATGCAGTGACTTCCTATTTTCATTTTTACAGCTTTGGCATTAATAACCAGCAATTGCTTACAGTTGCCAAAGGCTTCTCCTGCACTTCGAATCGAAGTTACTGGATACTAATGGATAGCAAATGTTTCTAAGCCAAATTGTGGAGTGCCTTCATCTTGGATTAAAAAACAAAAAAATAAAGCACCTGAGGACAACAAGGAGAAAACTTGTTCAAATACAATTTTGAAGCACTTTGCATTAATCTGTGTAGGATGGGATGAGGGAGTCTGCCATGAATCCCTTCAGGAGGCCGTTGGGATGGACATTTTATGCACAAGGAGTTATAAATCTCCAGTGATTTAAGCAGTGATCCACAGAACCCCAAATCACCCTTGGGGTAATGAACTATTCCCAAACTCCAAAGGAATTCGGCCCACAGAGGCCTGGCTGGTTCTCCTAAAGCCACTGTGCCAGGTGAGAGCACCTTCCCTCCCCTGTTTAGTCCAGGAACAAAACCTCTTCCATACATTTTGCAGCAAATATAGTTTGCATTTTTAAGGATGATTAACCACACATCCATCATTTTCTCACAGAAGTGCAATTTTTCTTCAAGAAGTGACTACAGCTGCAATGAGAAAATGGGGAAATTAATGACAAGCAGCGGATGGTGTGCTGGTGCATTCCTTATCTTAAATTCCAAGCTGGATTAAAGACAGGACAGCTCTGCCAACTCCACCTCGTGTCACTGTGTGGGATGTGTGATCACTCTTTAGTATTCCCACGCCATGGGCACCTGATGGTGCCAGCCCAAGCAAATGTTCTACACATTTTATGAATACAGACCAAGAAGCTGCCAGACCCCAAAAATTCTGCTACGAGACTGGGAAGAGAAACCACAGGTGGCAAAAACAGCTGCCAAAACCAAGATAAGAGTGAGACAGGCACGATGATTAGCCTGGCCAGTGATGACCACAGACAGTTGTTGGACTGGGCACGGACTCAGGTTATTATTTGTATTAAGGAAAAGCCCTTGGGTTCAACTGAGACTAGACAAATGTTGTGTGAGGTACTGTGCAAGCAAGTAGGGGACAAAAGCTCTCCTCGGGAGAGCGTCCTCCTAGATTATGCTGAGTATTTGTATTATTATTACAAGTAATTGAAGTTACAAATAGTATTCCCAGCACAGCATCTCTGAACACAGAACAGCAGCTCCTCAGTGCTGCTGGTGGTATCAATCTGCTGACAAAGGCAGTGCTAGCAACAAATAATATGCAGGAAAAATTGATAGATGGCGATTTTTCTAAAATAAACCATCATTTGATGGAGTTGTTGCATTAATTCCAAAGATAAAAAATAAACTCTCGGGATGGAAATAAACACGGAGCTTTAAATGAACCCAATAACATGAAAGTAATGAGTTTGGAAAACAGATGTGGGAAAAGGCAAGTGAAGGCTACAATACACTCCACACAATCTGGGGAGGAATGATAAAAAAATTTACAAGCTGTTTTGAGTCCCGAATAAAAGGGGTAATCAAGGCAGGCTGGGTTATAAGCAGGACGGGCACAGCATCCTGCAGCAGAGACTAAGCAGAACACCTCAACCTCCTGCACTGTATGCAGAGGCTTTGCCGAGCTGCTGGAGCTCCTAATTCCTGCTTTGGCAGTTCATAACTCACAGCACGTACTGTAAGGCCTCGTCACCCTCTCTTTTCCCCCTGTTTGTTTGATCTTTGACGTTCTGCTGGGGCAGAAAGTGCCCGTGCGCCGTCCCGGACAAACCGAGGGGCAGAAGGGGGAACACAAAAACCCAAACCAAAGCAAAAGATAAAGGAATGTCCTAAAGAAAGATACCTCCTTGCAAGACAAAGTACACACAGGGGTTATTTCCATGCAGCCTCTCCCGTTAACCATGATTTATGACAACATCTCTGCAAGGGACCCGCCGGTTCGCGGAGGACGTTTGTACAAAGCTGTTCTCAAAATGGCACTGTGAGAAAAGTCCCCTCTGCAGTTGTTTTACTTCTGCCTCCGAAAAGCTTTCAAACTGAACTGCTAAAGTTCAGCCAGCATCTAATTTTAACCGTGAGTTCCAGGAGAGAGTAAAGCTGGTGGGAAGATTACAGAGTTCCTTGAAGCTCTGACCTCCAACAGGAAGAGAGTTGTCAGCCTTCATGTCTCTCACTCTAAATCCCAAGGGAAACAACACTGGCAGAATGTTTTATAACACGTTCCCACTGTAAAATTTTGTATTTGAGAAATATGATGCTTGCTCACTCCTTCTCCTGGACCTTTGGTGTGTCAGTAAAAACAGATGACCTTAAATGAGTAATTTTAGTTTTGCCTTTTACACCGCAGTTCGGGTACTCAGGGTTCACAGGGCTCTGTTTACAGAATCACAGAGAACTGATACTACACAAGAGCAACACATGCACCCACACCTTTAAAATATTAGCAAGGAGCTGGCAGCTTGTAGCAGTGTAATAAGGCCTTTTTTCTGCCTTCTCAGGTTAACTCTGTAACTCAAGGAATCCCCCCACGGAAGGCTGCAATCTGGGATTTTCATAAGGAAGGCTGAAAGGCTTCTGTCAAAGGGCCAAAAAACCAGCATCTGCAAAACAGCTCAGGAAAGAGAAATTAAAAATAAAATAATTGGATTATGATCTCCCAGCTAATGAAATCAGATACACTGTTACTCTCCGAGTCATGGATTTTAGACAATGCACAGGGGTGCAAGTCTGGATCCTTCCACTGCTGCTCCAGCTGCCCACAGGATCACGATTCAGGTGTTGCACAACACCAGGAAGCAAACCAGGAATAGAGCAGAGAAACTGAATCCGTTTCCATCCTGACAGTGATGAAGGTGTGGTGACAAATAACCAGTAACTGGGCAGGATATGAATAATAAATACGGGAAAACTGTTATTCCAGTAGTAGGTCTTCGAGTTCACGGGCAGCTGAAGGAATTCAGCCACCCTGGATCAGCTTCAATAACACTTTTTCCCCTGCTCCTTCTCACTCCTCAGCTTTTCAGTCCCTGGGAATGATGCCCTGATACGTGGAGCCCAACTAGAGGGAAGCAGAGGAACCCCAGAGCTCTGAGCAAACCCACATCTCCCCGTCCCCGACGCAGATCTCGGGATCTGGGCATGGCCGGGCGGGAGAAGAGGCAGCAACAGCTCCTGAACTTTCTCCTCTCCTCTATTCCTGCAGATAATGAAATCCAGGAACACCATTCTGGGGCACAGTTGTTACAGACCTCATATTATCTGCTGCTGACCCTCGACTGAGACGTCTCTTAGTCAGGGATGATGATTTTTGCGCTCATGAATAATTAGTTTGGCTGGTTTTAGGAAAAAAAACCACCAAACAACCCCGTATCCTTTAATCAGAATCTAAATGAAAAAATGCTAAAAGCTATTCCCTAACATCTGCCAGCTGAGCATAGATTTAAGAAATAAAAATCAAGAGGTATAGACTCATCTCAGGGAATTATGTGTTCAAATCCTCATTTATGGAGATGAGAATGGAAGTGTTAACGTTCAGAGTCTTCTGCTGCATATCCGAGGCTTTAGGGTGGCTTAGTGAGTCACTGTCTGAAACCAAGAACAAGCTCAAGTTCCTCTCTCACACACACACAGGCACACACTGAATTTTGTGTATAATTACTCAGTTCTGAGTAATGACAATTTATTAGATTTTCCCATCGAACACAGGAGTTGTTAATGTACAACGTTGCTAATACCCAGGGCTCTTTCCAAGAAAAGTCAGGAATTATTAGTGACCCAAGTGTCAGATGGAACCACGCACTTCATCCCCCCACACTTCTCTGTAAAAATGGTTTTGAAGTCAACTTAGGGGTTGTGAAAAGCAGATTTTTTCTAACCAGGGGATCCATTTCTGAGGGCAAAGAAGCAGTTTGAGAGCCCTGGAAAGAGCCTGTACAAGTGACCAGCATTTACTTACACAGTGAAATACAGCACGGCCAAAGGACAACTCTCAGGAAGGAGTGACTGGAGAGCAATTGGGTTCCCCTTGTACTTAATATAAAATATACCATTGCAGCACTTCAGAAAAATAAAGTTTAACTGTCATGCTATTCTCAATACCTGGGGGGATTCCACAGAGCTGGCTGAGAGGGAGAAAGGGGGAAATGTGGGTAACACAGACACTGAAGAAGGACACTGAGTGCTGGGTCAGCAGTGAGCCCCATTTTGACCTTTTCCTAACAGAAAACAGCAATGAAAAAGTCACCAGGAGCCCCAGCAGTCACGATATATGAACTGAACTAACTCCTTGCCAACGCTGTTTTCCCTCAGCACTGTGATCACAAAAAGCAGGAAGATTACCACGTGGGAGAAATAATCCATCTCCATGGATCCCCTTGCCCTGTACCAACACCAAGCCAGGTGGGCCAGTGGTTCCACTCCCACCTCCTGCCATCCAAATGCCTGATGGAGACATGGAATCCTGGAGCAACGATCTGAGTGACACCAGGCCTGGACCTGGAGGAGACACCACCTCCTCTGAGCAGCATTCCCAGGGCTCCCAGCCTGGCCATGCCACCAAGCTGCCCACTTTTCCCTCACACAACAGTTCTGGGCATATTTCACAGAATCCCAGAATGGGTTGGTTGGACCTTAAAGCTCATCCAGTGCCACCCCCTGCCATGGGCAGGGACACCTCCCACCAGCCCAGGTTGCTCCAAGCTCCGTCCAACATGGCCTTGGACACTTCCAGAGATGGGGCAGCCACAGCTTCTCTGGGCAACCTGTGCCAGGGCCTCCCCACCCTCACAGGGAAGGATTCCTTCCCAATATCCCACCTAACCCCACTCTCTTTCAGCTCAAGGCCATTCCCCTTCATCCGTCCCTTCACCACGCGCCCAATTTAATACGGCTCTTGTTGGGCCAACATCCTCGTGCTCCTCAGCTCCTTCACCAGGAGGCACAGCTGGCCCAGGCCCCCGGGGAGCAGAGGACGAGCTCTGGGAGCGGGTGCCACGTTCCCTCCTGCGCCGGCACCGAGCGGATCCCCGCGGAGCGGCCGCGAAGCGCGGCAGCGGGACCGAGCCGCCGCTCCATTCCCAGGGTTTTTTTATTTATCCATTTCTATTTTAATAAGCAGCCTGTTCCCTCGGCCCCGCCGTGCCTCCCTCCCCTCGGAGCCCTGGGTTATGTGAAAATGCGTGTGCCAAGCGGCGGGGGCGTGGTGGGGCTCCTGGCTCGCCGGGACATGCTCCTGACGTACTGTGTGGTCAAGGAGCCGGGACTGGGGGGCCTGAACGAGGGCCAAGCCTTGCACTTCAGCTTCCTGACCTGGCAGCCATTCAGAGAGACCCTGCTAAGTGCTATTTCCTAAATACACCAGCTTTTCATAACAATCTTACCACATTGCTTTCCTTTACAAGCTCTCTTAAAAGAGAACTGGACTCCTTCTGGTTAATCTACACAGACTGCATTTGGAAGCCATCAGAAACTGAACTGTAAACAAAACGTTATTAATGTGTTGTAATCTGCCCTCAATGTTCCAGATGAAAAGAAAATGTTTTATAGTTTTGGAGTATACATTTTAATTGCCTTTTAAGAGTGCATATACTTTTAGTGCTCTCTGTTATAAAACTGCAGTATCTGTTTCTTGATAACTGTTGAATGATCTCAGCTATTTTTATTAGGTTTTCTCCCCCACCCTGGTCCCCTTCCTTAAGCTACCACCACTGCAAGGCTTTTCCAGACCGTTCCTGATACTAGGCTGGCAAAAAGTTCCACGTCTAAGATAAACTCCATTATAAACAACTTCTTTACAACATCCCCTCACTATAAAAACACCCGGATCTAGAAAATTAGTTCTTTAAATGAACTTAGAATCCAGTTACTCTTGGTAAAAATCTGATCTAAATAAGGGCTACGCTGAATTTCCCAGATTTTCAGACCTTCCCTGCTTGGTTTGCTCTCGGTGCCTTGCTCCTGTCATGGCTGGAAGTGCTTGGGAAGGGATACAGGAACTTGGCACCGGAGATGCCAGAGCTGGCAGAGGGCACGTGGCAGCGTCCCAGCCCAAGCCACTGAGGGAAGGTGGGTTCATGGTAATATCCTCCCTGAGCTGTAAGTCCCACTTTCCTCACGATGCAATTCCCCCCTGGAAGTGGGGGGCAGAGTCTGGGAGGGCTTGTTGTGCTGAGTCTCCTTCCCTCAAAGCAAACGCTGCCCCGTACAATAAGGTCTGTCAGTACTTCTGGGATGCGTGGGAAGGGGATCACAAAGTTACCTGGCAGGCTTTGGGGGTATCTCCTTACTAGAAAAGTACTTGATAAAATAAATAGAAATCCGGGGTCATAAAACTAACCATGGGCTTTGGTGTTCATTAAGCTGCAGCTTCGAAAGGCGAAGGGAACCCTTAAAATACTCCACTTCAGGAAATATCAGGATTTTTGACATCACTGTTATCCTGTTCGTGCCAGCAAACGTGCTAGAAAAGAATGGATTTAGCTATCCAAATTTAGCTGTGCACTCCTTACATCCCGAAGCCTGCCCTCCTAGAATTTGGTGCTCGAACACCTTCACTCTTTGTTTCTTTTAAAGGTAATTAACTTCTCAACCCCCCAACGTTACCTCCAACTCCTCCTGCGACGTCTCTAACACCTCCCTAATACCTTTTTGACTTGCAAGATACTATTACTTGATACAATGCAGGCCAGGATATTCCACAGCGCCTGGAGAACAAGCACTTTGCAACATTTTCCCCTTAAAAATATTTGAAGTGGCAAAGCCCCTCTCTCAGGTCGGATTGGGATTCACATAACTGCAAGTGAACTGCAGTTTATCGTTGCTTTTTTAGTTCTTTTTATCTTTGAAATCATCAGCGCCTGTTAATTTTCTTTTTTTTATGTTGTTTTTAAAAACATTGTCTTTTTTTTTTTTTTTTCAGTATGCAGATGTGCCTGTGAAGATTAATGGACTGGGAACACTGAAATCTTGTATTAATCAACTACAAGGGAAGGCAACTGCTGAGTAAAATTTTCCATAGTGTTGCACACAGGGGTTTATCCAGAGAGCTCCTTGTCCTGGAGCGTTTTCTCCTGGGCCTTCTCCGAGGCAGTTTGGAATTCTGCAGCGACACCAGTCACGGGTGACTCTTCCCTGCTCAACTGTTCCCTGAACAAGCCACACCGTGGGGAACCTGTCAAGTGTTTATCTCGGTTCCTCTCACCACAAAGAGCCGATTTGCCCCGTGTGCCGGTTAATGTTGGCAGCAGCCATCCCTCCTTGGAGGCTCATCCCCCCAAGGAGCAGCTTTCCCATCAGGACCTCAGGCCAAGGAGTGAAGAGCCACGAGAAAGCAGAGCCCGCAAGAATCAGCAAAGTTCTCCTCCAGGTGATATTGCACCCTGATACCAGGCAGAGGGAGTCTCATCCCAGAGGGGAACAGAGCTGGGGAAGGGGCCGGAGCTCCAGGAGCGGCTGAGGGAGCTGGGGAGGCTCAGCCCGGAGAAAAGGAGGCTCAGGGGGGACCTTCTGGCTCTGCAACTCCCTGACAGGAGGGTGGGGTCAGAGGGGGTCGGTCTCTTCTCCCAGAAAAAAAGCAAGAGGATGAGAGGAAAAGGCCTCAAGCTGCACCAGGGCAGGATCAGGTTGGATACTGGGAAAATTCCTTCACCACGAGGGTCATCAAGCCCCAGCAGAGCTGCCCAGGGCAGTGGTGGAGCCACAGCCCCAGGAGGAGCTTAAAAGATGTGGCACTTGGGGACATGGTTTAGTGGTGGCCTTGGCCGTGCCGGGGAACTGTTGGACTCCATGATTTTAGAGGTATATTCCAACTTAAGTTATTCTGTGATTCTAAGTGCTTTCAGTATAGATGCCATGGAGGGAAATTTGCTTTCTGTAACAGGATAACAAAGGAAACCCTACCCCAAACCTGTGACAGAGCGGGGTGCGTGCCCACATTTCATTAACGGCGAGGCTAATTACACCAATTTCGTTACTAATTGGATCAAATTAAACCTGCTGCATGGGAAGCGTCTTGGCAGACAAAAACCTTACCATAATCACCAAAAAACAACCAGTTTCTCGAGTTACATAATTCCCCCAACTAAGTAATTCCTCCACTCGCAAAGCAAACCTGACCAAGGCCGTTCTGACTTGTTTTCAGCACCGGTGAAAGGAAGAGCCACCTGAGCTTTAAACACTGCTTTTGATACGAATCCTTGAGGTTTGGAAAGGTTGATCACAGCCTTAGGAACGCCACCAACCACCCTTGCTTCCCAGCCTGGGGCTGCTAACGAAGCAAAGCTTTCCTGCAGCAGCACCAGGCTCCGAATAGCGCGGAGTTCGCCCAGACCAGGAGGAGCTGGGCATCACACAACAGAACCTTCTGAACTGGTCACGTTAAACAGTTTGTCAAGGCAGACTGTGGTGAATGATAGAGCTGCTGGCCTATGACCAGCTCCCCCCTCACCAACAGGTCCCACTCGAGTCAGCTGAAATCACCCCACCAACTGAAATCACCACGAGCAATAAACGGGAGTAAACAAGTCTGATTCTGTGAAATCAAAAGGCAACAACAGTTTTGTTTTCTGTTTGTAGCTTCCTGAAACCAAACAGAACTTCTCTAATATTTTAGAAAGCCAAAAAAAAAAAGAATAAGTCACTGTTTTTCACGACATTTTCTATTCAAAGCCCAAGGACCTTCAGAGTCAGGATTTTTAAGGACTATGCTCCTGACCAGTTGCATGTTAACATTGATTGAACAGTTCCTATAAGGCAGCAGGAGCCCTCAAGAGTTTTTCTTCTAGAAAGAAATGGCAGAGCTTGACATGAAACAAAGACCCCCACAGAAATTATATTTAGCTGATCTCTGTATCACACGAATTCATCTCCAGGGAGTTTTCTGCCATCACATCCATAATGTGAGATTTCATGTGAAGTTCTGCAAGTCAAAGAATGTCCCAGCTCCCGGTACATCCAACCCAGAGCAGAATTAAGAGTCTCCCTTCCCCTACATAAAATACCACTGAAGGTCCATCTGCTGAAAAAAGCAGATAAGTGAAAGCCCACTGCACTTTGTGAAAGAGCACTGCTTGGGAAATAACCTTTTGAGCCACTGGAAAAACTCTTGAGTTCAATCAACTTCATTTCCAGTACCAAAGCAATTAGATTTTTCCCATCAGAAATCAGATGAAGTAGTAAATTAGGATTTGCCAGTGATGGGAATTCTTAACTTGTGGCATAAATAGAATTTCCTTATTATTATTTTCAGCTTTGGCCATCTCTGTAAACCTCCCTTCCCAACACAATTTGTGAGAGAAAAAGCTGTATTACAGAGTTACCACAAATACCTACATTTAAATGGCATTTCCCTCCTCCTTTTTAAGCAAAAGCTACTTTAATTAAGCTTAAAACAACAAACAGTCAACCTAGAAGAACCAACAGTCTTGGCTGCTGTTCCATTCACCCAAGACTACAACTGTACTGAGAAATCTGGTTTCAGCAAATCTCCAACCATTTGCACCCCTGCTCCCCTCGGAATGCTGCAGCTGTTCTTGTGTGTGCATCAGCCAGTCCCAGGAAACCAAAACACAGATAAAAAAGCGATTTTTAAACTGGTTTTAGTACAGTCAAGGAAGGTGTTTTGTAATACGCAGCATTAATTAAAATTACATGTTATAATTCATCTGGAGCATCAAGAGCGGCTCCTGCAGCAACAGCCTCAAAAGAGACAAAACAGTTCAAAGTCTTTTCTTCCTTGAAGAATGGGCATTTTTTCAATACAGCTCATGCTCTATGAGAAATACACTTTTCTTTCCCCAGTACAGCTCTAACTGCCTGATGAAACTTTACTGAGGACCCCTCCTGGCTTTGACTCCTCCCCCATGAACTTTCTTCTTTTCTTTCACTGTGATTTAATCTGAACTGCTTTAATTTTGAAGTGAATATTAATTCACAAGAAATCCACGATGCAAGAAACAAAAAAAGGTGGGAACTACAACCCCAAAAGAGCTGTACAATGGCACCCAACCCGTGCCCTGCTTCCTCTCCTTCCCTCCCTGGATGATCCAGGAATAAAGCTACTGAACAGAGGAGAAGAGAGAAAGGGAAGATGAACTAGATAAGGCCACAGATGAGAAAAATTAAGACTGGGAATGATTTCTGAATACAATATTGGCTACCTAAAGTCTGATCCAAGATTGTTTCTTAATCAGCAATGCAGGAAATACTTGAAAAGCAAAGCTGCTGGACTGAGCCTCTCCTGCAGACTGAGCTTGTTGCTCACATTTATCCAGGGATCATTCCTGTTGACTCCTCCTTGGCAGCTCAAAGCGCATTCAGGCTGTCTGAAGAGGGATTCTAAAATCTGAGATCCCCCCGGTCAGCAGCTCCATGACCATCCCATCTGCAAAGCCTCGTGGATCCTCTTCTATTTAAATACCAAGGATGTTTTTCTGACGGATACTGCAGGTTCTAAGGACACCTGGATCTGTGGCAAACCTGGGTCCCTTAAACCAGCAAAGCACCACTTCAGTCACCACACTGTGGCACAACTGGAGTCTGTTCAGTGCAGACAAAAAGCAAGGACAGCAGATGTGATAAATACAGGATTTCTTCTGGCCAGAAACCAAATACTGGCGCTTCAAATTAAATATTGTCATGGAAAAGCCTCATCAGGGCATCCCTGCTGCTGAGAACGGAGCCAAAAACAGAGAACTGGGGGAACAGGGAGCAAGAACCGGATTCCTCCCCACAGCTGGGAGGAGAAACCCTTTGATGGCCTTCCAGGCACACGTCAGGGAACCTCAAAGGAGACAAAGTCCAGTATTTGCCCTCAGAAAGCAAGTTTGGGTTCCTCCTCCTGCACCGTTCCCCCTACTCCAGGCTCCATGGCATCCAAAAAAAAGCCAGGAGCTTTATGGGAAGTGGTCCAAAGTCCTGGTTACAGGGAGTGAAGTTCTCCCTTGAGCCATGACCATGGAAAACGCTGAGTGTTGGACTACAAAGCCAACATGTCCTGCAAACACCAGCCCTTCCCACAAATACCCCTCTTTTAGAACAGCCACCACTTGAAAGGTCACGTTGGAAAGTCACTCAATTAAAATAGTAATAAAAGAGTAAACATTAACTCGCAATTTTTCCTTAGGTCTTTCTTACTTCCAGTTGGTATCATTCCTCCCAGACCAGGTTGCACCTCATGGATCTGCAGGTTTTATCTTGATGAAAAATCTTTAACTTCTCAGTTTTCAATGGAAGAAAACGAAATGTCCTTCCATTCAAAAAGCCCTGCTCTGTGCTCTCTGCACTCCCACGGGATCGTGACTGCGGCAGTCACACATGATCCAAATTATTTGTCACTGCTGGGACAAAACTACCCTGAGATATGGCAAAACTGCCTTGATAAAGCAAATTAACTCTTAATGATCGTGAACTTCTGTTCCGTGCAAAGAAGACAAAAGGTAAGTTCCTGCAAACACTCTGGATAGTCTCGACGGCTTGAATTTCAATCATTACTCCTCAGTGAGGTTTTCAGAAAACGCAGACAACAAAGACTTCCTTAAAAAAGAAGCTGAGATAAACCTGTGCACAAAAACCCCCCCATCAGGTGGATCGGGGAAAGCTGGCGACTGGCCCCACTCCACGGGAATTAATGCAAAGGCATTGATTTGTTCTAGGCTGATGATAAGGTCTCTTGGTTTAATTTTAGGAGAAGAACTTTCATTTTCTGATTGGCACTGAGGACTATTTACGACACGACCAGAAAGCCAGAGTTTGGCTTTGCAAGTGACTGATCGAAGCCAATCCCTCTCTGTAGGAGAGAAGGGAAAACAAGTCTGAGGTGGCCAACAGCACTTCCTTAAAATAACCCCCAACTTCTGCCTCACACCCCCTGCCTCCTGCCCACCCTGGAGCAGCTCCCCGAGGATTTGAAGCCGGTATTGAAGACATTTTTCCAGAGAGGTGAGGATCTCAACAACTCCAAGGAGCATCTAAGATCCTACACAGACGCAAACTTGTTTTCCATAGCAAGAGGAAACAACAAAAAGAAGGGAAACTCGAATAAAACCACAGCAGTGCCGTGAAAAAGAACAATGGGGAGATAAACGGCAAGCTGCTCGTTGTGTTCTCCATTCCTGGTCTCGGAGAAATCCCGGGGGATAATGAACATCCACTCCAAGTGCCACAGCATCCACCCCAGGGCCAGCCCAGCAGCGTGGACACACAAGCACGGACACAACTGTTTATCCCACGTACTGGCCTGCAACAGTTTGCCTGAGCACCGACTGCAATGTTTAGTTCTCCGTGTTCAAAGAGTTAAGCTCCGTCCTGCAAAGATAAAAATCTCCACTTTTACGGCTTTGTAAGGCTCCTACCGAAGGAGGACCCAGCTGCAATTCTAACATTCCAAGCTCCCAAGGTGCCAAGTTTTACTAACTATAATTTGACCGGCCCGCTTGACGCAGTCCAAAATCCTTGTTTGGATAATCAGCCTTTGTTTAAATATGGACTGAAGGGGGGGATAAAAAAAAGGAGAAAGGGAAGAAAAGAGAGCCCAGGCCAGCCTCAGCCTCCAGGCACGTCATGTGAGCTGATTACCCGCAGCAGTAGCAGACACTGGTGCACAAGAGCAGGATTATTTTGCCAGGGTTGCTGTTACGGTAACACAGAATCAGGGCTTCTCCCCCCAGCCCCCACCCTTTTTTCTTTT
>VXAY01001468.1:870846-915654 GCA_013399855.1 Oxyruncus cristatus | reverse complement strand
GGCTTTCCCCCCCGCCCCCCCCCTTTTTTCTTTTCTTCCCCTTCCCCCCCCCCCCCTCCACAATTCACAAGTCTTCTTTCCAAGTTCAAGTGAAGTTTAAAGGTGAAAAGGGCAAGAAAGTTTCATGACTGGCTGTTGAAAGAGGGAGAAATAACCAGGGTCTCCAAGTTTGCATACACTAAAAGCTCAACAATTTTGTATTTTGCTGCAATTCATAACCGTACAAATCCCTTTTTGTTGGGTCTGTTTGGACTGAAATTAAACACTTGTTAAAAATTTATTACTTAATATCATTAGAAAATAATAATAACTGTCAAGCGACTACGTTCAGTACATAAAGCAACTTGAGTGGCTTGTTAGATTATTTGTCAAAGCAACAATTTCTATATATTTTAGCTTATTTCTACTGGGAACAGCGGTTAAAGAGCCACCCAGCTTGCTTGGAAATCATTTCTCCACCAGCTGGGAGCAATTCCCAAATTGCTGCACCTCACCCACATCCAAGTGATGCTGGCTCAGTTTAAAAGCACTTCAGGAGGTGCCTTAAAAGTGCCGGAGGAGGGATGGCCAAGGACCTTTGCTGCTCACAGACCAAAAACGCATCCCACAGCAACGTGGTGCACGTTGTTTGCTCTAAATTCTGCAGCTCAGTGGAAGGGAATCAGTGTCTGGCCAACAAACCCATTGTCAAAATGAGGCATTTGAGAAAGAGACAATTTTTAGTACTTTATATATGCTGGTGAGGGACCTGAGCCCCACACAGCACAGGGGCCAGGCACAAAGCTGCCAGGAGGATCAGAAGGTGCTGCCTTCCCCAGAGCTTAAGGCAAACAGCAGAAATACTTGTGTGTGAGGGGTTTTTTTGAGGAGTAAAATTCACTTCTAAAATGTTACAGGCTGTGGTTGTTCTTGGAAAGCCAAGAGCTTTCCTGCGCTGGGCAGTTCGGAAAGACAGACAGAATTCCCAAATGGTTTGGGTGGGAAGGGACCTTGAAGTCCATCCAGTGCCACCCCCTGCCATGGGCAGGGACACCTCCCACCAGCCCAGGTTGCTCCAACCTGGCCTTGGACACTTCCAGGGATGGGGCAGCCACAGCTTCTCTGGGCAACCTGTGCCAGGGCCTCCCCACCCTCAGAGCCAAGAATTCCTTCCCAATATCCCATCTAACCCTGCCCTCCTTCAGGTTAAAGCAGATAGATATAGGGATGGATGGATGGATGGATAGATGGACAGACATACAGACAGCCGAAGTATTCAAATAATCTCCAAATACAGATGGTCCCCCTAAATCAGAAGGATTCCAATACATTCAGGTGAAACAAAGCAAATTATATCTCTAGATACCTGCCAGAACCTTAAGTGATTAAAATCAATGTCACCTCCCGCCAGTCATGTCAATATTCATCAGCCAGAGTATTCCAGTCCACCCAAGACAAAAGTAGCCATGCAAATGTTCATTATAACTGAACAAACTAACAGCTGGGATCCTCTGACACCAAAGATCATCAGACATCCCATCTATTTTATACTTTTCTCTCCCTGTGAGTTTCCCATGCCAATCCTACTTTGGCTGCACGTTAATTTATGAAGTTAGAAAACATCAGTTTAAGTACACAACACCAGGAAGTTGGAAGTTCAGATTAAAAAATTACTCTGAGCCAGTCTGAGTTGTGTAAAGTGATTTAAGTCAGCGGTGCCACAACAACTGGCACTGGTCAGGGAGCTGCTCTTGTTTTCATCTGTTTATCTGATATAATTTCTAATTTACCTACTGAATAAGTCTCTTGTCTTTTCGTTCCTTTCAGCTCCTCTTGGTTTTGTTTCTTCTGTCCTTACATACAAATAGGCTTTGGGATCCTTTTCAAGTGACCACAGAAATGAGGAAGGCGATAAGAGAAATTGTATTTTATTTTATTTCAGTTTATTTTATGGCATTTTCCAAGTCCCCTATGCTTGGCCCAGAAATCAAATGGTGCCTGCAGAGGAACCAGAAGATGCTACTCTGGTTAGACACAGCTGGTCCTTATAAGTTAATTTTTTTAGTTCTTTAATCATTAGTTAGATGTGAAAGTTTTCCTTTCTTTTTTTTTCCCAGTGAATTCTCTCAAACACGCAGAAAAAATATATGAATCGATAAAATTGATCTAGACCATGTTTTTACTCGAGAAAGGATTACAAGGTTGAATCTTAACATTATATACTTAAAACCATTTCTCGTTCCACTGCCTTTACAGTTCCAAAAAAAACGTACATTTTGGAGACAAAGGCCTTTATCCTCTTAAGTGCTGTGGATTTCATGCCAATCTCCCAATATAAAGCAGACTTCAGGCTCAGACCCCAGAGAAACGGGCTCGGAAAGATTAGATTTTCCACCACAAAATAAATCCCTTGTGTGGTGAACCACCCAACACCTCCTTCCTCCCGAGCGCTTGTTCAACGCAGAGCGACACCCCCAGCCCGGCCCATCCCTCTCTTCCAAATGGAAGTGGGTTGATCCTTCCTCTGCTCCTGTGCCAGCCAGTTTTTCCACGTGCAAAATTTCCAGAACTGTCACACGTACCTGAAAATCTATTGATTTTTCTGGTGGTTTTTTTTTTTTTTCTCTTATTCTGTGACACAGAATTAACAGTTTCCTCTTCATATGAACGCACAAAGTTAATTCTCATTGTTGATGTAATCACCCAGTGACGGATGATGAACATAATGATGGAAAACTCTCTTAGATCAGCGAGGTATTTTTAAGGGTTGCCCATGGAAGGTGTGCACCTCTAACAGGAACAGTATTAGGAGCAGTACATTACATGGAATTAATTTTGTCAAGTCTCTGGCAGCTCAATAAATGCAAAAGGAAACTTTCTTAAACCACCCATGTGGCAGAAAGGTATTTTATCAATCATCCCCGTACCAGAAAACACAGATTTTTCAGGGTATTTCAAAATCCCATTGACAGTAATAAAGTAGGACAAGCAAGGAAAGGAGGGAAATACAGACTCAATACAATGTAGCTGCTGGGGATTAAATTTTAACGCCACCAAAGCCACACAAAAAAGAACGAATTCAAGAACCAGAAGATTAGAGCTGCATGTAGTCAGCGTGGAATTGGTCAGCTCCGGATGGAAACTTTCTTGACAACGCACAGTTTCAATCCTAGTCAGGACCAGGCCACGACTAAACGCTCCCACAATTTTTGAGCACATCGCTTTTTTTCCTACCGGCTACTGGAACACAAAAGACAGCTCCTGCAAACATAGAACTACTGTAAAAAAAAAAAAAAGTGCAAGAAAAAGCCATTTCCAGCAACGACATAAAAGCAAACCAGCTAATGGACATCCAGGGCAGTCAAATCACTTCTGCAAAACCCATCAGTTACTGAAAGTTCTGGAGGGCTCAGTTTTTACAGTGAAACCTGTAAAAACTCAGTATCCAGTTTCTCTGTGGGGACACTGAGGTGTGAAGATCCAAACGAGGCTGGAACTGAACTTGTATATTTGAACCTTTTGAACTCCATCTGCCCCTTCATAAATTACTTTACCACCGGCTTTAACACGTTTCTAACCCACTGTGCAAGAGAAAGGAGGAATCACTGACATAACTGGGAACGGAGCTGACTTTCTAACACTTCCAGTGGAATTTGCCTTGGTTCAAAAGACAAGCACCTATAACTGAACCGGGGGATGAGAAAAAGCTTCCAGATAGGGCAGCGAAATAACATCTGTCTTCACACGGCGAAAACAAAGCAGCAGATCCCCAAACCCAAGCCCAGTTCAAGTGGATGGAAAGGGCCCCGGACAGGAACAGGCAGCTGCATCTGGAAACGCTGTCAAATGGAAGCAAATTCCACACAACTCCCAGCTGGGGCAAGAACTTCGTGCTGCAGCTCAGACGGGGCCGCGCTGCGCTGGGCAGACACGGCTTTGTGATGCTGAGGGTCGTCACCACACCCACAGGCACACTCACCCTCTGAGGGCAGCTGAAACAGCTTAAAAACGAATCCAACTTCAAGACAACGACCGTAAAGATTCTTCACTAATTCTGAGGTGCCTTGAACTGAAAAAAGAGATCCCAGCAAAAACATTCATTTACGGCAGCTCAGCAGCTCAAACACAACGTCTCCTGCTTTCCACGGACTGTGAGCAGGTTCCCCCACGTTAGTTTTGAGGCTGCCAGCATTTTTATAGACAGTCAATCACGGGGATTTAGGAGAAAAACCAAGGCTTTATTTGAAGATTCTTCTCCAGAAGAATGGAGAGGCCGGCTCCCAAATGAGACAGGACATTATCATGACCAAAACTACCTACACAACAGATAACTCCTTTTCCCTCCACCTTCCCAGCCTGCGCAGAGCTCAGCACCCAAAGCTGTGTGCAGGAACACAGAACCCAAAGCCTCCACAGGCACCCTTCAGCTCCTGTCCTCATTGCATAAGGGATTTCTTTGGGTGCAGGAAAGTCACCTAATTTTTTTCTTTTCCATCTGAGATGTGTCATTTACAAACGAGGAAACTGCCCATCTTAGAGGAGAGCTATGAGAATGTGCTTTCAAGAGGTCAACTAGTATAAAAATACTGCTTTTCCCTCTGGATTAAAATGTTATCATATTATATCTGGACACTGTGTTTCCATTTCTCTTTAAAATGATCTTGCTAAGCAGCAAAGGGACACAGCAGCTCCCGTTTACAGGTCACCTCAGGTCTCCTGAACAAACTGTGCCCCGGGGTTTTAGTGAAACTCAGGAATTCCAAAAGCAAAGCACATTGCCCTGAGTCCAAAAAACACTTCTGATTCGCAGAATGACACAAATGTACAAGCAAAAAAAAAAAAAAAGTCTGATTATTTTTTGTAATGGATGGCTTTTAGATGGGCAGAACACACTTATGCATTTCCTAACCCCCCAAACGAGGGCTTTCCAACAATGGCCCTGTGTGAAGTGCTACTCGCTTATCAAAAAGACTTGGAAAAAGAGAATTTCAGGGGTTGAACTGTCGAGTTTTAACCCTGGCCAAGGAGTCAGCTGCTGCCCAAGCGTGTGCTCCCCGGTGCTGGGGGAAGGCAGCCTGCCCGAAGTGCCCGTGCCCTGAGCCTCGACGCCACCACAGCTCTTTAATCCTTCAGGCTGACGAAGCTGCGTGAAATTATTTGACATTTCAAAGTCAAATAACTTACAAAGAAAAATGACAAAGCTTTCTGACTTTCTTCCCACGAAGGTCCCTGTCCCAGTTTGCCTGCTTAAGCCATAAGAAGCAAGAAACACGAAAATCTTATTAAATGTGTGCTTGCAATTTATTGAATTACCACCTCCATTAATTATGGCCCCTAATGAGACATTACAAGTGCCCACGTGGACAGTCCAAGCCAGATGAATGAACACAGATGGCAGAAAAAATGATCACTAAAGATCAGGTAACTTGACCTGTTTTACTTCCCACTTGCACGAAGGAGAACTTGTGGTTTTGCATTCCCCCTCCACCAGCACAGACTAGCTTTTTTTTTTTCTTTCCCCCCTTGCTTCCCAGCTTGGAAACGAGCCATGGATCATTTATAGACTTCTGAGGTGTGGTGGAACACTTTCTGAGGATCACTTTGGACCACGGTACCACGTTTCAAACCTGAGGGACGCGGGTACGAGCCTTTAAAAAACCAGGCCAACAGCCAGAGTGGTCATCAATAATTTTTGTTTAAATATATTAGCAACATCATTTAAAATAATCCAAGTATCCCACCATCATGCACAGGATCTACAGTCATTGTATCTCATCAGCCACAAAGGACCTACATTTCTGACATTTAACAAACAGCAGACAAGGCACCAAACCCAAATCACAGCAGGCCCCTCTCCAAACCCCATCCCACAGAATCCAGCTGTTCCAGGAAGCAAAGGCATCCATATCCCAGCTCATATCCCTTGGAGCTCATTGGCTTTGGACTCAGGAGCAGCAGCAACAGGTAAAAGCAGGGGCTGATCTCCTCTAAGAGCTCCGGGTGCATCTGCTGGGGGCCTCACAAAACCAGCAGAGATCAGCCCTGCCCGATGCAAACGTTAAGTCATAAGAATAACATTACATAACGTGCAGCAAAACGTTCATTTACAGGCATCAAATCAGGCTTTTTTTTTTTTTCCTTCCTGTGCCACAACCCACCATCCACACAGCGAGGTGGCACGAACGACCCAAACACTTCGACCGACCTTTCCCCGTGTTACGCCGTTTTGGTTTATATTTTGTTTTGCTGCTGGATAACCTCACAGCCCAGGAAAACCGTGCTGCTGGTGAGGTACTAAATCACACCAGAAGAGCTAAGGTTTTTAGATGAAACGAGAAGCTGATTACACATGCACCGAGTATACCAGTCACTAAGCGTTTCTGGATTGCAGGGATAAGATACTCTCTTTGCTTATTATTGCCTCCTTGATCCAAAGAGATTTAAGCAACTGTTTTCAATTAGATGTTTTTAAGCTAGTAAAACTGCATCCATAAAGACATATTTATAGAACAACTTAAAACTAGAAGAATTAGAACGACTACAAAACTGATGAATTCCATTCCCCCACCAACCCCCCCGCCCGCTCCCCCGCACCCCCGAATCATTTACTGACCATGAACGAGCAAAAAGCACTGCAATTTTAAGAATTAATCCACTGTTGCAAAATTAAATCAGATACACTAGTAGGGATAATGACAAACTGGTGGCTCCAGCGTTGTCAGTTTGCGGGTGATACAAGTTCAAGTCGTCTGTGCTAGTGGCCACTCTGTTGGAACAAACATGAACATAAAAGGGAACATTAAAAGTGCAGCAGCACCAACTGAATCAATTCTGTCACTGAGGACGCAGCCTATACGTGGCATGGGGTAAATATTGCATTTTAGAAATGATCTGGCCAGTTCCGAGGCTGGGAGACCTCAGAGCACTGAAATAAAGCAAGGCCAAGCCATGGAAGTAAACGAGAGAGAGACTGTCCTTCATTTCCCTCTAAATTCCGGAGCACAGGAGCCTGGCAGCGTGGCTTTGCCACACATGACTTGCTTTCAGCCCCGGGAAGCCATGACGAATATTCTGAGATCTGCAGGAACAAACCCGAGCTTTGATAGTTTTCACCCGACAGCTGCTTCAACAAAATTTGCCTAAAACACCCCGGAGCATGTGACCAGGAACCCTTGCAGGATGAGCCTCCTCATCTCTGCTCACTGAAGAACACACAGCCAGGGCGCTGCAGAGGCTTCCCCATGAGCTGCTCAGGCCTCTGCCAAAACCAGGAGCATCACTGACATCCCAAACCTGTCCCTGCCCGGCCCAGGTCGGAGGCAGAAAGCCTGGGGAGCAAACCCTGCTCCAGCCCTGCCTCCTCCTGCGGCAGAATCCACCTGAAGGAGCTCAAGGCAGCCTCAGTTTCATCTTCCCTACAAGCCCAATTTGTTCCTACCTCAGCACATCGTCATGAAAACACTTAAAAGCACATTAACAGCGGAGTGACTTTAAGGTTCAAATACACCACTTAAGCATACATATTTTATACATTTAATACCCTTCAGGATCAGGCCATAAATGCAAGTGGATATTACAAAGCATGAAGAAGAGTCTCAGCTTTCTCCTGTCACTGTGGCCTTGGCCTGGGCACCCTGTGCCCCAGGGTGGTGGGTGCTGTGCCCAGGACAGCCTGGGAATCTCACTCCTAAAGCACAAGCCTTCACAGGGAAGCACAAGGATATTTTATTTTCCCCCTTGTTTTTAATTTTAAATTAAACCCCTGCAGCTCACATTTGCTTCATGTGCTGAAAAAGCACATGCTACACGAGGTAATTTTAGCAATTACCTGTGGTGAATTTACCTATAGAGTTACACACAGGGCCTATTTTTAAGGAAACTCTTCAGCCCTGAAGCAAGGAATTGCCCCTTGGCTGTCCCCAGACATGTGGAATAAAAACCAATTTGGGAATAAAGGAAAGGAGACAGAGAGAATTCAAGCAGTGACATAACCAGTGCAATCCTGGTTTCTGTTCCATGATGTTAATGAAAAGCTGCAGTTGGTGTATTCACCCCTTAAATCTCTCTGTATTGACCCTGCACAGTCCAGGACAGGCAGATCCTCACATACCTACAGAAATCACATCGTGCACCCACCCGAGCCAACGAATCATTCAGGTTGGACAAGACCTCCAGGGTCATTGAGTCCAACCAGAAGATCCATAACTACATGGGACACCCTTTTGAATGAATGTGACTCTGATTTCTGATCAATTTGGATCTTGTTTACAACACGTTAAGAAAGAAGATTAAAAATAGTACATTTTTTGTTTATGGGAAACTCAGGAACAACCAGGCCAATCCAATGGCTTTTATTCACCAAGCATCTTTTAGCAGGGGAAGGCATGGCTCCTGTGAGAAAAAGTCACAGGACAGAACCAAAAGCCAAGTTTCATACAATTATATTCAAATTGGCAGAGCAAAACTAGGAGATAGAAGTGAACATAAAAGCAAGTGAAATAACACGGACAGCGAAGCAGCAAACAAGCTTGCCTAAGGCACAACACTACTGCAAGACTAACTTCAAAGCAGCAACTCAAGCAGCACAGGTGACAAACAATCTGCATAATAATAAACTTCGACCAGCACTGGCTCCTTTTATTTGCCTTAGTCAGGATCCAACCCAACAGGAAGGAGCAGCACAGGGATCATTGTCACCCTGAAGTGCTTTCTGACTGTGTGACGTGGCACTTGGTGCTGCAGGATGAGGGCAGGAGGAGAAGGAGGAAAAAGGAAGGAGAAGGAGGAGAAGGAGCAGTGCAGAGGGACAAGGACTTCCAGCTCTCATTCCTGGCTCTGAGGCTCTGGCACACTGGGTACACCAGCAGCCTCAAGTCTCAGGTCCACAAGCACCTCACCTGGCTGTTATTACGTGGAGAAAAGTAATGTTTGCAGTCTGAAATACTTCATGTGAACACACAGCTGAGCACAAAGCTCTACCACCCAAAGAGTGCTGTCAAACAAATACTGCCGGGTTCTGTGATTCCAGGTACGAGATTAGTACATCCTAGAAACTTCTGGTTTGATAATAACCTCTGGAATTTCAAACAGGTAATCCCCAAGCAAGTTCTGCTCTTGCTCACAAATACTTTTAACTACTTTTTGTTTTTGGTCATTTTGTACATTGAACAATGTATATAAAAGAGATGCAGCATTTTGGCTACAAGTCTCCCCAAACAAACGAGCCTGAGAGAAGTCCCCGCCATCAGAAACTTTATTCTGCCCACTTCTTTTTGTTTGCTAATTGTAGTTTATAATGAACCTCTTCCCCAGCAAGCTGACTCAGGGAAAAACCACTCTGAAAGGCATCAGCTACTGATGAATTGTTTTTATTAATTAAGTTAGAGAAACAAAAACCACAGTTGGTTTTCAGTGCCGCGACTCGCAGCAGAACCCACAAGCTCGGAGGCAGAAAGGAGTGTGAAAGTCAGAGCTCTGCTCCCGACAGCTCCTCCATTTACTGGGGGGCTGAAATTCCACGGACAAGGGAGGGGGGGTTTCTCTCTCTTAACAAAGATTTGGTCCTTTGAGCAGCTGCTTTGGACTTAAGAAAGCACCACAAATGCCACTGCATTAAAAACTGAAATAATGGGTATTAGGCAAAGTAGCTTTTATAATACACTGATACTGGAGTGGTTCAGCTCGCGATGGGCTTTGCTGAGGGAAGAGTAGATGGAAGAATAGAGTTAAGAAAAGCATTTAATCCTGGGGAATTCCAAAGACCTACAGCTTTTCCTTTTAAGTTTTAGCAGCCAAGAGATTCAGGTTTTATTTTCACTCAGGATTGGAGGCCGAGGACATCGAGGAGAATTGTCTGGATTCAGCACATGTAACCAGCCAACAACCCCAGCTGCTCTCGGTCCTGGGACGTTACACCAAGGAAGGTGGGGTTTCCTTGCTGGGACTTCTCCCTTTAAACATGCAATACATGGAACAACTCATAATTTCCAATAAAACTTTGGGATTCCCTTATTTTAAGCCAGAATCCTCTTAGAACACTGATATTTTATATCACAAGCCCGGTTTATAACCAGCCTCTACCTTTGGCCATTTTCCTCTGCTTGCCCACTCACCCCTATTCTGTCCAATCTCACACATCTTTTATGGAAAGGACCAAAATACCCTGAAATGTGCACATGCAATCAAAAGGAAGTTTATTCACACAGTTAGGACATGCTTTTTCATGCACTGCTGGTTACTGGAAAGTTTAACTTTTGTTAGAGGATAGAAATAAAGCAAAACAGGAAAGTGGATATTTTTCTTACTTATTTCAAGTGTACATATTTTGGGTAATTTTATTTTTTTCCCTGTGACACAGAATAGAGACTCTTCTTGGAGTCTGTAATAGCCCTCAGCGTGTTTTCCACCAAGAATGCAAAAAAGAAACACTTTTTCTGAAGAAGTCATGGAAACTGGTAAATTGAAGACACAAGCCCTCATTGAAAACCTATAATTTTTTAATCAAATTTACATGTCAGTGGATCTTTTGAGCTGGGCCTGTATGTTTTTTATAATGTACGTTTCCCGTGCTTTTTTCCCATGGGTATTTCTGCACTATTTCTAAACTGGGATTACTCAAGTTGAAGTGTGATAAAGGGCACATTATAGTTATATTAAGCAAAACGGGGAGGAGAAAGCTTTTCCATAGTCCAAAGAAAGCTGTGCCCAGAGCCTCATTTCTGGTAACAAGCAGAGCAAGGCAACCAGTCAGCTAGAAAGTGCTGCCATCAAATCAACGCTTTGTCTTGAGAAGGAGCGGTTTATTCCGCCCTGCTTTATTTTCAGCTAAGAAATAAAGGTTGTTTTCTCCCAAAATCGTTAAGTCCTGCTCTGGGGTATCACGGAAAACATGTTGTGAGCTCCTTGTTGTGCACTGGTGTAAGTTGTACGACTCCTCCTTGGGAGGGCTGGCGGAGAAGGGGGGATCTGTGAACGCGCTTTGGGTTCCCAGCTCATCGCTCCGCTCCTCCCAGCGGCTTCGCAGCCGTGTTGTTGCTCTTCACAGCTCCCCCCAAAGATGCAGGAACTTGCACGGTGTCCACAGTGCCTGGCCCAAATCAGAAGGACTTGTCAACAGCGCTGCAGCCTCCGAGACAGGCAGCAGCTGGATGGGGAAGGGAAGAGGAGGCAGGAAAGGAGGGCACGTCAGCTCAGAGCGGCAGAAAAGGTTTTTCACGGCAGCTATTTGCAACCCTCCAAGGAGCTACAGAGGCTGCCCATTAAAACCCTGTTAAAACACTTCTGATGTTGTCAGCAGTGGAGGGCTGAAAGAGCACAGTGATCACTGAGATACTATCTGCCTCAAGCAGTTCACTGGTACTGTCAATAATATGAGCAAGAAGGTACAAGACGAGCAACAACCTAATTCCTGCATCAAAATTTCATAAACTCCCTCAGCTGGTAAACACTGGAGATGTGGGCAAACACAGGCCAGCCAATAAACCACCCAGAAAAGATGACCTCCGGTCTGGCATCTTTCCTGAAAGCTTTGAACCTATAAGTTAATTTACACTTTGAAAGCAAGGCAGTGGAATGGCAAGGAGAAAGCAGGAGGGATGAGGTGATGGCTCTCCCATCAGTGCTCCCGAGCTGCTCCTCAGCTTCACCCAGGGATAAACCACAGCACCACTTTTAAGCATATACCCTTCCAAATACCCCAAACCCTGTAGTTTCTCCCCACTGTTCTCTGCTCTGATTTTGATTGATTTTCAGTGGCAATTCCTCACAAGTACAGTCCTACCAGGCAGGAAAATTTGCCACTTCTCGAGGAGAGCGATGCCTTGCCTGAAAATAGACCCCCTGATGTGCCAGGGTACTAAAACTGTGAGTAATGACAGCAGAATCATCTACTTCTCTGCTCCTCTGTGCTCATGAGTAAGTACTACTCACAGTGAATAATGGCTGGAGAAACAGGGCCAAGGTGAAGAGTTATTTATAATACAGTAGCCAATGAGTAAGCGCTTAGTTATGAATTTACTGCTCTGGCCACAATTTCATGAGAAAACGAACAGAGCCAGCTTTTGGGTTTCCAGTTTTAAAAGCTAATACACCCACTAAAAAGTAGCAAAAATAATTCAGGAAGGATTGGGGTGGTTATTTATAAAGCCACTGTGACAGAGCTCGTGTGCATCTCCAGCTCAGGGCAAGAGAATCAGGGATGCTTTAGTTCCTCAGGTGCCTCCTCGGGATCGCTGTGGCAGGCAGGGAGAGTCCCAGACTTGTATGAAACCAGATGCTTCCCCCTTTTCACTCAATAAACACCCACTGCAGAGGGCCAAAAGCCAGAGCTCGCTGGGAACGAGGCAAAGAATTAGACTGTCGTGGCTCAGTCCTGGCTTTTGGGGGTCACAATATCCACCTGCTTTTTAATAGGAAGGGACTATGCTGCTGAATGCCTCAGAACAAACTTCTGTCAGGTGCTCCCTGGACCTGCAGAGATGCTTAGGAATAGTTTTTAATTGTTTCTGCCAGCCCAGAATGAGGCAAAAGGTATTCCTAGAAATGCATTACTTTCACCCAAAGTAGTAGTAGTAATAATAATAATATATTTGGGCATATAAAAAAAACCTGTTCAGGGAAATACTGGGGCAACAGGATCAAGCTCACCACTCTCCTGCATTTCCTACAGGGAGACACATGATGTCCCAGTACCTCCTGCAGAATAAACGGGTTTTTTCCAACTCCCACATTACAGGTCACGACTTACTGGTGCTAATTTGGATTCTTACCCACTGAAGTTCGGATGGCAAGACACTTGGGCTTGGCATTGCACATCTGAAGGCTGGTTTATAGAAGGGGCCTCTGGTTCTTACCCCACAAGGACATATGGCTCAGATTTGGGATGGAAGGAAACGCCCGGAAAACCAGGAGCAACGATTCCACAGGACTGCAATTTAATTCTGAGCTGCAAACACACAAGGGATGGCTTCCCAGGGAACTTTGAAACCAACTGCTAGCTTTACTATCTGTTGTGTTTCCAGTTTGGAGAGTGCAAGGGGTGTATTTTCACCTTGACACACAAAGTTATACATAAAACTAAAGCTCTTCCATCTGTCGTTGGGGAGCTGCTTGTTTTGGTGCTGCTGAGCCAAGGTTCCCCTTGGACAAGGCCGTATCCTAAAAGCCTAATTAGGCACTTTTACAAACCCTAAGTATCCTGTATATTTTTACGTTTTTAAAGTCGTTCCTTTATCTAAAGGAAAGTTAAAACCATTCAGTGTTAGAAAGAAGGAGTATCAAGAGTAATGACAGTCTTTACTCCTCTGCTCTCAGTTAAATACCTGCCTTTGTACAACTGTTCCCCTCCTTTTATTAGCTAAATATTGTGGCACCAGAGCACAAGGAATAAAATTACAACCATTTCAGATGAGTGTAACTTTCACAAGAGTCAGATATCGCCAACAACCCGACAGTCAATAACCCAGCACAAATTAACTCTGGCAAATAATAGGTGTGTTGACCCTAAATTCATGAGGCAATAAAACCTACCAACAGCCCGTTGTTTTTAAAATACTCAGGCACTTCCCAGAGACAATATAGTTTTTGTTTGCGAGCAAGGAGATCATTAATTAGGAAAGCTTTAAAAACAACAAAAAAAAGTTTTATTATCATTAGCAAGAACTAACGGGAAAATAAATTAACTTACAACATCTGACACCAAGTTTGGAAAGAAAGGCACCAAAAACCTGGATCTGCCTAACCCGTACATGCCCCAGGCCCTGCGCCCCATAGACCCCCTTCTCCACGGATTTCCACAACCACAATAAAAAGAATTAGATTTCCTCCCTTCCTTATTGCATTTGGTGTTGGGAGCTGCTGCCAAGCCAGATCTGTCGGACGGTGCAGTCACAGCGATATCATCTGAACCAACTCTGGTCACCTCTTCAACCCCACCACAATGAAAACACGCTTAGAAATCCAACATAGTGATCCATCCTTCCAGCTCTGCTTATTCCTCTGAGAGCTTTCTAAGAACAGCAGAGCTCAGGTGGAGTTGCCCCGTTGTGAGAATTCTTACTCCTCGAAGGACAGCAAATTTTCTAAATATTTTGAGATTCTACTTAAAAAAGAATTTTAAAACAACACGCCATGAAGGGTGGCCTCAAATATTGCACGGCTTTGAGGAAAATTCTGTTTTCCCCTTCCCCTGGATGCTTGCTCAGAGACGCCACAATGTCTGTCAAACAATCACTGCATACGGAGGAGAGCCCATAATGACACTGTCCATTATTTCAACCACGTCAGCGAAGGAATTATGAAAGATTTATACCTCCCTCAACTTAAAATTATTTAGCAAATGTCCCACAGCACAGCAAAAAAACCCCATGGGCACATTATTGAGAGGGCAGCAGAGCTCTCAAACCCATGCCCAGCAAGAGCAGACTCTGCAAGCAAAGTGTTTCTGTGGCCAAAAAACACTACAGTGACAAAACATCTTTTTTTTTTCCCCCCTGTTTTTCTAGGAAGAAAGAAAATACAGAATTTAAATCTCATCCAATTTAAAAAAGGAAGTTGCACAGAAAGCGAAATTAAACATTAGTAACAGATACAAAATTTTGGAAAATGAAGGGAGACAATTAAAATGCCCTTGTAAGTGCAGCAGCTTGGTACATCAACCCCGTGTTCCTGCCTGATTTCAGCAGATGATGTACTTCCCTTTTGCTCCAAGCCTTCCCTTCTATGAGAAGTCAAGTAATTAACTTGCTGGGGGAAGAAATTTTCCTCTTCGATACCTTTACATTTGAGTAAAGCAGAATCAAACAAAATCATCCAAAATGCTGATGCAAGGCCCAGGGGGCAGAGCCTCGTGCCGTGGATGGAGCCCACCCTCGCCCAGACCACCTTAAATCCACCCCGAGCCGGGCACCCCCGTGATGCACCAGGGCCCAGTGTCCTCCTGCTGGGCTGGAGTTTATCCACAGGAAATATGAAGGGAAGATTCACGCTCAGCTGCTTAATGGGAACTGACGTGGTATCTCCAGAGAGAGAGAAACTTTGGATGTCAGGCAGGTTAGCATAGGGCAGGCAGACGGTCAATAAAATATTCAATAAAGTACTCTGATATGATAGATCTAATACTGTGGAAAAAGCCAGAAGTCCCCTTTTTTTTTTTTTTTTTTTTTTTTTTTGGGGGGGGGGTAAGAAAATGAGTTTAAAATGGTCTATACAATATTAACCTCCTAAAGCTTGAAAACAATTGTGGCTGGGTTTGGAACTTGTTAGAGAAGGTAGGAACAAATAAAGGCTCATGTAGCACAGGATACTCTTCTGGGGGCAGGCAAAGTGGGAAATTCAGAATAAGGGCACTACTCTAATTTACAAAATCTCTCCAAAATAATTTTACAACTAGTTTCTAATTATTTAAAAAAAAAAAAAGAAAAGAAAAAGAAAAAGAATATCTACTGATCACCTAATCCACATGATGCTCAGGGAAACAGGCACAGACCTCACCCAGCAGAGATCCTGAGCTGATCCATCACGGCTGGAATTCCAGGGGCGGTTTCTCTCCTCCCCACCTGACCTAACCTGCTGCTCGTTTTCCCGAGGAGAATTCCTAGCAGCTTTCCCCTCTGAGCAACTTGCCCCTGACAGCCCTTTCATGCCCTGCTGTTGGTGACACTTCTCCACTTCTCTCCCCACGTCGCCAGAGCGGAAGGGTTGGCAGGAAAGCCCCGGAGGGATCAGGGAAGCAGCGGGCCACGTGCAGGGAATCCCTGCAATCACTCTAATGAAGCTAAACCTTGGAGTTTACATAAAAGGAAAATTAAATCAAGCACTGGAGTGGATTGGAAAGAAATACACCAGGAGATGGATAAAGTTAATCACGTTTAGTGGGGGCTAATGCTGACCCACTCAGCCCTGCCTTGGAGATCCCTCGGACTATGCTGTGAGTTCTATTAAGTGGGAACACAGAGCACAGGGGGCTGTGGCAGCTGCCCTGAATTCCTGCAGTGCTTTATGTGTGCACACTGCAGGGCAAGCACCACTTCATCCCTGCAGCATTACTGCCAGACATCACGGATGGGAATGCTGGAAAAGCGGGGCTGTGGATCGCGGCTCGGGAACTCCCGGCCCTGCCCTCCAAAGCCTGCAGACAACAATATGTTCTGCAGGTAAGTCAGGGAAAAACTCCTTCACCTCAGGAAAACAATGAGAGCAAAATTTCATCCTTACATTGTATCACAGAATCACTGAGGTGGGAAAACCCTCTAAGACCAGTATCAGCCACACAAGCCCCACAGTCTCCAGATGAAGGAGCAAAAGATTAGGATATGAATCTGTCAAGTTTGGAATATTTTTTTCTGTACGGCTCTATTAAATCACTGAAGACAACAACGCTTCAGTGTGTTCTGAGAATAGCTCATTTGTCCTTTATTTCAGTGTCACAGAAAAGATTATTTGCAACTATTCACTTCCTTACAAAATATTCAGATTCTTCAATGAAAAGCGTTTCCCACATGGTGGAACCACCCACACAGCCCCATTTGAACGTGAATGAAAAGCTCTGCTTGATGCTGCTGAATATATTAACCTCTCCCAGATCCCCAGCCCTGGTGAGCCACCCTTCTCCTGCATCCACAAGGAACAGTGTGGAACACAAGCAGGATTCTGTTGGTTTCGGACAAACGAAGACAGCAAAGGCATCAGATGATTATGACTGAAACATCAAAATCTGCTTCATTTCTGGCAAACCGACCCCAAATTGAAGCTTGCTAGGAACGAACTGTAACATGTAACAGGCCATAATTAGTAATGGGATATGAAAATTTTCCCTTTTACTTTGGGCTGTTGGTGTCAGCTTTGCCCAGTTTTAACTCAATCAGAAGCCATTCCCAGTTAATGACCAGTTAGTGGTCAGTGTGAAACAGCCCCGTGGTTGAAGTCCCTTCCCTAATCACACGCACCACCACTGTGACAATGAGCACTCACAACAGCCATCTCAAACCAGATTATCGAGGGAACGTCCACTCCAATCCTTCTGCCTTTTTAAGAAAAGTGCAACTTGCTTTTTAGAAAGTCACCTGTGCTTTTAACCACCTTGACACCCCCGAGGAGGACAGGAGGGGTAGGACCCCCCTCCCTGTGCAGGACCTGCTGCCACAGTGTGCTCAGAGGAGGGCAGGTGTGGGGCAGGACACTTGTGGGGTACAAGGACCTCAGGTCGAGCAGTGCTGGAGAAATGTCAACTCGAAAGCAGTAAAACCTTCCCATCCTCTAGTCCATATTTACTGAGAGGCTTTGAACCCGACCAACAGCTCTGGCTTTAGTCCTCTCCTGCAGGAGCCCCTCAGTGTAACCAGGGGACAGCAGGGGACACCTCCCCACAGACCCTCGAACGTTCCCAGCTCCACCACCTGCTGCCAAGAGCCAGCCCCCAAGCCTGGCACCTCCTCTGCAAAAACCAGCACGAATCACCAGGACAAACCCACCCAGAGGGTTCAAATTACCCAAACACCCTTTGCAACCCCCTTTGCAATTGGATCCCAACACGCAGGACGTCACTCGAACCATCAGCTCCTTCCATCCCATACCTCTCCCCCGGTTTTCCCTATTTCCCTACCCACACGTCCCCGCACTGGGAATCCCAACGAGGTGAGCGAGGCTTAGGCCGACGTATCACTTTTCCCTTCCCGTCATCCCGTTTCACTGGGAAATCTGACTCTCCCATCTGTCCCTCCCTCCTGGCCCCATCTGGTGACACCCGCCCGGCTCCTTTAAGAGATCACTGAAAGAGATGTCAGAGCACTGGGGAAATTCAGAGTCGGGGGGGGGGGGGGAGAGAAAAAAAAAAAGAGGAAAAAAAAAGAAAGAAAGAGTTGCTCTTCTTTGAGAGCTGGCTGGAGTGGAGAGCTATCTTCATAAATAGACAGGAAACAGAAAAGACTAATGTTGGGCAGATGACAGATCCCTGAATTCAGTTAACTGGCCTTCAAGATATGAACTGTTCTATTAAACATAGAGGCATTATGTTGGTCATCCACTTTAAGCCCGAGAGTGATTAAAATGCTGGCAGAAAATAAAAACTGGCTATTGAAGAGCTTGCCCCGAGGTCCTAATTTCAAATCAAATTTTACAGCGCCGCACAGGAACAATGGCAGCCCAGTACTCCAAGTCTTCTTTTTGTCACTTTGTACAAAGAAACCCCCTCAAACTCTCTCAAAGAACAATGGCCCCTCTAGATTCGCAACTACGCCAAGAATGGGCTCAAACCATACAAAAACACATTTTAAAAATACATTTTACACTGCCCTTGACATTTGAGATAAATAGAAGCCAATGCGTTGAAATTCCAAGTATTTTTTTTTTTATATCCCTTTCACAATGTGAATTTTTTATTTTCTCCAGTCTACTTGATCTTTGACATTCTGGCCTCTGCAAGGGAAGGACACAGCAGAGCAGTCAAAGAAATTAATTATGCAGATAATTGCATTTTATTAAAATGATTACTGTAGCAGGGAACGCACCAAACGCCAGCGACATGAACCTGGCCCCCTGAAGAAACCAGGAGGACACAAACAGTTCATTTTTAATTGAAAAACTTCTCAGCTATTAACATTTAATTATCTGTTACCGATATATGGCACTAGTTCAATTAGTATTTTTCTATATGTCAGGTCGGCTTTTCAGTCAAACCCCCTTCTTTAAAGTTCCTCTGAGCTGCTGCAGGTTCCCCCCTTTCCTACAGCCCGAGTTTATTTGAATTTGGCAGCCTGGATACAGCCAGTTGTTTCCCAGTGAACAGCACACAAGACCATATGTTTCAACATTCGAGCAATTTAGAATCAGAGGTATAATTCTGAGTGTCCTTAGCAGAAATTGTACATTAAAAGCCCAAAGGATCTGAGTCCTACAAGAGATCCAGCCTTTTTTAGCACTTTTCCCATAGCAACCAAACCACTCCACGCTACTCATATCGTCCCCTGGAACCACAAGCCTGTGGAGAGAGTGGGGAGTTGGCAGCAGGCAGGCAGTCCCAGGGCTGTGTGTCCTCAACAGCAAGGGACAGGCAAGTCCAGCCTTTTCCCTTTCTCTTTCCTGCACCTCTTTCCCACCAGGATTCATCCCAAATTGCTTCTGAAACACACCCACGGTCAGGACTCGCACCTGGTTTCTTGATTTGTGGACACCTACTTTATAAAAAGACATTCATCAGTAATTTCTTTGGGCCAAGCACGCTGCTTGTGTCATTCTCTTCATTTCTGGGATGATGAACATCTCCAGAACTATGGATTTAAACGCCGGTACAGCCAAGGCACGCGACGCCCTTGTGCTGGTTTGGCCACGCTGCGTGTCCTGGCACGAGGTGACACAGCTGCCAAACTGCACGAGAATGTCCTAAAAGTGGGTTCAGAGAGAGAGAAAAAACCCAACAGATCCTGAGAGTTAAAAAAAAAAAAAAAGAAAAAGGGCATCAGCTCCATCAGTGAATCCGTTATAAGTGCTCCCTGTTTGCACCACAATAATTCCACCTGCAACAAAACCAGGACGAGAATGGCAATAGGAGATCAAAATTTGGGGGTATTTCCTGCGGAGAGGACAGGCACAAACCGGGAAACCCGGCAGTTTACCAAACACCCTCAAGAATTTGAGTGAGGGCTCGTCCTTGTGACGGCCCTGCCCACGGTCCCCCCGGGGTCACACGCAACGTTCCGGATCACGAGTCGGCCACGGGGGCGCAGCTCCTGATCCTCAGGCACACAGACCCCACGCTCCGCATCTGCCACTTTCCCTCCCCTCTGAGCGCTTCTCTGAGCACGTGCTGCATCACAGGCACTTGTTATTCCATTTGGCACACCCAACCTAAAGAGGAAACGGGTTTTTCCCAAGCTGGGAATGTGCTGTGCGGGATGCAGGGATGTAGGACTGCCCTGCTCCAGCAGCCTCAGCCTCTGTGGGGCTGTAACGCACTCAACATGACTCTTATTTTCCTTCTTTTATTTTTTTCCCATCCCATATATGTAAGGAAACTGAAGCAAATGTTCATTTACTCGAATTTACTTAATTCACATTAATTAAATACTCATTCACTTTAGTATTCCAACTCACTTCCTTCCAGCTTTCACTATCAACACCGGCATTAAATAACAAATATTTAAATTAATAAGTATAATTCCTAGACACAAAGTGTTTTTAAAGCATTTCCCCTCACTATCTACTGGTTGTTTTCCTTTGGTGAAGGTTCTGTCTCTCGTTTTGACTTGGTACCCTGGCACAGAAATTCCCTTCGAATGCCCGAGTGATTAAAACAAGCAAACAAACCCTCCAGAAATAATTCCATTTGCGGGTATTTCCTTTAACAGCATTAATAATCTAATGCATTTAAAAGGAAGATTTAGAATTCTAATTCACTTGTATTTCACAGGATTAAAAATGCAATAAATGTAATATAGCCACGGGATAGAAACACAGCCAGATCATGGAGGTATTTTGACAATATCCACTCCTGTTGTGCAGCAGTTCGGTGTCAACACCTTTGTAGGTCATTTCAATTTTCTTCCATCAGTCTGCGACATCCAAGGAAAATATTTATTGCTCAGATAGGCCTGAAAATACACATTCAGTGGGATCCAGCTCCAAGAACGGACGGAGCAGGACTGAAAACAAACCCAAGAATAGCTTTGTCACTTGGAAATAGATTTAAATCTGATAGCCGGTCCTGAGTGACCTGCACACCTAATAGAAGACACGACCTTCTCTAAATTTCTCTACCTCTTGTATCATCAATTGCCAATTTCCAACTAAAGAGTTCAATAAACCAGCGAATTCTATCGCTGTGCTCCTAAATATCACAGCCAGGTGATTAGTTCAGAATAAAGAACACTGGAAGGGACTTCCTGTAGGCCAGGATCTTTCTCCTGCTGCTGAAACAGGGAGCATTTTCAAGGGAAAACAATAAATATGTTGAATAAATGTATTTTTGAAAAGGAAAGAGAGAAGGGAGAGAAATTCCCACTCCTGGCTGCGCCGGGTACCTGGGCACGAGGAGCCCCACGCGCCCTTCTCCAAGCAGGAGAATAACCCAGGTTATTCTTGTCTCCTCTTTTCCCCTAGAAATTCCACCCTGACCCTGAGGAACTGTCATCAAAACAAGGCCATTTCCATGAAATGTATCTCCACTGCGAAAACATGCGAGGCAAACATTCCCATCCCAGTCTAATTTTAATTTGTGCTAAGTTTCAGTGCAAAGAGCAGGCACAGCTGCCTGATTTCCTCCCCCAAAGAGCCCCAAGTTCCAAGTCCCCTGCCCAAAATGTGAAATTAAATCCATGGGATTTTTAAGGCGCACGAGGCAAATCAGCATTGAGGAGAATTAAGCTTTAATGAAATAAAATGCTGCTTAAATATTACTGGCCTCTCTGGCCATATCTAATGGCAAGACTACTAAATAAAGCCCTTACAAGAAAAAAAAAAAAGAAAAGCACACTGAGGGAAAATAGGGCTGTTATTTTTAACACTGATAATTTTGTTTAAAAGAAGATTCCTTCCTGTGTTTCATCATTTTACGTTATGGTCTATTATAGAAACTGATGTGGGAAAAAAAAAGTTCACAAAAATCCAGGCCCGGAATATTATGGAAAAAAGAACCACCGAATGTAAAGGTCCTGTAATATTTGGTATCTTCAGATTTTTCTGCACTGGTTCACATGACCCCCCCACTTATTTTTAGAAAGGCAGCAATTCCCACTTGGACACGGTGCAATACCTTGTACCCGAATGTTGCTCTGCACAAATAAACCATAGAAAGTGTTGACTTAAAAATAAAACACTGGAAAAGGCGAAAGTTTTGGGGTTTTCCCCCCGCCACCCTCTGCGAAAATTTCCGGAAAAGCTGTAAACAAAGGCAGGTCTGGCTGGGTGGTTGAGTGGCTCTGCTGAGCTGCTGAGGATGGAGAACATATCAAACCTCACAGAGCGAGGAAATGTTTGTAAAGCAGTTAGTAAATCACAGGCAGCGAGGTCACCGCGCTGCACAGCGGCACGGACGCTTTGCCAAGAGCCCAGCTGCGAAAGGGCGGATACACACACGGGCTCCTCGCTCTTCCCGTCCCAAATTTCGTTGGAAAAAAAAAAAAAAATGAAGTAAGCCTCCTGAAAGGCAGGGGAAAGGTTTGCAAAGATTGCAAACGGAGCTGCCGCGCCGGGGGACGCGCTCGTCTGTCGAGTAATGCCAAGGCTTGGTTCTGTTCTCGTCGAAGCTGTGAGAGCACCAGCTCTGCAGTGGAAGGATGGCCCTGCAGGTTGGTCCCTTTTATCTCAGGGACGGAGTTTTAAATTGCTGCTCTGAATTCACACGCAGAAACAACCCCAAAAATCTGGCCTGCCCCAGAAGTGGCACAGCCAGAAGGTGAATTACACACCTTCAAATACAGACGCTACAAACCCCTGTGTGACCAGTGAGAGTGCAACTCATCTGATGCCAAAAAAACCCCCAAACAACCCAGGAATGGTTATTTCAAGTGGAAAAGTTGTCATGGAATCACTCCAGAGTACGGAGAGACTTATCAAGTGACTCACCTGCTACCACAGGACCCAAACCCCACGTCACGGCGCTGGCAGGGGATGCAAAGGAAGCACTTAAGCACATACTTGACTCCAACTCCTCACATGTTTGAAGTTAAGCACGGATTGAAGTGCTCTGCTGGACTGGGGCCTATATGCTGGACAACCGTGAGAGAGAGAAAAAAAACCCAACCTTCCAAATTTCTTATATATTACAACCCCTCTTGAAATGCTGGGGTTGAAACGACAGCTTACGAGGGGGTTTTCAAGTGCCCTGTTCCTGAAGAATTAGGGAGGGAAAACTTGGTCTGCAGGGATGAAAAGCAGTTTTTGCTTTTTGGGAAGAGCCCGGGGGCACTTCTCCTTCCTTTAGGTGGCAGAAAAGGAACACTGTAGTTGGTAGGGAAGAGATTAAATAAGGAATAATTTGCTCGATGCCTGTTAAGTGCAGGAACTCCATCACGAAGCCACTAAAGTTTAACACCAAAGTTAAATGTCTTCTTTGCTTCATATCAGAGAGAAAAGCAGGAATAAATATTCAATTGGGGGTGGAGGGGGGGGCAGTTTTTTCTTTTACATTATTTTCTGCTTTGTCCTATAAATCCTCTCTTTTTGTCTCACCCTCTCTCTTTTCTTTATAAAGCAAAAGTTTCAGTCAAAGTGCCCCCTGAATCCAAACTCAACGTGTCTGGGACAAACTCACGGTGTGGTTAAAACAGTTCTCCTCATCACTGACCCAACCAAACCCTGGGGCCTGAAGTGATTTTTTCGTGCATTTTGGGGGATTGCTCAACAGCCAAACTTTGCAAGGGAAACTCAAAACTGCCTTTAAACGCACTTCAAGTCCTGCTCTGAGCGGTCCTGCAGCCATGGGTGGGCCACCACCGAGGGCCACTGGGCCACCACCAAAAGCAAGCCCTGCTTTGCCAGCAGGCTCCGGGGCAGGTGTGCATTTAAAGCTCAGTGTCAAGGAAAAGGAAGGAAGGAAATGACTTTGAGCCGCACTGAAATTATTATTTTTGCTGGTTTTGCTGCTTCAAACCCAAAGACGACTAGTAAGGAAAAATATTCACAGTATAAATTTCATACAGAGAAGCACTAAAGGATAATTAAGGAGTGAAGCTCCGTTTATAGGGGACTTGCAAGGATCAAGTAGTTTAACACCAAACAATAAAAACTGAGGCCAACTGTGTGCATATGACATGGCAAGGCACTAATTCTTCTGACACTACATTTACAGAAACAGGACTTTCTGTACGATATTTAACAAGAACTCTACAATCAGTGCAAAAGGAGGAAGAGGAAATGTATCCTAAAGGCAAATAACTGGACAACACTAAGACCAGAGGTTGGTTTAGTACTACATAAACCTGAGAGTGACTTAAAATAATTAAGCCACAGTAATGCAGCTTCAGTCATTTCACCTGGCTCTGTTTTAAGACGAGAGACTCTCCCTTAAGTGGAAAATCCTACAGGGAATTGATGGACCTGACTATTAATTAACCAGTCCTGTGTGCTGAGCATTTCCATTTGGTTAATCTTCTGGAAAGGAATTACTGCTTCATTTTATGAATTCTTCTTCTTTGCTCATTCCACGAAGCTTTCGGCATGTCTGCTGCTGCGGAGTTTGTTTTCCAGCCTTTTCTTCTGCTCAGGTTCTGTTCAGTTCTATGGATCAGTTGAGCAGTTCAATGAGATTAAATCAACAATATGTTTTAAGCTGCCAGTACATAAGTTAAATTTTACCTCCCTTAATCCATCTTATGGGCTCCAGAATTGTGCTCCAAGTAGCAGAGATATTAATTCACAGACAACACACACGCTATTTTATTACTGAAATTGCTCAGGAAAGCTCTTGCTGCCCAATATTATTTTGCCACCTCTTGCTTAACACACAACCCTTCCTTCCAATTCTGCATCCAAGACATCCTTGTGCCCCTCCTGTCTCCCAGATATTCAGGGACTATCCCAACCGCCCCGTCTTAGCCTGCAGGAATCAGAATTTGTTTATTTGTTACCAGTGGAGCTAAAACTGTCCCGAAACACGCTTCAGAAGGGACTGGTGGGGCTCAGACATTCCCATGAAGCGCTGTTGTTACAGATGGTGGCTGTTCCTTGAGGAGAAGCCCACGGATAACACCGCGGAAGCTGAGTTTTCATCCCAGCTCCGCATTTCCCTCGGCTTGGCCTCAGGGAACGTTTGTTTCCCTGCTCGCTGCTCTGAGCACCACATTTGTTACAGGGAAAAACAAACAGGCTTTTTTAGGGTCGGTAAGGGAGGCTGAGTGCCCTGAAAGAGAAGCTGATTTGACCTGGATTCTGCACTTGAAATTACTCAAGCACGTCCCAGGGATGTCACCGGTCTCGGACGCTTCCTACCAGTCACTTCACGGAATGCACTTGAAATTCTTTAAGTTTTCTCTCACTCTGCTTTCTGCTCCTATCAAACACTGCAAAGAAACAAACTGACAATAGTTTCATCACTGTTGATCCAGCTGCTGTTATTTGTGAGGGTTTCCAGCAGTAAACCGCCACCTTCAGCATTATTCCTACACATACCAAGCTTTATACGTCTCTTCAATTTTTGTTGAATTATTATTTTGTAAACACAGGCATCCTTTAATGCAAATGTCTTAATGACTACTTCGGAGTCTCAAAGCAATGCAGGCCTCAGTCTTTTAACTTGATACACCATCCCCATCTACTGCTTTAAGCTTCTTGTCCCATTCAGACTACGCGGAGCCCATTCCACGCTCTTTATTTTGCCGAGTCCTGTTTCACAGAAACTAAACAAGTTGGGACTTTGGAAAATTAACTCTGTCAAGACAGAAGTCTAGCAAAAAATCTTCAAGAAGAAATGACACTGCTTGGCTTTGACATTACCCTGTTCTCTCTCTCCCTCCAGGGCTGAAGCTTGGCTCAACCATCCACCTCTGACGGTAACTCCTGACACCTGGTCTCCAAAACCCCACTTCAGAAAGACAAGAGTTAAGAGGAAAAATTCAGCTAGCAACTGAATGGGGTTTATTAATACGTCTATTAATCCTTCTGTCAACTGTTTATGGAACTGGAACCTCTCAAAAGTATTCTGATTTTTATATCCTGATTTTTACACGCGTTCTTTCAAGCTGTAAAAGTCTCAAGGTACATTCTTCATTAAAAAGGAGTCAAACGACCGTATCTGAGCAAAAATGTAGACACCCCCCCCCTCCTTCAGTAAATGCCCTCCTAATTGGACACTGCAAAGCCACTTCGACTTCCCAAATACCCCGGGCACACATTTCTATTTAAAACCAGCCCTCCTGCACCAGCGCCGGGGCCACCCTTATCTCTGGAGGAGATTGCTGGCCCTGCACGGGCTGGTTGGTGTTTCCAATTTCCTTATATAACAAGGCTCCAGTGTGGGGAGGAAGTGGGCAGATACTGAGAAATCAGGGCGGATAAAAAGCACTAGACCCGTAACCTCGGAGGTCAGGAGGTTATGACTGCAGGGCCCAACAGTAAGGTGGAGGGATGTGCTCAGGTAGTTTTAAATTACCTTGTTTCACTGGTCTTTTCCAAGAGGAAAAGAGATAAGATCAAATTCAGAAGATGAATATCACCTGCACGAACATATACACGCAGCCAACGCAAGCTTTACTTCTCATTTCCAACTGTAAATAGCTGGAAATGTTCAGAGGTTGAAAAACCTCTCCCCTGCAACACAGCTGTGATTTCACAGCTAGAAGAGCTCAGTGCTGACCAGCTACCCAGGAGCTCTTTTAGCCTCCCTGCAAATAACAATTACAGAACCAAAAGACGAATTTGTGTGACCATACGTTGGTTTCCAAATGCTGAGAGGTGTGGGGACACCTCTGACCAACTGCAAATGGAAAACAGAGCTTTAGCCACACGGGAGGGGCTTTATGTGCAGCAGAAAGGACAGAAATCCTCTCCCCAGCTGTGAAGAAGGGGCGAAATCCCACTTTTTAACTTAAATGCTCACGTGATGACTTCATGATTATCAAAGAACTGACACCACTGGTCAGGATGGCAGGAAACAAGCGTCACGATGTAACACTGATGACCACAAACCAGCATTAGCAACTGTGGAAGAACTTCCTTGACATCACTGCGTGGATGGCAAGGATGCTGAAGGAAAGAACATTTAATGGCTCATGGCTGCCCAAGTTTCTGCTTTGACTTGACTGTGCTAAGAGCACAGTTAGAGTAAAAGAAATTGTATGAACAAACTGTATCTGCTTGTCAGAACTCGAAGAGACAAAACCATCAACTTCTTTGTCTCCCCTTCCATTGGATCTGACTCTATGAACACTCAGAAGACACGAACTGAGCATAAATCTTCACATGATTCTTCAATCTGCCTACAAATGACCATGACATTGCACATAAACTATTCCATGGAATGTATCTGCTTCCCTTTCCAAGAGTTAAGGGCTGTATCAGACACCGTGATAAACACAGAAAACCGAGCGTGAATACCAATAAATGCAAGCCTTCCGCCTCGGAAACTCCTCACTTATTTGATTAAGTTAGGTGAAAAACAGAGCAGTCATGCTTGTAGCTTTTCTTCCTCTTTCCTTCCCTCCACTCCCTTTATTCCTAATGCGAATCGGAAGTCTATGTGGAGCAGCCTGGCTAGCCCCGCTCTAACCTCCCCATCTGGAAGGGAACTAACCAGCCTTGGGGCTACTTCCAACCCTTCCCAGCTGTTGGCTTTGGGTTTTTTTGTTTTTGCGGGCTTGAGAAAGCATATTTATATAAATGATTGCCATATCCTTTGCCAGCTGTTGACCCCGCTCTCGGCCCGGCTGGGGCATGTTTCTCATTTCGGGAGCCGCGGCGCGGGGCCGGCGCTGCCGGCGCTCCACGCCCTGCCAACGGCCCCACGCGCTCCCCGGCAGGACAATGGGTGCCCAGTGCTGCCCCGCTGCTTCCCTCCGGGCTGAAGTCACAACAGCCCCGAGCTGGAAGGGCTCAGGAAAAATAAATGATGAGATTCCCAGCGCCGGCCGGAGCCTTCCTGTCCCCGGCAGAAGCGCTCGGCGATTTCAGACCCCGCTCAAGTTCAGCAGAAGAGGTTAAGGAAAACACACAGGAAAGGGGGAAAAAAAAAAAAAAAAAAGGCATTTTCGCTCTTCTGTTTGGGAGCAGAAAGTTTCCTGAGCCGAACTGTCAAAACATTCCCGGGTTGTTTTCGTAGACTTGGTTTTCCTCCTGTGGAACGGCGAGCTGATGGATCGCCACTAGAGTGGTCAAAGAGAATTGCAGCGAAATCATCAGCTAAACTGACACTGGCTAATACTACTGCTACTCCTAAATCATAACATCCAGCTCTGATGATTTCAAACTTTCACATCAAGTGCGTCTGAGCAGGAAAACCACTGCCCGCGTCTCCCGAAGCACTACTCTGCGTACGGCACACGCCACACATCCCGATCACCTGGAACAAAACTGGCTGGAACTATAGTAAAGAAATCCTCTGAAAAAGGGGGATTCTCCCAACAAACCCTTGTGAAGCACCAGCAGCCGCTCACCTTGGCTGGTACCTCATTAACCAGCACTGCTGATGTTAAATGGGACACAGACAATGAACTCCATCCAGCCCTTACAACTTTCATAAGCATTATCAGATTTTTTGATAATAAGTCGAGGTGGCACATGTGTTCTGTTTAGTATGCAGAAGAGCCTCATTTTATTCTCAATGCACAGATTTAATTAAAAATAAATTTACTGTTAACGCTTAAAGTGGTGCCAAGATTATCCAAACAGAAGGTTTATGATACTTAATAATTGATAAGGGGAGGGAAATTCACAGATTGCAAGTGATTATTATTTAGTAGGCCTGTTTGCAAAGGTGAAAGTGGCATTACAGTCAGCCAAAAGGAATAAAAAAACACAAACCCTTATCATTTGTATGATTAGAAACATTTGAATTTAACAAACACTTTGTACAAGCCTTTGGGCTGAAACCGATTACAGACCCCGACTACTTCGGATGATATTGAAAGTATTCAAAGTGTTTTCTCAAACATCAGATTCAATCCAACTCTACACAAGGGATGGGTTATTTTATCTCCCTCTTTTTTTTTTTTTTTTTTAATTTGGGCACATGTTGGAGATCAGCTTCTTTAAGGCCGGGATTCTCCGCTTGGATTTCAAACCAGCTTTAGCACAATGTGCCAGAAATTTCCGCAAGTGCTGAGAGAATTAACTGATGGGATCTTTGAAGCCTCTCTATCCCAGATTAACTAATGCAAAATCTGTGAAATCACAGTTCAATCTTCTTTTTTTCCTGGCTGGATGTGTTTGCAGTGGTTGGGATGACAAGATGCTCCCAAGCCATCTGGCTCCTCGCACAGGATTTGATTCGGAAAATTAATAGTAACACCATTGGTGTGCACATATTGCATCAGTCCAGACACGCAGGCCTGTTACACAAGCACCACGCCGAGGTTTTGTAATTCCCCCCACAGGTTGCACGCTGAAAACGCTGCTGATGTTTGCCTTGGAAAAGCTCTCCATAAAATCACGGGAGTAACGAGCGAGCAATTCCCCCGAACCCCGAGCCCGGGGCCGCCCTGCTCCGCTCACCCCTCGCTCCCGCCTTTCACGGGGAAAAGCTGGACTTGGAGCACTCCCCGCACAACAAAAAGGGGGGAAAAAAACAAAACAAAAAAATTTCTACTTTCATGTATTATGCAAATATAATGTCTATAAATAATGCAGCCCCCTGCTTTCAATAAGTGCTATCTCGCACGTATCAGCTGAGGAATTAAACCCTTCTTTTAGGACTATCACACTCCAGACATTTTCATGGATGAGCAAAAAGCTCCGGTAGGGGCAGGCTGCAAGTTTTATTTACAAACCAAATTCTGAACATCCAAACAACAGGACTGGGGGAATTTAAAGGCAGCTCTAGACAACTTTTCTTTGTGTGTGTAATTCCAACCCTCCCCCCCGATTCTATATGAGGAAAAACAAAACAAAACAAAAAGCTTTTTGGCAGAAGTGCTGCCTCCCAGAACAGACTTTGGGTTGGAAGAAACTTGTATAAATTATCTATGTTAGATAAATTGTGTATTAAAATGTTACTTTAAAAGATTATTTTAGTTTGGTTCAAGCTGAACATCTTACTATAATTTTACATAATTCAAAGCTTATTCCCATTAAAATTCATTAGATCTGCGCATTCAAATCCACAAGGTGCCCTCGGAAACACTAAGCTCGTGTTTAGCCGCAACTGTGAGTTTCCAGCTTTCTTTAAGGGTTCCTCAGGAGGGTTTCCTGGTGCTGCAGCAGAGGCTGCCTGGCAGAGGAGGCACAGGGGAAACGCCGCTGTGCCAAAGGCACGGAGAGGACGGGAACAGAGGGGATTTCAAACAGCTACATTTGCTCTCAGAGTGCCCCGTGGGCGCAGGGAGGGCGAGGGCTGTACACGGTTCCAAACACAGTGTCACCTGTAAATACAGGGAACGTTAATGGGAACAGGTTTGTCTCTTTTCCCCGGCGCTGGCGGATCGCAGGGCTGCGTGTGAAATAGGTGAAGCCCTCGCGCTCCCGTCCTCGCTGTGAATCTTTAAACCCCCTGAGGGCCCCAGAAAACACAGCAGAACAAAGCATATAATAAAAAAATTACTCTGCCTCCAGAGCATTCAAAGCAACAGCATCTATAACAGTCAAGGAGGTGAGAGATCCTCAGGGAACGCTCGGCTCCCCCCAGGCCCGGCGGCCGCAGTGTCCACACTGAACAAACAAGGGACTAACGACCATCCTCTGCAAACACATCCCGGGATATTTTTGGGCAGCGTTCCCGTGTTTTCCCTCTCAGAGCTCGTTTGGAAACACCTTCGGGGGAAGTGTTTTTAGAGGGCTGCACTTTCTCAAAGGCAGCTCCCTTCAACGTGCCGGGCTGCTCACCCAAACTACTCAGCACCGCTGCAAACGCCCGGTTCGGGTTATTCCGGCTCTACAAATTCCAGAAAAAACACCCAAAAAACCCTGGCAAAGGTGGAAACTTCTGCACGTGAAAGATTAACTTCACTTTTTTTTTGTTTTAGAGCGAGCCTCTGCGCCATCAGTCCCGAGCTGGGGTTTCAAGCACGGCCGCTGCCGATGGCTTTTATTCTGTGACGTGTCGGATTAGTCCGACTCCGCTCCGGATGAAGCCAATGGAAAACTCCCCCTGCTTCCACGCAGAAGGGAATTAAACCCTAAACGAGTAGCTTGCCTTCGGTGCAAAGATCAGGAAGCCCATAAAAAACATGCAGAGATGGATACAAAATGCAAGAGACTTCACCCCGCCCAAAAAAAACCCCCCAAATTCAAACCCTACAAAAACCCCTGGCAGCCCAGTTCTTCCAGACACACACCAGTCTCACTAAGTTTGGAGCCCAGGGCTGCACTTTTTGCTGCTAAACTTAGGTTAATAGCTGATGACCCCTTCCATTCTTAACCCCGAGCTCTGACCTCCTGACCCGCCCCCGGTGCCGGTGTTTATAAGCATGTTGCCACTGGTGTAAATAAAAAAGGAACACAATGTGCTGAAATTGTTACTGGTGATGACAACTGACACCCATTTTACACCGCCAGTGGGCAAACCCATCAATAAATAACTCCAAAGCTGTTGGTAATGTGTTTTAGAGCTTCTTGCAGTGGTCGTGTCATTTTGGGCGGGTTTTCTTCTTTTCCTCCACGTCTGTTTTTGTGGGACAAACAGAAAGCTTCCAACAGGGAAACCAACCGAAATTGAGGCAGCTGGTGGGTAAGGTTTGCCACCAGGACTACCCCACAGCTGGATTTTCTACCTGCCAAGGTACTCCTTCAAACACCAAAAAAAACCCCCCTGAAAATCTGCTGCACCACAGTCTGTTTTCTAAAAGCTTCCAAGTGAAAAACCACGTGGCTCGTGAGGGAAATACAGGTTTTGAAGGTTGTGGGGTCCTGTGAAAACACTTGTTCCCTGTGCTGTACACAAGTTAACCAAAGCAAATTTAAAAAAAAAAAACCAACAAACAACCCTACAGAAATGCTTGGCATAAAAATAAGATAAAAGGACAGACTGTAACTTTCACCCATCTCTTAAAACAACCCGACTGTCTGTTTTGTTTTTTTTTTAATTAAATAACTTGTTTCTAAGCTTACTGTAAATTCAATTTTAACCCAGATTGGAATTACAAAGTGAGTAAGTTTTCAATCCATACTACCACGTTTTACATCCGTTCAAACACACCAGAACACGGATTCCTGTGGTTGAAATATGCACCTTTTGCTGAAGATATTGCAATCACACACATGTTTTTCCTAATTGATGGAAATTACTTCGAATTAAAAAATATGTGGGGTATATAAAGGTCCGCAGGACTCCATTTGGAGCAGCCCAGGAGAGCACCCCTGGCCCTGCCAGCCCCTGGCAAGGGCTCAAGTGGAAACACAGAGGGTGGGGAAAAAAACAAAGGGGAAACCACCAACTCTAAAATGTCACATGGGCTTAAACATTTCGGAGTTGAAGCAGCTCATCCTGACCACCTAAAGCAGCTCGTCAAGTAGGAAATCCTGCTGCAAAGGCCACTAACAGCACAGAACCCACGGAGCATGGAAAAGAGAGGATTCCTGACAACCAGCTGATCAGGAAATGCAGAAAACCAGAGCAGCAAGACGTAAGTATTTCTCAGGCTCCTGTCAGTGGCCACGCAGAGTCTCGTGTTTGAACAGTGACTGGCTAAAATCCGTTGTTTCTTATTGCTGCTGCTACAATCTGACGGGACAAAAGGACCACGAGCACGCTCCTAGAGGAACAAGGTTTAAAAATGATTACAGCAGAGGTAACCACCTATAAAGCACGGTCAAGTAACAGCTGCCTATCTTGCTCAAAAAGAAAGAAAGAAAGAAAAAAAAAATCGGATTATGTGCAATTGCCGGGATCTAATTTACATTCTCCCAATTCCATTCCAATTCCCACTTTTGGGGAAATGCTCCCTGCTCCCTGCCTGTGCAAAAGATGCTCTGACATGTTCCTAACTGATTCCTTTTACACCGTGGAAGGGATAACACAGGGACTTGCAGGAGAAGGTTTTCTGCCCTGCGCACATCTCCCATTTGCCCATCTTAATTCAATTAAAGGAAGTAAGGACGGTTTGACCGATGAATGAACCATATTTTAACTGAGGACATTTCTATGTAAACTGGAATACACCAACCACTAATTCTCAGCCAGTTACTTCCGATCTGCAACTTTTATTTTGAAAGGTCACGGCTTGGTCACTGAAAAGACAAGAGGATATTAAATGCTGGCAAGGATTGTACAGCAGTGCAAAACTGCAGGCTGATATCAAGAGGTTTTAAACTCAAATGCAATTTATATGCAAACAGGCTGTATTTATTCTTAGCTATCAGTAGCTAGACGTTAAAGCTTTAAAGTAATCACTCTTTAAAAGAAAACAACAAAAAAAACACCTTTAAAAAACCTCTTAAAACAACACAACTCGGTGCATTGTGTGTTTATTCCTTGGAAGGACATTAAGGAAGAGGGAATTTTTCTGTTTCCCACAGGATTTACATTATATTGGTGGGAATTGCTATACCCAGGACACCAAATGTATCACTTTGGTGGGTTGTAAAGGAAACAGGTACAGAAATACCCCAGCCACCAAAATTTACTACATTTATTACTAATGTACACAAAGACAAGGTGTGAAGCCTGTGACAGGGCAGTGCATGTCTGCACATATCCAGGAGTTACCTGGAACACAGTTCTGCTCTCAGCAGTGGTATAACCCTCTCCTTTGACTTGCAGCCTCTACACTGACCTGGAATACCCTGGAATATTGGGACATATTTTAATCTAGCTAAGGAACAGAAAGCAACAGCTTCAAAGCTTAATGTAAGCACATTCTATTTTCCAAGGGTGTAAAGGAGATGGTGTCACCCAAGCTGTGACTCTAAACTTGTTCCTACATCAAGTAGAAAGGTTCTCCATCCTCGTCCTCTTCCCAGACATGGGCACTTTGCTGCTCCTGCACTGCAAGGCCAGAGGAGAAAACCCCTTTCAGGTTTAAGGGAAATAAAGCAGATTTGATGAGTCCCATCCAAACGAGCAGGAGCAGCACAATACAGGGGTGCAATAACACTCTCTGTAGAGTATTATTAGACAAAAACAACCTTTCAAGGAGAAATAGGCATTAATGTATTTGCAGGACTGTGCCCTCAGCACCTTCTGGCCACTGCTCTTCACCTCATTGCGTAACAAGAGGTGCTACAGTCAATGACAGAGCAGGGAATGTTACAGGAAGGGTATTTTTAAGGAAATACTTGCTGACAGCACGCTGAAATGAGGATAAACACATGCCTACTGTTGCAAAACAGCAGCAAAGGCTGATTTTTTTATTAAACAAACGTGGCAAACAAGCAAGCTCCAGCCCACAGGCAAGATGCTCTGGCACAGGGAGGTGAGGATGATGAGGTGTGTCCTTGACCAGCTCGTTGGGAAGTTCCTCCTGAACCAAACAGTGCCAAGGAGCACCCCAGGGCTTTAAATCTGAATTTCTGCTGCAGAACAAAGCACATGTGGGACATGTCCACACCAAGGCCAAATTGCAGATGAACAAGGCGCTCTAAACGTGCCTCCTCTCACTGCCACTGCTGCCTTGGAGCTCACTGGAGAACTCACAGCCTCTGCAGGCAGCAGATGATCAACCCAAACAGCTGCACTTCAAAAAATGCAGACTAGAGTTCATGCAGTTTGGTTTTACTTTCTAAGCCAATATGCTGCCAGAAGAACTGGTGCACGCTGGTGAGTCCAAAGCCGTTTCTAACCAGCCACCAGAGAAGCGCAGAAAACACCAAATGGAAGCTGCATGTCACAATTCTGCTGCAGCTTTTCAGATACAAGGGAGGAGTAAGAGACACACAGCTCTCCCCACGACAGACCTCAGCCAGGAGCTGGGATGTTTTCAGGTTTAGTTTTAGATTAGTGGTCTCACATACCTGCCCCTTTAACAAGCACCCAGGTTAAAAGTGAACGCAATAAATTTTAATTAGGATGGTGCCTACGCTCACTGAGAAAATCACTCGCTGAAAACACAGGTTTTAGGTCTCACATTTTAGTGACCAGCCAGAATTCGAGTCACTTCTGAAAATCTCCCATTTGGCCCTCACACCTCTCTCTTTGGATCCGTGCTTGGGCCCAGCCCTGAGCTCCACCGCTGCACTGCCTGTGCTGTCCTGATCCCTGCCCAGGGGAGGGCTGTTCAGAGCTGATATCCCACACCTACAACATCATGCTACAAAGAGGGTCCTCTCCTGCCAAACAACTCAGCAACAAGCTCTTGGTTAAGTTTGGGCTCGATGCCAACCAGCACCACTCCCCTTGAAACAGCACATGCTAATATAGCAGGGAGGGTCATGGCTGTTTCCCAGAAGCAGAGAGTGGAAATCCAGGGGACAGGAGAAGCGAATCAGCTTTGGGAACGGGACCATAAAAACGTGCCGGGAGCAGCCAGAAGAACAACCCCTGCTTTGAACTGCACGGGGACCTTGCATGGATTAAATGGCCCAACTCCAAACACTCCTCCTGGGAGGCAGCAAATCCCCCACTGCTGGACCCAAACAGTCACACCAACTCCTCCCCACTACCTGGGCAGGGAGAATTCCTCCTCTGAGTAGGGCAGCAGAGGCAGCTCTTGCTTGGGCTGCTGTTATAAACAAAGGCCATGCAGCTCGAGCGATGGACAAGAGTTATTCCCATTTGTGAGCCTTTCCTGGAGCGAGAGCAAACTCCTCTAAATAATCCTGTCTGCCCCCGTGCGCACGAAGAGCCCGGAGCCCATAAATCTGGGGGAATATTGCTCTGAGAGGGAGCGGGACCCGCACGCGCCGGTGCCCACAAGTCGTGGACACGATTTAAAGAACACCTCGCTCTCCTGGACCTGGGTTTTGGGGTTGCTGCCTCCGCAGGAGTGTTCCTCCGTGGCCCGGGGTGCCCGGTGGAGGCCCTGGGTGCCGGGGTGGCAGCGGTGGGACGGCACCGCCGCCCGGCCGTGCCGCTGCGTTAATGACCTCGCAGCAGTAGACAGATCCAGTCCTTCTGCTTTTCTTTCTCACTGAATGATTTCCCTAAAGCCAAAGCCGGGCAAAATGCCACTAATGCTGCCGTAAAACTCCCGCTGCGTTAGGAGGGAGGCAGGCGACTGAGGGTTAGGAGGTAATCAAGCTTACAGATTAAGGCTCGCTAAAGCTACAAGATCAGCACAGCTCAGGGTGTTTATTAACTCTTTGGAAACCAAGACACGCGATTTCGTATCACATTTAACAGAAAGGACGTTTTCTAACCACACCTGACAGCTGAGCTACTTCGCCAGATCGGTTCCAGTCGGGGCAAAGGGAGAAGTGCGGAAGAAACGCTCCCTAAAGCCACCTGCATCACTGCAGTGTAAAATGTGCTTCAAACCACGAGGCTGCACGAGCAAAAGCCTCCCAGGAATTGAGAGACAAGTAAAATCTGCGATTACACCTGGTTTGAATTAAACCAGGTATCCTGAAGTTCAACGAGGCCGACGTCTTTCCCCGCCCGCTCGACGCACGAGATCTGGGACCTGGGGAATTCCTCCTTTGGAGCAGCGCAGAACGGGTTAATTGCTGCATATAAAATGAGGCTGCTGCAATCTGGGTGCTTTTTTTTGTTTTGTTTTGTTTGTAACACAAAGCAAAATATACTCTACAGATGCTTGATTAAAATGCAACAGCTGTTTATGGCGGTGCATTTTCCGCTAATTTACGGAGGCAGATTTTTCAAGGAGCCTTGTTTTATTGCATCTTCATTTGCATAAACACTCATACACCGCAGCGGTCTGGCCACTCGGCCCTGGCTTGGCTAATATTTAAGGTTTAAATTCAAATTCAGCTAAGCCAGCCACTCCCAGAAGGGGAAGAAGAGTTTTGAGAGGCAGGTGATCTACCCCTGCCCCAGGATCTAACCTGCAGTTTGTAGGTATTTAACTTCTCAGTCCCAAATATTTAATTTTTTGGCATTGCACACGACTAGTATTTCATCTGCTCTTCACATCTGTCTGGGCAGGCCTGGCGCCTCCTTTTTTTTTAAGATATTATTATTTCCCTTTTGTTTATTTGATCTGTTACATTCCTTAAGCTTGACGACTAATCCAAATTATTAACAAATACAAAAGGGTTTATGTAAATTATTGTGATGAACGAACCCAAATCACAATTAAAACATTGTTAAGTGAATTAGACAACAATGGCTGCAGCTTCTCTATCATAGATTGAGGTGGATGGATTTGAACTTTATTGACAGTAGCAGCAGAAAGCCTTAATCACTAAGCACCAGTACAGTCTGGGTTTCGTAGGGTAATGACCCATCTATATATTCATAACAAGGGTCTCATTCATCATAATTCATATTAAAAAAAAAAAACCAAACAAACACAAAACAACCCTCTTGCAAAACTAATGGAGGGAATGTGTGAAAAGTGATTGGATGGGTAAAACTCCATGGGGCTGGAAAGGCTTTAATTGATTTTATTGTGCTGTGTCTAAGCCTCCTTGCCCAGTACATCAGATCTGTATCTAACTGCATTTCAATTGATTTTCACTGATAGGCTTCTTTCTTATGTCTAGGGCTTAAGTACTAAACTAATAAAAGGATAAGAGACTTTGTAATACAGATTTTGAAAATAATGTGCACACACGATTTCTGTGGAAGAAAATGGTATGATGTGTTTGTCCTGCCCAAGTCACTACAACCAAATGTAACTGGAAAAAACGCAACTAATACGAAGGAGATCACTAAGGGTGGGGGGGAAAGGGAGAAAAAGAAAGAAAACGAGTAAAAAATAATGTCCCTTGGCTAAAATCAGCTTGATTGTAAGCAGACCTGACTTCAGTGGGGTTGTACCTGCTCACATTAGGGGTGATTTTGACTGATATCTCAAACTTGATTGAAAGAAATTATAATTCATTTCAGATGTGGGTTAGTTCTTCACCACTTTAAATAGGGAATCATATTCTGATAAAGGTACCTAAGGTGCACATCCTGGTAAAATGACCTAAAGCAAAAGGAACTGGGGTTTTACTGGGTTTGGATGAGCCTGTCTTTGGACTTTTAAAATACATTCATTTTGAAAGCATCTAATCTGTGGCTTTCATAATATGACAGATACAAAACTCCCTTCAGAGCAGCTGCATTTATAACCCAGGTCAGGTTCAGCTTCTTCAACCCCCAGGATGCTGCTGATGGGGCTTCGGATCAAATGACCAGTAACAAGTCACAGAAGGTGATAACTCACGTTGAACAACCGAGTAGAAAAGCAACAGGTTCACCTAAAGCATATAAACGTAAACACCCAAACACAAGGGGGAAACCCCCTAAATTTGGCAAGTGGAAAAGCCTCCAAAAAGCCATTTCCCCCCGTTTTTTATTCCCCATGCCCCACCACCACTGAATACTGCTGCCAACAGCCCTATCTGCTCGTCAGATGGTTTGTAACATCTGTATGACAAATGATAACCTAGAAGAGTTGTTCGGGGTTTGTGTTCCTTTACAAGGCTTGGTGTTGGTAATCTCCAAAGCACACCCATGATTCTTTAAATTAAACATAAGAATCTTGTCTCACAGTACAGCTAGGTTATCCATGTGTAAGAGCCCAAGCCAAGTAATTACACATCCGCTCAAAGGATTAGACACATAAGATTTCTTTAAATTTTTAATAAAACTGCACAGCTGTTGTAGGGGGGAAAAAAAAAACCACCTCTTTTGTTCTAGATTTTTTTTTTTTTTTTTTTGGAAAACCATTAAGCTCAAAGTGATTCGCAGTTATGCTTCAAGAAAAGTACTTTCAAAGTATTTCTGTTAGGCACTTTTTTTTTTTTTAGTAGATTTAACATCACTTCAACCTCACGGCAACAGATTTGAGCCAGGAATAACCTCATGGAAAGGTATTTGGTCAAGTTTTAAAGAACATTTGTCTGCTCGTCCCTGAACACCTGCAAATGCATTTTATTCAGGAACAGAACCACGTGCAGTGGGGACATAAAACTGTGTGATGTCTGGATTCGTGAATGAATGTGGGACGAGTGGAAAGATGGTGGTTGAAGGGACCACACGATGGGACATGATGGACACAGTCACCCCAACAGCCCCTCTGCTGCCCTGGAACATGGATCTGATTGCCTTGGGACGGGGCCACCACTGAGAAATAACTGTGGGTTGGGAAATGGGCAATGAAGTGCCCAAGTGCTGCTCCTGCTGCCCCACAAGCGTTTCCAGTGCTGATGCTCCAACGGAACTGGAGGTGTAGGCGAGGTGTGGAATCGCACACTGCTGCAAGTTCATCGGCCCAGCACACGACCAGCACTGTGAAGGATGGGCTGAAGGGAAATATGAACCATGGGAGCAGCACGTGTGTGCTCTTCAAAAGGCAAACAAGCAGCTGGAACGAAAGCAGGACCTGGCGCTGGTGACATGGGCAGAGATGGAGGAAGCGACACTGAAAGGGTGGCAGCACCCAAACAAACTCCAGCAAAGTCAGGATGAACTGGGGAGAACCAGAAGACCGTGCTGGAAAGGTCTTTACACGGCCTTCAAACATGAGGCTTTTGGGAAGAGAAGAAAGAAACCCGGATAGTGATGCCTATAATGGGGATGGACCACCCAGAAGAGAGGGAAGGTCCTGAGGACTGTGACCAACCCAGGCAAAAGATGTGCTAGCACAGAGTCCAGGGCTGGGAATGCAGGAGCTGGAGAGGCTGTGAGGGACTGGAGAAGGCCTGACTCCTGACCCAAGGACAGTGGTGGGCTGGTTGGCACGGCCATGCTCCGGCACACGCCGCAGGAAAGAGGGATTTTATCTTGTTCAGCACCGCAGCGAGACGTCAGCTCACAACCACATCCCCATAGCCCTGTTCCAGCTGAACACTTGAAAGGGATACAAAGCAACCTGACGAGGGGAACAGAAAGCCTGGCTCAGATAAGGAGGGAGAGCAGCAGGGCTCCTTTCCACTCCAGCTGGGAGCCAGGACGAGCACACGACCACCCTCCAAAGCAGCTCCAGGGAAGGAAAAATTATTGAACTTGAAGGACAGCCCCAGCACAAACCCAGGTGTACCTCAAAAGACCAAGTACAAAATACAGGGGCAGAGCTCTGGCTGAAGACACAAGAGAGTGACACAAGTCCCATCACCATGTCCGTCCTGGTTTTCTAATTGAAATATTTCAACTTTAGCTTTGTACCTCGGTGTAAATTTACCACCATAAAACCTTTGCCATAATATGCAATATTGCTAAACAACAACATGTAGGATTTACAAGATAAACTACAGTTTGTGGGTATATTTACAGCGAATCTAAATCTCTGAAGATTTTAATGAACTGCAGCTGACCTTGATCAGCGATTCAAAGCCCAGAGCAGCTTCTACTCTCTCACACATTACTAACCTTTGCTACAACATTTATCAATTTACCTTCTTGATCTCTCAAGCAGGTCATGTTTTCTAATCAGCCACTAGCTCAAAGACCCACATCCCAATTAAATTACTGAATGAAGACATGCTGGAATGTAGGCTCCTTTTGAAAGAATTAGCACAAAATACACTTAAATACTGGATTTGCCGTGTCTGAACTGATTTCTTTTAAACACTTCTAAAGAATGTGCAAGCACAGATACATATCCTGCTCAGAACTGTTAATGTCAACCCCAAAACACTCTGTTTCCTTGGATGTTTTCTGTTTTTGCTTCCCCGAGTGTTCTGTGCATTAATGCTGACCTGAGCTTTAAATCATCTACGCTGAGCCACGAGCTCTTCAGACATCGCCTTGTCTGAAATCTTAGGGTACAAAAAAAAAAACTACACAGATGTTTATTATTAAGCACAGGAGTAGCTTCACAGACATAAAGCTGCTTGCAACCTAAGTTAGATGCTTATTAAAACGTCCACAAGAGCTGAGCTTAAATTTCCCCCCCCCCACAACCCTCTTTCAGCGCAGAACATATATCGAAGCAGAAAAGGGAAGGGGCCAAATGTCCAGCTGTGGGGCTGGAATGTCCAGCTTTAAGGGTTTCCTGCAGCCCCACAGGGCAGTGGATCCAAGAGCAGATCCAAGAGCTCCCTTCCCAAGGAGGATTCCCCCAGCATTTCAGCCGCTCCTTGCTGGGGTTCGAACAGCAGATTGAGCACAAACGCGCTGCGTGCTGGCCAGGCCAGGGCGCTGACAGAGCCCAGCGTGTGCAGTAGCTCATCCCCACGCCCGGTAGCTGCGGTGCTTCCTGGATGTGATGCACATGTTGGGAATGCCTGTGCCCAGCATGTGCAAAACCAGGCACACGGGAGGGGGAAGAACGGGGACGGCGTCGTGCTGAGCCTCCCAGCAGCCCGGCTGGATGGTTAAATAAAGATCACACGCGCTGCCGTTGCTTTTAACAGCACTGCTGCAGGCACAGGGGAGGAGGAGGAATCCCCTAAAAGAGAAGGAATCCCCTGACATTTGTGTTTTTATCCTCACTTCTGGGTTTTTTGCCGCTCTCAGAATTAGCAAATCAGTAACGACAAACACTGTCAAACCCCGAACACCCGACACTTCCCACACACACAGGCTGTGTTCCAGACACTGAGAGCGAGATGACAGACATTCAGAGCACCAAAGAAGCAGCAGTTTAGGAGAAAATTTAGATTCCAGCAGGGATTGCTCTGATTTTTAAAATGGACTTGCTTGCCCTTACAGCTCTAGCTCTCACACACTTGCTTTTTACCCCACTTTATCAAACATTTCACAGTAAATTCAGACTCACAAGAAACGTGAAGCCACACTTGATGTAACACAAAGGAGTTTGGATTATTTTACTTTTCACCAGAGTGGAGGAGATGCCAAATCTGCAGGTGCAGCCTTGTGAGAACAGTGTTGGTGCTGCTGAATGCAGCTTGTCCCTGCTGGAAATCTGCTGTGCAGCAAAGGCTGCAGCACCTGCAATCCAACACCAGCACCACAGGTTTACAGGGATAAGGGACCTCAGGAAGGTGGAGGGATCTGAGATGGGGAAGAGGATGAGAACTCCTGAATTAGCGAAATCCAGTCAGGTGAGCAAGGATCAGCTAGTTCATAAAGACATGATGCCTTCACAGCAAACTTCGTCAAACACTACTGAATTTCTACTTTAATTTTCCTTCTCCATGCACGTTCTTCAGCTGCAGGATGAAATAAATTTAGTGTATAAAATACTTCTGATGTTTAAAAAGGGGAGTGTTGAACCCCAATAGTTTGGGGATTAAACGAGCTGACATTTCTGGCCCCTTGTCCATCCTACTTTGTGTCACTCTGGAAAACCGCCTCCATAATTTATTTATTTTTTTTCCCCCTGCAATAGTTAAAGCAAAGATGATTTCCCTACGCTAATGCCAGGGCTCTGCCACAGGTAGCAGTTCAGAACCTCTTGCTTTAAGGAACATTTTAGGATACAAATCCCCACAGGTATCGTATTTTGACGCTGCCGCCACTGGAAAACAAAAACACGCTGCAAAAACTGACCCACGCTATGCACAGGAAAACACTGCTTGGTCCAAGCCTAATTTATTTGTTGACAGAGAAGATCTACTGTGCTTAATGTAAAGTTCAATAGAAATCCATGTAACACAGATATCTCGAATCGTAACTGCAATAAAACAAGCTCCACATTTATCTGGCTGTTAAACGCGGCTCGAAATGTATCGGTAAAAAGGAATCAAATTCGGTTATGGCATTAAAATATATTCCTTGCCTTCCAAGAGCAAGCCACCCGAGCTCAATCCATCACAACAAATCAGTGCTGTTAATCTCTCCCAGGGCCGGGATTTCCAGCCGTGCCGCGGCACACGGAGAGGGAACGGGAACGCGGCTGCCCTCCCCACCTTGCCACAAATCCAGGGAAGAAAGAGCAGCAGCTACAAATATCATCGCCCACAGCCCACGTCAGCCCTCCAGATGGCCTGCCTTGCCCTTGGGTTTGATGTTATTTTGTAAAGAAAGCCCTCAGCTGACGGGCGGGTCCTGAGTGGATCCTCTCAGGTTTACTCCTAGAGATCTTTTAATGGGATCCTCGGAGCTGATCCACGGAGAGCCAGGCACTCACTGCACCACCACTTCTTACAGAGTAATTCACAGTGAATATTCATGACAAAAAAAGAAAAACAGTAGTATTTCGTCAGCTCCTGCAGCTGCTGTTTCAGTGAGTTCTCCCCCAGAAGGATCTACATTAAACACTGAACACTTGTACTTATTGTACATATCTTCCCCAATTAAAAATTCATAAGGGCAAGAGGATTTTCCTTGGTGAGAGATCCAACGCGTTTCTTTTTGCCTTCAGCCTCCTATGCCGGCTACTGAGAACAAAATACACTAAAAGTGAAGTAAATTCCCCATTTTCATATGGCCACGAGCTTCCTGCGAGGCTGGGCCCTAACGGAGACTTTTGATCCGAGTTACTCCTCGGAGGCTGTGACACATTTTAAGCGCAGACCTCCTGCAACCATTACTGGAAGCGACGGGGAATAAAATAATAAAGAAAAAAAGGAGGTGTGGGGGGGAAAACCAACAACAAAACCCTCCGTTTACCCGAGTCAATGGAAATACAAGGTATTAACAACGATGCTAAACGAAGAAACGCGGGCATTCGGTTCCTTTTGGGGGTCAGAACCATTTCAACGTGGCCCTGACCCGCGTGCATCCCTATCAGCTGCCGGATCACATCAAAGCAGCAGGGAGTGAGGAAAGCAGCGGCCAGAGCCGGGGCCAAGGTCAGCGGGCTGCCTCCAACCACCACCACGTTGTTATCAATTACAATCCCTGATAAGGACACGACCCTTTTTTTTTTTTTTTTTAGTTTCAAGGCACATTTAGTTTTAAGGATATTGCTGTGGCTGCTTCCCCCGCAACCCCGAACCGCCTTGTGCGCCGAGAGAGGGAGGAATAAAACCGCCCGGCACATCTCCCCTGTCAGCCGGGCACCGAGGGAAAAGCAGGAGGGAAAAGCACGCCCCGGAGCCCAGTGCTGATAAGATCCACTCAGATCCCTGACTGCAGCTCCCCTGATTGGGTTAACTGAGCCAAACGCACGACAGAGCGCAATTAAAGCACAGGGGAAATTGTATTTCTCCCCCTCCAGACGGCTCTTGTGAAGTTGCATCAAAGCAAACCCCCAAAATGTCTTTATTACAGCGGGACCTACAGCAGAAGCACATGTAACCCAAAGTAAGTGGTGTTACACAGTAGTAAGTCACCTAGTAAAATAAAAGTATATTTTCAATAAAGATTAGCCCCGCATTTTATTCCTGAAAAATTCTTTGATCAAGTAATTTTGAACTACATAAAAACCCGCCAGACCTCCCTAAGCGAGCATTCCTCAAGAGGTGGTTCTGCTGCACACACAATGCTACAGTTGCATCTGACTGTACTTCAGGTGACGTTCCCCCCGTTCATTGGGAACACACTGCAGGTTTTCCTCACATTTGCTGCAGATACATTAGTTCAGAGAGAAGGAAAGCTCCAGATACAGGCAATCCTATTTCCCAACCAGAAGGAAAAGTATTTTTAAAGTATTTCAGTATTTTAAGCTCTCTCGAAAGCCCTGGGAAAAATACACCAAGAAAGGTGGAATGTAACTTCAGTCCTTAATGATTTAAAATGCCAAATTTAATTCGTTCCCGTTGCAGTCAGAATGAACAAGAAATTAAAACGTTAACACCGTGAATCAGCTTGGCTTTTGCAAGCCCAAGTTAAACACTAACTAGTTTACTCTGCGTGCCCAAAATATTTACTAGCTCTGACTCAGATTTAAACAATATAAAATATGATCATTCTGGAGTGCAGAGCAGTTCTTATACATACACAAGAGGTAATGAGGTGAAACTGGAAGGTACAGAGCTGTATCTTTCCCATCTACCTACAGGTTTGGGTTTTACAATGTTTTTTCCCCCTAAGGGGACCAAAAGAGTCGTATGTGGTGCCACGGAATTAAAGGGCTACGAGTATTTCATGTACCTTTGGAATTTAGGATGAAGTTGAGCGTAGAAAATACAGTCAAGGAGACTGCTGAAAAGCCTGTGGAAGGAACAGGAGGATGCAGCCTTTAATCCTTTAACAAACTTCACTGCCCGTGCCAGGAGGCAGAGAGAAAAATACACTGTACATTTTATAAATAGTCGTGAACATAAGCTAAAGCATTTTGCCACTTCTGGGAAATCAATAAGCAAAAAAAAAAACCCAAAAAAAAAAAAAAAAAAAAAAAAAAAACAAAAAACAAAAGAAAA
>VXAY01001468.1:826947-859021 GCA_013399855.1 Oxyruncus cristatus | reverse complement strand
TTGGTGTTTGACCCTGGAACAATGAGGCTGGATTAACATTTATTGTTTGCATTCAAGGAGCTGTCGTGTGGAGCAGGAACTGCTCCAGCACCAAGCCTGAGAAACAAGGGAGGCTGGGACACTTGGGGTAGGGTTGGTTCCCCCCTTGCTGACTCGCTCAGCAGCGCCCAAAACTTTGTCCAAAGACAAGAGGTCCTGTGTCTTGCTTTCATGTTGTCAGCTGGTTAATGAGGATTTAAGAGCTGGGGGTTCCACTCAGCAGCACGCCGGACAAGTCCTGAGGATCCCATCAACTCCAACACAAATGGCCTGAGACAGCCTCCAATGTCACCAGCCCTCCCAGGGGACAGCTGCCACATCCTTGCTCCACACCTCGACCTTCCTGACTAGTCCCAAACTGGGAGGTTTTGCTTAGATCCTGAATAAAACCACGACAGTGTCTCTGCCTGCAGAGACAGACGCTCCTCCAGGGAATGTGAAGATTGTCATTCGCTTCCATCAAGGCCCATAAAAAAGCAATTGTCAGTAAAAGTTGCTCAAAATTATGTATGTTCTGGGATCACTGTACCAAGTCTTTTTAAAGCACTGTATTTAATTCTGGGCAGCTCTGTAGGAAACATGGTAAAAAGGCAGCAATAAATCACCGCCATCACAACTGTGTTTGTGGTGCATGAGGAGTTCATTCACCCATTCTGGAATTCTAGCTGCATCTAAGCAATAACACATTTGCAAAATGATCAATCAGGTTAAATTCAGAGAAAAACGTGTCTTTTACCCAACCAGTGTCTGTCAGAACCCTTCCAAATCAGAACGTAACAAGATTTCACATTGTGCAGTATTCAGTGCCCCATCATATCTATACATTTATTATAAATTCATATGACTGTAATGTACCTAATTATATAAGGTCATTTCTTATAGAAAAGCACAAGTATAAAAGTTTGATGCCAGAACAGTCTGGCTGTTTATTAATTTACTATTGCAGATGAGAAGCCCCGCACTGTCACAGGGCCGTACGCAACACGCTCCTGCACTCCCGAAAAGCAACCAGCCCAGCTTCCAAAATATCAACCAGCCCCCAGAACTCCGGGATGAAGGGGCTCCAAGGCTTAGTCCCTTCCCACAGCCACATAGGAGACACGTCTCCCTCTCCCAGCACTTGCCCTGTGTTTCCCTGGAGACAGGCATTTACAGCGAGGGCTATAAATACACGCAGTGATTGGGCATCTTCTCAAGCAAACCTTCCAAGCAATTTGCCATCTCAGGAATGTTCTAACTTCTGGAGTGGGGAATGGTCTCTGTTGGAAAAGAATCTGAATGCAGCCCTCAGATGGGGCAAGCTCAGAGCTACAGGGAGGGAGAACTGCGAGGGAAAAGCCATCCTTGGACAGGTCATCACTAGTGCCTGGGAACGGTAAATTTTGTCAATGAATCTACTTTGCTGACTGCTTTCCCCTCAAAGCTTAGTATCAGCATGAATCCCAAATAGACTATAAAATACAAGGGAGAGATTAAAAACTAATCTTCTAACAACCTACACTGCTAATGGCCAAGGCAAGGCCCTAAAACATCAGCTGGTGCTGAAGGAACTGACTCAGACCTTGTCAGCTTGTTGCAAAGGCCGTGGGATTTACACAATTCCTCTTGCCAAGTTGTGGGGGAGACTTATCAGCATTCAGAGAAGCAATTTAGACTTTGTTGAGCACAAATTATCCGAATGGTTCCTATTTACTGAACAGGGAGGTGCAGTTTGACTACTAAATAATAAATTATTTACTGCACCGGGCAGGTTGGACGGGGCTTGGAGCAACCTGGGCTAGTGGGAGGTGTCCCTGCCCATGGCAGAGGGTGGCACTGGATGACCTTTAAGGTCCCTTCCAACCCAGACCATTGTAGGATTTATTTCAGCTCTTTTGTCTTTTCACGTAAAGGCTTCGAGGCCCTTTCAAATGCTGGCTCTAAACGGTGAAATAATACCTTGAGCAAAAACTCCAAGTATTTTGGGAAGGATAGGACTGAAGATACCATTTACAACAACGGAATTTCGACTCTGCCACGAACCCAGCACTTCTCCAGCCAGGAAAAAGAACTTCTTTTGCACGTGGCACTCAGGTAAGACTTTGATTAGTTGGGCACTAATGACCAGAGCAACAGCAGATTCATATTTAGTTCTTACCGGCCCTCAACATCCGACTGGTACCACGGTACACCTAAGAAAATTCTATCAGAAAAAGTAAGTTATCAGGTACAAACAGTTAAATGCAGCCTTGCAGGGGAGAGCAGAGCTTCCCCCAGCTGCTTTTCAGAGCAAACCACCCCGAGCAAGTCAGAGCTGGAATCACGGAGCACCAAACCCGCGTTTGGTACATTAGCACAGATCCGCTCACAGCCCAGCTGACTGAGCTCTGCTTTTATGGCTTGATCTTGCTCCACCTGAGTCAAATCCAAAACTCCCAGGTAAAATCATCATCCCTCACATCAGACGAGGTGATTAAACACCGAGACACACGACGCATAAACCCCAAAGCAATCCCCCCTTTCCTGCTGGATGTACTGGGAAGAACTCGACACCGTGAACCGCGCAGGGGGAGGAGATGAAGTCCTCTCTCCCAGGACAGCTTTAATGCCTGCAGTAAACCTGTTTAAGGTTGAATTTACTTCCAGAATTTCAACCCTTCCCTTGCACGCTGGAATTGGGAGGTCTGGCAGAACAGGGAAGGGGGGATTGGGGGGGAGGGTGGTGTTTGCATCTTACGAAGAACAAAGGGAAGCAACTTCAATACAACCTTGAAACAGAGCTGCAGGCAGAATTGTCTTTTGTAAAAATGATATTCCTCTGACGACGGCGTGTAAGTATCTGCTCTTCTCTAATAAAAAGAGCCTTTTGAAGTAAGTGGTTGGTTGGCCTGTGCCAGTGCTCGTGTTACTGACGCAGAAGAAAGGCCTCCTGAATGCAGCATCCAACAGCTTTGTCTGATCTGCAGCACTTTGAACCATAAAAGCGGCAAAGAGAGCGAAAACAGAGGGGAAGCCAAGTGCTTAATACTGGACAGCGACTTGCTTTAAACCTCCTCTACTCCCTAATTAGCTCCAGTGACTCTCCCGTGGCACAGCAGTGGGTGGTGGGTGCCCTTCCTGCATCCACGAACATCCAGAAATCACGGAGGTGCATCGGGGCACGGAGCAGAAAGAATTGATGCTTTGCCTCCAATTTTTGGGGTTCTTTTTGCTTTACAGCCAGGGAAGATTCAGATTAGACATTCAGAAACATTTTTTTTTTTTTTTTTTTTTCTTTTTTCAAAGAAAGGGTTGTAAAGCATTAGAACAGGCTGCCCAGGGAAGTGGTGGAATCACCACCCATGGAAGTGTTCAAAAAAACCCGTGTGGATGTGGCACTGGAGGACACGGATTAGTGGTGAACGTGGTGGGGCCGCTGGGTTGGACTTGGTTGTCTTAAAGGTCTCTTCCAACCTCAGTAATTCCGTGATCATAAGATTTGTGAAAGGACACATAATGAAGGAAGTGTTTTGGGAGGATGTCTAAACCCAGCCAGAAATATGCAATGACTCCATGATTTGTGAGACACAGTTAAAGAGGTGTTTGGGGAGGACACCCCAAACCAATACGAAATGACCATAATTCCAGGCTCTTCTGCCCACTTGCATGTTATTTATTATAAAGCAGGCAAGCAAACAACACTGAAAAGGAAGGTTCAAAGATTCTCTTTATGGTTTCCTAAAAAATCATCACTTTGGAAGTCATCTGAAAAAATTTATACCAGGCCCAGCTCAAGCACATGCGATTTTATTTAGAAAAATGAAGTTTCTGAAGTTTGCAGTTGATTTGATGGTAGAAAAATGCAAAGAGGACCACTGAAGCTGCTCAGTTCCTTAAAACAGATGCAGAGGACAAGTTTGTACAGAATTTAGCCAGCATTTCTTAAGGGGCCTTCTATTTTTACAGAGCTTTGGAACTGCTGAGATGTCATTCACAGAAGAGCAGCCATCATTCACCCTGGTATTTATGAAGAATTCATAGTGGCAACTCTTCGGATGCTCTGGCATCGTTCTGTGAAGCACCACGAATTCTACAGTGGTCTTTTGGGAAGAGCTGGGGACCTTATTTCCAGTGCATTAAGAATGAAGGTGGTGGTTTTTCATGTATATATGTATTTTTAATGTTCAGGTTTCCTTTATTCTTGAGCCTTCAGGGTTGTGAGATCCCTCAGCTTTTTCCAAGGGAGGCCTGTGCTCCAGAATGGACAACTTGACTCGGTGCTTAAGGACTAGTTGCCCAAAATCCCAGTCCAAGAGGCCACTGCTCCTACTGAGCAACTCAGAAATAAGAATCCAGGGGATATGATTTAATTCTGCAATGTTGGAGAGTAGTTGTTTAGATCTGCAGAGGTATCGCGTTGCCTGACACTGAATGGCACCAAAGGCAACACAGGCCAGGCCGCCCTTGCTCTGGATTATCCCTGTGAAGCTCCTGCAGATGGAGCACACCCAGAATCTCAGGTTGCTGAACTGGGGCTCCCCTCTGGAATCAGCCAATTCTTTTTAAACACTTTACACGTGGTTACGCCCTAATGAATAAACAAACACACATTTACGACAGGGGAGATGTTACGGTTCAAAAAAACAACACGCCATCTCTCAGCTACCCTTCCTTAAAACCCTAATATGCCTGTGCATAAATCAAGCCCTTCTCTTGCTTGGGCAGCCCCTCACTGAGACGTGCCCATGGTGCTAATTCAGAGCAGAAAACGCTCTTATTCCAGGCCACTGCAGTGAAGTGACATTTACCTAATGCAGCTATAAATTTCCTGATAATTAGTGGGCAGCTGATGGTGATGCAAGCTGACTACTGCAGCAATGCCAGCCTCAAACTAGCTCTCCAACACCCACAAGTTAATCAGATTTAAACCTAAAAATTTCCAAAATTCGGGCCAGTGCAGCGGCTCAGAGACAAAGGCCAGTGCCACCGAGCCTCCACCAGTTGCTGTGATTTCTTAATAGCCCAGACACTGTTACTAAAAAGATGTAGCTCCCTTGCACACTCCATTTCTCACATCAAAAAAACCAAACTCGCACGGCTTTTCACTTAGAAACACGTAATCAGCATTTCCTGAATCCTGGGCTGTTGTGGAGTAAATGTAGGAGTAGCTCACATGGAACCAAAACCCGAGTGGCGCTTTTCAAAAAAACAACTTTCACAAGCCACCTCTAAAATTTCACAAGCTTTTGAGACTCCTCAGCCAGCTCACCCGGATTTTCAAAGCAGCTGAGTGGTTAAAAAAAGTTTAAAGAGAAGTTTAAAAACCTGCCACCACATCACAACCTTTCACCCATCACGAAGTTCGGGGTCCCCGGTGCTGCTTCATTCTACGGCACTACCTCACAAGATGATTCACTTGGACAAAATGATATTAAGGAACCTTAATTTTTGCTTTCTTTTTCAAACCGAATGCTGGACAAGGTTTACAGTTCTAATACTTGGGAATTATTAGACTTAGAATCGGTGTAAGACTGATGAAATAGCTGCCTTAGATGTACAGTAAGTTCACTTAAAGCCGCAAGAACTACTATGGAAGTTGCAAGTAGCTTCCCAGACAGAGAGAAAACACAGACCCAGCCTTTAAAATGCTTTCTCAAAACAGTCTTTGACCTTCTGGGTGCATCATGAACGAGGCCAGTCAATCAGAGAAAACCCTGCTCCCTGCTTTTCTCTGGGATAAACCGTTTCTTTATCACACTATTTTAGGAAGAAGAACCTTTCTGCATGATAGGTCAGAATGTTGTTCTAAAGCAAAGCATGAGCGAAAGTCTCATGAGAAAGTCAATTAACATTTGGAAAATGCCCCGAAATTCTCACTGAATGCAAAGGGCCATCCAGAAATTCTCCCTGATCAGGAAGTGTCCAGCTCTCCATTCCCAAAGGAGGGGAGCACCGACTGCCAGGATGGCACAGGAGCAGTGCCCACATTCACCAGTGCTCCCATCTCTGGGCTGGGCACCAGATTTCCCCCTCTGAGACCCAGGATCGCAGCACAGTTTCTCAACTGCACTTTCCTTTTGGTTTTGCCTGTTGCTTTGGATAACTAAGCTCAGAAAGAAGGGATGAACAGGTCGCACTGTGCTGGCAGCAGTGGGGTGTCTGGGGGGGCTCTGCTGGGACTGTCCTCGTTAATACCTGGAAGAGGTGAGGGAGCCAAGTCTCCTCACCTTTACAGTCCACCCCGAATTGGCAGGAGCTGTGGAAGTGCTCAAGGGCAGGGCAGTCCCTCAGGGGGACTTGGAGGAAGAGGCTGACAGGATCCTGGTAACCCACCAGGGACAAGTGCCAAGCCCTGCACCTTGCAGGGAAGAGCCTCGGGCAGCAGCACCAGCTCCTGTTCGGACACCAGACTGGTTTTGGTGTGTCACTGCTGCTTTAACAACCACCCCTCCAATGGACAGAGCTCCTCCTGCCCCAGCAGCACCCTCACAGGAACACCAATCTGACAAGAAAGTAACTGCAGACATCAGGATGGATTTTAACAGGCCCATCTCATCCCTGCCTGTGGAAGGCAAAGACCAATAAAGGCAGGACATGTTTTTCCACATATTCAGCTTTTAGTTCATACACCAATTACAGCCCAGGCTGGTCTTTAAAAATGAAAACCCCACAAATTAAAAAAAAAGGAAACTAAAACAGGGTGAAACACATTTATCTGTGTTTTGAATTCCTAGTTAATGCAAGTGTCAGACCATCCAGAACCTACCAACATGCTTTTGAGATCTGTCTCTAGTTACACGTCCAACACGAGATAGGAACTCTTCTGACCTCTCTGTGATTTAAAACCTGGTTGCAAGCATTACTTTTTGTCATTCTTTTTCCTTATTAAAAAGGGCAGTGTGGAAAAAAAAGATGATTAAAGATACCAAACCAACACCAAACCTCCTGTGAACGGACTGTTGCAAAATAAAGTACGATTTAATGACGTGAGAAATTAGATGAAACTGTCAAGTTTAAAGAATCTTAAAATGGTTAACAGGTCAAAACATAAAAACTTCTTTATGTATAGAGTGAATATAAAGGGAACATGGTAAGTATCTGCCAAGGGTTAATTGCAACCCTGCATGAAAAGCAGTTAACAAGTGAGAGTTAGAACACCCAGGAGGAAAAGAAAAATTTTTCCAGTGCCATGAGAAATAAACAACAAGGGGGAAATATTTCCTTTGGCCACTGTTACCTCCTCTCCAAAAGCTCAGAGGAGCAGTGGGAATGCCAAGGCCTGGTTTGCTCTTGACTCCCTCCGAAACATTTGTCTTCATTACCACTCTTTTTAATCAGGGCTCCTTCGTGAGTGTTTCTGCTCAGCCCCCAAGGGGCAACTCTCAGCCGCGATAAATCAGCATCCACACCGCAAGTCACTAATCAGCACTCTCAGGGAAAGAATAACAGAGAAGTGCAGACCACTAAAGGCTTGGAGCAACCTGAAGGCTCCGTGGCCTCAAGGAAGGACAGCCTACATCAAAATAATAACCCAGTGAACCATCCCTACCTTCCAGGCTCAGCAGGACTTGCACTCGGAGATATTATTTAAAAGCCTCTCGCGCACAGATTGTTCTCACTGTATAAAGGGACTTTATTGATAAAGAGGGGATGTGCTCTCACCCTTGAGCTCAGTTCCACTAATTCAGTGTGCTGCACTTGTGCCCGCTGCTAGAAAGCATTCAGGGAAACAAACTTGGAAATGGATACCTCGTGCTGCTGTCCTACAAATTTGTAGAGGAAAAAAAAAAATCAGTATACAATGAAACTGGAGAGGAGGAGGAAAGGGAAATGGAGAGAAGATAACACATTCCCAAGACACCTCCTGTATCACTGCAATGGAGAAAGTATTTTGTCCACTTCTCCTGTTTTCAAAGGTTATTTATGAACACAACCAAGCAGATGTCATTTTAAAAGGAAAATATCTGCACAGGTTGCCTGTGCTCAGGCCCATCTCCCTCCACGTGATCCCTTTAAAACTACTGCGTGATCCTCCAACTGCAGGAACAATTAATACTTCTACAGTTGTTATTATTCCTTAAAATTGTCCAGATTCCCAAGTCTGCACCAATTCTTGCCAAACACATCACAGAAAAAAGCTGAATGCACACCCAGGCCCTCCTGCCTTTCCCCACAGTCGGAGCCAGCACCACTGAAATAACCCTACGGAGCATTGGCACCCAAATCAGCAACCTAAGCATCCTCCCATCCAACAGCTGTTAAACAAAAATCCCCGAGCAAGCTTTTCCAAAACCACAATTGCAGCCAGCCACAGGGGTTTTTTCCCCCCCCCCGTTAAGACTCATCTCTATGGCACCTGGAAACCTGGCCCATGGAGATAAAGTGATTATGGCCACACATGGAAAGGAAGAATCTTCCACTGTTGCTCCTTCCAAAGCTCAGGAAGGTCCCAGGAATCACATCTCTCCAGCGAGCTGACTCCAGCACTGACATTCAGCAGTACTGCAGGAAAACCTTCTACCATCCTAAACCAACAAACCAGAGCTATTTACTGTTGTCTGCTTTCATTTCCTTGAAGTTCTGGGCCGTATAAACTGCAGAGTGGATGCAGTTAGAGCCGGGAGGTGAAGGAAGGCACGTGAAAATGCTTCTACATGGCCCAGATTTTGAGGTCTTGCATGTGCTCCGCTGGTGTTTCCCTGGTGGGAGGTACAGCCACAGTCAAGTCATCTTTTCTGAGTCTCGTACAACACTGGGTTTGGATTCTGCGTTTAGCACTGACTTAATGTAAGAAAGGGTCAAGGTCCTGTGCTTTAGCAGCAGCAGATTTTGCCTCTTTGCAAGTGCCCCATTAGCAGAGAGTCTCTATCAGGGATTTTAAGAGGCTTCCTCAGGACCTGGAGTGGCAGGACCTCGTGCCTGACCTCTGCCAAACTCATCCCAAAGCAGCAGAGAGCAGCACTGGGATGGAGCTCCTTCTGCCCAAAGCGGGGGGAAGCAAGAAGAGACAACCTTTGCTATGAACTCATCATGAACTTCTGGAGAGCCCGAGGCTCACACTCAGGTTTATTACAATTACAGGGGTTACTGGGAGCAACATAAATATTTACTATGGAATCAAAATACAAGTAAATAACCTGCTAATTAACGCTTACTAATTAACACTCATTTGAATTAAGAAGTTATCTAGGTAGCTGATTTCAGAATAGTAGAAGGAGCAGAGTATTCAGTTGATAAACTCTGCTCTAAAGTCTACAGCTTTAGTCTTGACTCTGCTCTAAAGTCTCTAGCACTTTTGAGTGCTATAAATAGGTGGTTTAGGAGAGTTGGAGATGGGTTATATTTGAGGAGCTGCTAAACCAGAGCGTGGAATGTAACAAAAATATTCCCTCCATCGACCGCGCTCCGTTACTTCAAAGAATTCAATATACTCCAGTGCTCCCTTCTCAAAGATGAAAATTGTCATTTCAGTTGTCTGGTCCCACTCCACTTAAATGATCCTTTAATTTCCTTTCTTATCCCCGAGCCCTCAGGTGGCTCGGGCGGCGCTCCCTGCCCTGGGTCTCACGGAGAGTTCACAGCTCCTCTGCTGATCTCCTGATCCTCTCCCCAAACAGCCCTTTCCTGTCTCGCTCTGCCTTGCGTGATGTGCAGCTCGGCCTCGGCAGCTGCCAGGCTCAATCCCTGCCCCTTCCCCCTCCAGCCCGGGCCTGACATCCGGAACTGACTTCGGAAGTACTATAATGGTTACCAAACTTCTGGGAACGGCCTCAGCTTTTCGGAGCTGAACACATGTTGGGTGCAGGCAGTGCCCACCGTCACCACTTGACCTCACGGCAGCCTTCGACTCGCTGATTTCTCCCTGCTTCCCCCCCACCCTTTTTTTTTTTTTTTTTTATTTCTACCCCTCCTTGGAAAAACAAGAAAACTTTCACCAGATAACACATGATGTAAATGCAAAATTATGTTGTGAAATGACTGCAAACATGCTGTTTTCCAGATGTTTGACGAGACAGCGAGGAAACAGCACAAAGAAGGGTCAACAGTTTCCGTCAAGAGACTCTGCTGGGTTCCACATGAAAAAAAAAAAAAAGAAACAAAACCCAAACCCCACCATTCAGATCTCATAAATTCAAGGGGCTCTGCACGGCTGACAAGCCATTTAAGACTTCAAAAATAAAACGTGAGGTTCCTCTGTCATCTGCCAAATTTCACTCCATCCATAGGTGGCTAAAAGCCGTTTGACTCTTAACATTCTATGGATTTCCTAAACCCATTACGGCCTCAAAAGCATGAGACTGCCTGGGAATCACTGCTCCTGGGAAAAGCTATCTGAGGTAAGCAGGGCTGCATCCTCTCCTTGCTTAAAAAGACCAACCCCAAACTTTGCAGCAGAAAACGATCAAAAAAAGAGTTGGAAGAAGAGATGAAAGAGAGCAGCAGCTGCCAGGCACTTCCCCTCGTCCCACCACGCCAAGAATGACCCACGCTGCTACCACAAGGCATCTCAGCCTTTGTTTTTCAGCAGCTAATCCCCAGCTGATGCCAGAAGGACAGACAGATCCCCCCGTGGAGCACGAACGCTGCGGGGCCCCGGGGAGCTGTGGAGCACTGGACATCTTTGCATGAATCCATCAGGATTGGCAGGGCTGGAATTCCATTTCTTTCCAACTCTGCTTCCCCTCGCAGGACACAGACCTGGCCTTCTGGACCAGACCATCAGGATTAATTAAAATTATAAGACTGTCCTTGCTGCGCTTTTCTTCTGTCACCTTTTCCACTCAGGCAGTTTTTACGGACTCGTGATGGGCTGGGTGACACTTTTTACAGAAACCCAACGGACTAATCTTACATTTCGGCGTGTTTCTACACAGGAAAACACCAACCCATAATTGACAGACAGCTCTGCCAAAATGGAAGCTCTGCTTCCAGACCCATTTGTCAGCGCGGGATCCACTCCATGCAGGATCACTCAAGATGCCTTTTAAAGACGTGGCTCAGTCCCACCCTGCAGTGTTTACACGGTCGCCTAAGCCAACGGGAGCAAGGTCAGGCTGCTGCTCTGAAACCCAACTCCCACCCTGCTCCCAGAACATTCTGGATGCAAGGAAAGACAGTCCTGTGTGGCTGTTCTACACCAGGATACTGATGATGTGATTACAGTGAGTTATGGTCCGTCGTTGTGTGAGAACACCACCACCGAAAACATTTTAGCTCCAGACAGAGCATCTGTGGATCTCTCTAAAACTCCTGGTTCTGTTCTAGCTGCACTAATCAATTCCCTGCAGACAAACCCCGAGAGCCCACAATGAAATAATTCACTATATTCAGCAGCAAGTAATAGCCAGTAGTTGGCAGCACGGTCCCTCTACCTCAGCCACATGCCTCGGGGAAGTCTCCCCTGGCTGGCAGAAAACTGCATCTAACGGTATGTTAGGAACATTTTTGTTCTCCTTCTCTGCAGTGATCAGGATAAAAAGTTCATGTGCTCTGCCTGCCTCGCTGTCAGAGCAGGATATTCCTCTTCCAGGAGAGTCTGAGTCAAGATGAGCTGGATTTCCCTGTGCTACTGACTCAACAAAATCCCCAGCTTGCCTTTTCCTGTGTTATTACAGCATTAAAATATTGCATGAATTGAAATACATCCTTAATTTTATTTACAGGGAAGGGAATCGTTCCTTTGGTTGTGAAAGAGTTAATAAGGAAGAAAATCACACACAGTGCGTGTTAAAGGTTAGAGGAATAATCAGTCATTTGAAAAACACTACATAAACATTTTTCCGGATGCAATTTTCAGTCCAAGGATACATTTCCCAGTAGAAATCAGCAGCTAAAAAGGAAATCATTTAGTCTCCATAAGTGCCAAATTGTATCCTGATTTTTCCTGGTCTGGCTCGACTTTCAAAACTAGCGGTTCAACTTCTGCAATCTTTCACCCAATGACTATATAAACACATCCTTATAAGACAGACATAATCCTTGGGTGGGCCAATTTATGTTGGATTATGAAAATACTTAAAGTACAGAATCGTATAATGACTGTTGTCCTTTGGTTTCCACTAAAAGGGAAAAAAACCTCCTGCTAACACAGACAGTCTCTGCTCCTTCCAAGGGCTCCCCGTGACAGTCGTCTCCGGCAACTGCGTCAACATCTTCTGAAAGTAATTAGGGACCACTAAATTTATTATTTAGTTATCACAAGCTCTATTTTAATGACACCTAATGTGACACGGATCTATTCTGAGCTCTCATGTGCGGGGGTGGAGGGGAGGAAATAATCTCTGGTAAATTATCTCGCGTGTCAATGTGGAGAGTTCCCGCACAGCGCGAGGGGAGGGGATGGAGCAGTTACCCACCCCAGCCACAAAAACACTTCTCCCTCTCAGAAATACTTTGGCTACTCTCTGTTTGGTGAAAGGTTATATAAATAGTGGCTTTAAGAAGAATAAAACAATCTCCATACAAAGCAAACGAATTCCTTTGTGATTTACTGCTGCCCAATGCACACACACACACACGTACCCACGTAGAGATGTTCACCTCCAGAAAATTATCTGGGCAACTGCCCACTTGCACTTTCAGCGATGGAACTGAGGGACAATGGGAACTTTTCTTCTTTGTGGAGAGGTGAATTCTGTTTTTTCACTTGCCTTTTGAAACTCTAGAGTTTTTACAGGCAACTACAAAAGTCAGCGTGTTAAAGCCAACAGTATCCGATCTTCAACACTCACCATGTGGTAGAACAGAACTTTCCCTTCCCTCCAATGTATAAAGTTATGTGAAAGAAGACATTTTTCTAGTCCACAGAGGGTAAAGGATAAATTATAGCGATAAGATCTGGAAAAGTTTGGTTGGAAGTTAAGAGATTTTCACATCTGTGTCTACACATCCATGTCTTGGGAATAATGTATCTCGAGTACCAGTCACATAAAAATGCAAGAAATTGTTCCTCTCTCAAATGCAGCAAAATCATTCATTGTACTCGTGTCTACACTTTGACTGGTAGCTCACAGCAGAGATCTCAGCTAGCAGACTGCTTTCCCCTCATTTCAAATACTATTTAACGTGTCTATGCATTAAAAAATACATAATTACTAACATATACACATCTTAATTCAGCATGACATTATTCCCTCTTTGAGCTCGAATAAGTTAATTTATTCATGCTGTTCAAACACCAGCTGAGTGATACTGCAGTGAACCTGCATGTAACACCACGACCAGCCTGATTTATGTCCCTGAAGTCAATTGACCCTCTTTTCCCTCCGTTTCTCGGGGCTTTGGGATTCACCTCCACTACTTTTCCAGGCAGATTCTCACATTGTGTTACAAACAATAGTCCAATGTCATGTCAACAACAGCTGAGAAATTACTCCCCATTTATTTAAATCAACGGTAATGGTGCAGCCTTTCCCGTGCAGAAGGCTTGCAGACATCATACAACAGGAGCACGGGGAATTGTGCTGTTTGAAATGCTTCTGGAAGCTTTTCTGTGCCACCCCGAGACTGAAAATCAAGTAAGATGTGCAGCCTAACCCCACGTGGGTGTTGCCTCCCTGTCCAGCACAGCTACTCGGGTAGCAGAAATCCTTAACACACCTTTCCACAGCTTTATTCCCATGAAATAAAAAGAAACGGAATAAAATGATTTAAGCCATGAAGACTCCAATGCTTTTCTATGGTTACCTAGTACAACGTATGAACTATTTCAGAGGCAGATTGTATCATGAACCCTTAACTCAGTGAAATAATCACTAAAAAGCCCACCCCCTTATTCCACAAAACACAGGACTAACCACCCAAAACACACACACTGAGGTCCTCCAGTTCTAGGATTTAGGTGCTGTTCAGTGCAATATCTCACATGCCCACTTTGTCCTACTTTTTGATGGGACAAAACATTCCAACAGGTTCAACAGGCCACAATTGTACCCGACACACTAAGGAAAGCCCGGAACCTCCTTTGAACCACAAAAGAGAAGATTTTGTTCAAAATCAAGAATTTCTGGCTGACATATTTCACGTTCCTTTCGGGTTTAAAACACCCTGCCCCTGAAAGCCACCATTATTCAAAAGTGAAGAAAGAAGAGGGAATTTGCCCCGTTTCTCCCCACTCCTCACCCTGCCACTGTCCCCTGTATCTGTTTCCAGGAAGCCATATTCATTAGGGTTAATCTGCCTACTAAGTGAATAAACAAAGGATTTCTCTGTCACCGAGGGGCCAGGTGAGCCGATATCATCTTCTGACACAGAAAATCATCCGCACAAATACCGCGCAGGAAATTACCTGCTGCAATCCCACACCTGGGATCGTTTGGCAAGTGGCTTAGAAATGCTGAGCAGATGACTGAAATCAAACTAATTATATATATTTCTTTTTTTTTCTTTTTTTTTTTTTTTTTTTTAATGCAGATCTTCTATCGGAAGGAAAAAAGGCCTTTCTAAAAATGGGATGTAAAAAGGTCTGGAATCCCTTGGCTTGCTGCGCTTGCTAACAGCTCAGAAAACTTCCTCCTATGAAAATGTCCTAGGATTTGTGTGATGAAAGTATCCTGCTTACTCACTAATGACAGTCACCTCTGACTGTCTCCAGCAGTGCCCGCGCCGCAAAAGCATCAAGGTTTACAAATTGTTGCTGTAAGAATCTAATGAAAGCTCCAAAAAGAACCAAAAAACCAATCTAATTGAGATGACATAAATACAGTACCTAATCCAATAACATCCACCTGTACGGGGGCACCTCACACAGACCCCACTGGAAGTGTTGTTAGTTTTCATATTTTTGGTAGGTATCAGAGCTTTAGTTTGGGGAGTTGACACCTGAAGAAAGGTCTTCTGGTGGAGAAGTAAATCATAGAATGACAGACTGGTTTGAGTGGGAAGGGATCTTAAAAACCATCTCATTCCACCCCTGCCACGGGCAAGGACACCTCCCACTAGCCCAGGTTGCTCCAAGCTCCGTCCAACCTGGCCTTGGGCACTTCCAGGGATGGGGCAGCCACAGCTTCCCTGGGCAAATACTGAGAGGTACTAAGAGTACAAAGAGAATTTCCCAGAAAACCCCAAAGATGAGATGGGAACAAGCATTCCTTAGTTGCAAGAGTAAGAACAGTGCACGTTATGGCAGAAGAGGAGCCAACACAGGGACCAGGAACTACAGAAAACACTGTGACAAAGGAGGAGTTGTAGCCCAGCAGCTGCAACGGGGACTGATGGAGATCGGGGGTAACTGGGGATCAAGGCAGCAAAAATTCAAGAAAAGGAGGCACACCTGGGTAGAAACATGTAGGCACAAACCCCAAAATTCACAGCTGGGCAATGGGGAGGAAGAAAGGGCAGGATTTGGAGCTGGCTGGGATGGAGGGTGCTCCCAAAGCACCGCAGCAAAGGGCTCCCCTCCTTCCCTCCCGCAAACATGGGCTCTGTTTGATGTTCCTCAGACAGCAAGCAAGGAGAGATAAATTAAAACTGAGAACCTACAGAGGGCTTTGATCCTATTGCCTGGAAATATGTACGAGAATATTTTCTCCAGACGTACTTTTGCTATATATGGAAACCAAACGCTGACTAATCATATAAACCTTATGGTGCCTCAGCACAGCTGTAATCTGCAGCAGAACACTGTCACAGGGGCAGGGGAAAACGTGGAAAAACTAAGAAGTTCGCCGTGGTGCTGAGAAAAGAGGAGAAGAGGGTGATCAAAGGCACTGGAGGCCCGAACAGACAGGAGGGAGAGTTTCTAGCTGGTTAGCTTCTAAGATACAAGTGACATATTTATGACTTATTCTTGTATTACTGAACTTTAACAGTCCAAGTAATGATTATCCGTTCTCCAAGTTTGGAGAAAAGTGATTCTCTGAGAGACCTGCTGACTCAGCACAGCGGTAACGGGAGACCAAAGCTTGAATTTTGGTTTATTGGTTTACGGAAAGAGCCATTTCGAGCCGTTTATCAAGACACGGCCCCGTGCTGCAGGCACACGGAGGGATGGGACGTGGACAGAAGCACCTCCATGGCATCTTCAGGGGCCAGCACAGCCTGGGAGCAGCTTGGGCTTCACAGCTCCAGCGTGCCTGGGGAGCGTGGGGGTTTGATTTCTCTGGGGACTCCTTGTCCTCTGAAAGGAGACCGTGATAATCTGCAGAAATGGGACCAATTTCCCTTTGAAAGCACAAACCATATGGAACTTCTACATTCTTAAAGGGATTTCGGTTTACGGGAACGGGGTTATATCAGTCCACAAACGTCAACATGGAACTTTGTTTTTGAAGCTTGCATTCTTGGCTGCTAAGACATTGTGTTGGTGGTTTTATGCTAAACAGAGATTGTGGAAATACACAAATCCCTTCCACTGATGACTAAACATGAGGAGAGAATGTACAATATCACAAAATCTGCTTAAAAACGGGAGTAACATTTCTGAGCGAATCGACCCCAAGATAAACCTCTGCAATGCTACTACTTTATCTTTAAATCACTTTTTTTTGATCAAATCATATTCCTTTAGGGTTCATTAGTCAATGTGAGTGACCACAGCATTTAGGGAAATGCTTCTCCTGAGTCTACAAAAATCCAGTGGTCTTTCCCATGGTGTGGTTTGGAATTCCACATGAACCGAAAGGAGCTGACAAAAAAAGATGGAGAGAGACAAGGCCCTGGAGTGATAGGACAGTGGGAATGGTTTCACACTGACAGAGCAGGGTTAGATGGGATACTGGGAAGAAATTCTTCCCTGTGAGGGTGGGGAGGCCCTGGCACAGGTTGCCCAGAGAAGCTGTGGCTGCCCCAGCCCTGGAAGTGTCCAAGGCCAGGTTGGACGGTGCTTGGAGCAGCCTGGTCCAGTGGAAGGTGTCCCTGCCCATGGCAGCGGGTGGCACTGGATGAGCTTTAAGGTCCCTCCCAAACCATTCTGGGATTCTGGGTTACAGGGATCATCCAAGGAACATCTCAACAAGCTGCCACTGGCACGGGATCACCTTGCACTTCCTTCCCAGTGACACACTAAACACATCACCTCAGTACCCAGTGACTAACTGCTGTTGTTAATTGTGAAATTTGAGAGTACAGAGCACCCCAGTCAGCCTTTGCCACTGGAGTTCATCAGTCACCTGCTGCGCCCCCGGTACAAGCGATGGGAGAGACACAAACACACGGGAGGGCAGCATCGGTTCTCGCTTTTCACCTCAAGTGCTCATCAGGATGGCATGGCTAATTAATGCTTTCAATAGGTGTTAAAAATTCCCGGGCTCTAAGGCAGCAAATGCATTATGAGCAGGCAAAGGCAAGTGGCTACAGTTTAGAAGCACAAAGGTGAGATAATGGCCTTCCACATCACTGAACTGTCAACCTCATTTAGCACAAAGCCTGGCATCTGGAGACTTCAAATCATACAGCCGTTTAAAAATATATAGAATGTTAAATTAAATGACAAACACGGGACATGTCACCTTTTAGAGGCAGAAATGTAAAACCAAAGCATATGTTCTCCAACTGTATTTGCTTCAGGATCAGCAATATTTTTGTAACCTCATTAGGTTCTCGACTTGGTTTGAAACGTGGAAGGATGGATGTACAAATAAGTAACAGGTCCTCCACGTGATCGCCTCAATTATAAGTCAATCTTTACTAGCAAAATAAATGAAGAGCACTGGGTTTAGCTCTTACACAGTCTGGAAGGGAGGAAAAATTTCTGCAAGCTCTCAGGGATAAAGTCACTGTGTATTTTGAGCTCTGAATCTCACAGGCACGGGGAAATATCTAAGTCAAATCTACATTTACAGACAGCCAGGGATGAGGGGAAGGTGACAACCCCCTCTGCCCACATCAGTTGGGTACCTCTGCTGCCCTTGGGAGCTCAGCTCCCCAGGAAAAGGGGCTCCTGTAGCCCCTCACCTGCCGCCCCTCCGACAGATCCGTGTCCTCCCGTCACGTTCCATCACTGCAGAGCACACGTTAGCACTTCACGGCTTGCACAATGTGCCACTGAAGGGTTATTAAAAGGCCACAACTAGGCCAATAAAGCTGAATTTTATTTGTTCACACAGAGCCAAGGGGGAGTGCTGCCCTGCCCGTGGCACGGAACTAAACATCACCCCCACAATCCAAATTCTCTGTCAACCCCTGCTGGAGAAGCAGATGAGTCCAAAGCGGCCAGTTTAACCCAGACAAGGGTAGTGCTGGAGAACAGTCATGTCAGGGGAGCACACCAGGCAGAGCTGGTGCCCCTCCACACCCCCAGCAAACCCAGTTTTATAGCACAAGGAATATTTGATACTCCCTAATGACCACCAGTTAATGGGCTCACTGAGCCCTGAGCCAGAGCACCTTTGGGCACGTGGCTGTGCATCCTCCCGAGGATGGATGTGCAGACACTGCAGGACCAGCGCAGATCAACTGCAGCACAACTGAATTTTTTTATTGCCAGCCACATTCCCTGAAGTTTCGGTCCCACGTTTCACTGGAGAGAAAGGAAAAGGCACGAGCCAAACTTGGAAATGAAATAATGAAATGGTGAAGCCCTGCTTGCAGTGCAGCTTACTGGGCATCAAAGTTTAAACTTTGCTTTCAACCTCGCTCTTCCGAACACGCTGTCACTATAACATGGGTTAAAAATAAGAGAAAGCAAAGATGAAATGTAAATGATTTAAATGCATGCATATGTTCTTTTGTAAAATGCAACATGCAGCTGCAAGGTTTTTCCTCATATTTTGGACACAAATCAAGGGGGAAATGGTTCACTTATGATACAGTGAATTTTTTATCAAACTTCAGTGGTAGAATGTAGTTCCCTGTAAGTGTTTCACTGCATACTGTTGTGCTGCTTTTGTTCTATTTTGGGTGGGTTTTTAGAGCTTAAATAGGAACACCGAAAAATAAGAAAAAAAAAAAAAAAAAGACTAACAGCAGGGTATTTCTTTTCCAAAATCTTTCATGGCAACTTTCTGAACCTTAAAAATGAAAAAAAAAAAAAAATCCACCAGCAACACAAAAACTCTGCAGATGTTCCACGGCCTTTTACTACATCTGACATTCAGTCACGGGTAAGTTTTGAGGACATTATGGTGACTTCTAAAACACATTTTAAGTGACAGGCAAACAGCAGAGCACACACTGGTTTGCTCAGCACTCCTGCTGCAAATAAGAGAGGTGAAAGTCCGCAGAGGTAGTTTGTCAATTAATGGGAATTCAGAGAGTGGGAATTGCAAGGAGCTGGCAAGGTTCTGACTGCAACAGCGGCTTCTCCTGCTCTTTTGTATCAAGGTAAAATTAGGCAGGCACCATCTTTGTGGAGGGGCACAGACAGGACTATTTGTAGCGTCCTAAAAGAGGCCACGAATTAGAGAGATCCCAGTTCCTGCGCTGCAATTCTCCCGTCAACATCACCGTAACCCGGAGCAGAGGAAACGCAACACGAAGGGAGCGACGGAGTGACCAACACTAACACCCCGACCCAACTCTGGCCGCGGTGCCAAAGCCTCGCAAATTCCAGGACTTCTCCAGCAATCCAGGTGGGTCGTGCAGAGCCGGGGCCAGCTGTGCTGGGACAAACCCCGGCTCCTGCGAGCAGATGTGAGCTCCAGGGAGAGCAGCTGTGCCGGAGCCCCCGCGGGCCGTTCCACACGGCACACGAGGCACAAATGGTTGCCCGCTGCTGCTGGAGGGAAATATCAGGGAAGAAAGACTTGGCAAGCCCGGGATTTCAGAAGAGGAGGAGGGCCTGCACCCCACCCCTGACCCGGGGACACGGGAGTTTGGATGGCACTATTACAATCGCACAGCTTATAAAACAGATTTGGAAAGGCTCGCGTGTTGGTTTTGGGAGAGGAGACGAAGGCCCCAGGAATCCACTCTGAGGCCTTAAATCTGTGGCCAACCTCCAGAAAAAAACCATATGTTAGTCACAGCACTACCTTTTGTTGTTTTCCCTCCATTTTACAGGCCCATTCCCTGCACGGCACCGGCCTCCCAGAGCACCTCTCACCTGGACAAATCCCCTGCTAATGATGTTGATAATCCCAAGCCCCTTCTCTGTCATTTGCTGACTGTGACCTGCTTGTTTTCACCTCCACAAGGGGAGCAGCACCGGCAGGTTTATGCACATGGAATAACTGTCTTTCCGTGCCCCGCATTCCAAGACTTGGAGGTGAGCCCCGGGTGGGATGTCCCCAGGGGTGCTCAGGAGGAAGAGCCCCCCCAGCTGCAGGCACTGCCAGGACCTACTCGACCATGAGAGCTGGCTGAGGAGGAAGAGGATGGTGACAACCAGGGGCTCCTCTCACCCCACATTCCCCTTCCCGGCTCATCCCACATTCCGGCCGCTCTCCACAGCAAACACTTGCTGGCACCAGCTCTGGCTCTCTGGAGCTCTGCACCCAGAGCTGGAGTTGTAACCAGCACCCAATTTAACCTGGGTCGTAATAAAAAGTGAAAGCTAAAGGCAGCAGCGCAAGCAGCAGATAAAGCACTATTAAAAACTGCCTGGGATGATGCCAGGGATGGAGTCCAAGGCAGGGGAGGAGCCACAACTCCAAGCCAATGGGTATTCCACAGCACTGGATAATTAAGGAAAGCAAAATATTTTCCATGTGTTTCTCTGCCCCTTACGTCACCGAGGCAATAAAATATATACACAAGTAAGTACCAACAGGCTATATTTCAACTTGGATATAAACATTTACTTCCAGCAGAGAACATCCTTATTTCAGCAAGAAGCCGGGGTGAGGAGGCTGTAATTGTGACACCCTCAAAGTATCAAACTCCACCTTAAAGCAGATTAGCCAGGCATTTGAGCTATCATGGCAAATAGCTCAGTTTTATGTGCCACATACCTGAACTCACACTTGTGCTCACTCATCCTTATTGCCCCCTCACGGGCAGTTGCTAAAACCCGCTCATTTTGGATTAACTATGGTGAAAATAGGTATATTTGCTGATAAGACAGTAAAAAACCCCCCATGTGTGAGGTGTGATGCTCTTGTTTAAAGCTATTTCAGTAAAGATTCAGGTGAAGTCTTTCCACCGTGACCCAGACAAACTCAAAAATCAGATATTAAACCTGTGGTGGCTTACAAAGCAACAAGTCTGTGGCTCTGGAAATATTAACTGTCAAACATTAAAGAACAAAGTATCACCCATAAAACAATATATTACCTGTAGTATGAGGAAATACTAAAAAAAAAAATTAGTATTCACTAAGGAACCAGCAGACATTGCTTAGAATGTCCCTGCAATGAATGAAAATGGCCCCTGATAAACCAACTCCAAAAGCCCTCCTGGAGGTGGCTCCATGCCTAATTTAGTGAAGTCACTCAATAAGAATTCCTCTATTATAAACTGGGAAAACTGCTTATAAATGAAAGCTTGCCCTGGAACAATAGTAACTCTAAAATTCACTGGCAGGTGGATGTTCAAACACTCCCCTTTCAACACGCACAAAGAATACTGTTTTAAAGCCATTTCAAGCAGTCCAGATTAATAGATGAGCTTAGAATCTATTACAAGCTTATAAAAATATAAAGATTTGCAAAACGCCTCCTTTTAAGCGCTGCAGGAAAGGAGCAGAAATGTCAGTGAACAAATACCACACGGTGTGTTATTTCTGTGCAATCTCTAAAAACACAAGTACAGACACTGAGGTTTCTGGATCTCTTGTAAGTTTAACAGTAGCTGGGAGCTCTTAGATCTCGAGCTATAATAAATATTGTATCCTGCAGGAGCCCATCGGGAATCTCAGCTCCTGTGTTGTTCCACAGAAGATTGTGGTGTCAGATATGATTAGAATCAACACTTCCCACTTATTCAGGGCTTTAAAGCTACCTACACACAACATCAGCAGTCATTAATGACAGATAATTAAGGGGCACATAAGACGATATCATATTAGGAACGAGTTTGAACTAGTGATGTGCAAAACACCCAGGATATTAAGATTTTTCCTTCCATAAACAAACCCAAGGCACTTCTGTGCTGGACCTGGTGCTGTTTTTCAGCTGACAACCCATTATGTGAACTGAAGGTGGCTTCCCCAACTGGAAGTCAGCTCCCAACACTTGAGTGATGAGACACTGCAGCGGCTGCATTAACGGCCCGCGGAACACGCGCCGAGCGGGTTGTGTGACACGAGAACAACTGTCTGGCAGCAGCAGGACTGTGCCAGTGACCATTAGCGTGGCCCCTGGAGGCCCCACTGCAACTTATCTTCGGAGAAGGGGAAGAAAAACCCCACTGCCTCGCGTTTGGTCGTGATGCTGGCGAGGTCACAGCTCGGCTTTCATCGAGAACGTTGAAATCTGCTGGGTCAAAAAACCACATTACTGGCCAGAGGAACGAGGTGACCAGCCTTGGGGGATTAAGCACCTTGAGGAACTTAAATCTGCTTGAAATCAAACTCAACCCAAGGCAGCAATGTCTAGAAATTGTTGATTTTCACTTCCATCAGCACGCTGCACTATTTTTTTAAGCCGATACACACGAGTGTGTTGAAGCGCAGCCATCTTAGAAGGGATGAACTGCTTCAGTTCCTGTGAGCCTGCTCAGCTGCCCCAAAGGCAAACTGGATGAGGAGTAACAGCCTCCTCTGCCCCCAGCAGGGTAACAGCCCCCGCCATCAGTACATTGTGCTGGGCACAGTGAGCTCCCGTCTCCAGAACTGACTAAACCACCCACAGCCACCGCAGAGAGGGAAATCAAATCAGTGTATGACGATTCTGCTGCCTTTCAGTCACTGCTCCTGTGCTTGTCCTCTTCACTGTACTTCTCCTGCCTGGAGAAAACACCCACTGGTGTTTCAAGACATTAATGCTACTCCATGTCTCCCTGCAGCTGAGTCTTTTCCCAATCCAGGCAATGATCCAGCAGCAAGTGCCCAGTCAGTAGTGTCAGGTCATTTTAATTTCTCCTCACATCTCCCCAGTCTATAGGGCATAGCTGTTTCCAGATGTAATCATGTACACTGCATTGGCATCCTGGAGCCTGCTGAAGTCACTTCTGTCTTAAGGCTCTCTTCAAAAATCATCAGATAACATTTTCTCAAATTAGATGAAATAAATCAAGTTGAAAACATTCTAAGTACCAGAATTTTGCATTATGCAGCTCATGCACACACACACACACACTTAGCAAGGCAGATGAGCAGGATGGAGAGAGCAGGAGCACAGTGTGAGTGTGTGCTACTGCACTGAGGAAACAGAGATACCTGATATATCCCACATGCTGTCCCTAGTCAAGGAATTGTGCATAACGGTGTGCAAATAAGTAACATAATAAGCATTTTAAAGAGATACATTAACAGAATTGGCACAGGAGTTATTCCAGGTAAGAACCATGACTTAAACTCACTTAACTTTAAGCTGAGGGGATGCAGGAATCCAAACCAAGCAGCGTTGGGTACGTCTTTGTGTTACTGAACAGGTGATGCCCTCTAAGAGCAGCTTGTTCTGTGCCCATTATTAAAACCTCTCAATTGCTGTGAAGAACAGAGCAAGGGCCAAATCTCTCCCTGGGCTTGAAAGCTCAGCATTATACTGAGTGCAATCTCTGCCTGCCCCAACAACACACCTTTATCCCATCCAGGTAATTACAGGTTGAGGTCAAGGACTCAGCCCCTATTGATTTCATCTCTCTGCAACAAGGACCCTCCAGCCCTGGCCAGCTCCACTCAGGCACAGCAGCTCAAGCATCCGTGACGCTCCCGGGCCCTTCCAGAGCCTGGGATGGGAAAGCAGGCAGGGCCCAGGCCTGCCAGCGATTGCCTGTGGCAGGAGGGACAGCCTGGGAATTGGTAATGTTGGTGACTTCATCTGCCAGCTGCATTCACACATCTTTACTACCTGAATAACTGAGCTGCGCTGCTGCCAGGCAGCACTTTGTGGTGTGCAGAGCTTGGGAATGAATATTTGATTGTGCAGACAACAGGAAAGAGCTCAGATGGTTTGAGGTGTGACAGCACAAGTGTTTATTAAATTCCAAGTGAGAGCACTGCTGGCCAGAAAGAATTTGTCCCGTGGTCCCTGTCTCCCAGGTGTGGGGATGAACAATGAAAGGGCCTTCAGAGGCAGGAGGGAGGGAGGGAAGGGAAGCCAACTCCCTCCCCCACAGAACCCAAGTGAATTCTCCTGTTCATTAAACCCTCTGCAGGCACAGAGTTATCTGTCCATGACCAGCCAGTCGCACACAAAAGAGAGGGAAGTACTAAATTACAAGCTGATTTTAAGTGAGCATTGATTGAAGTAACCAGAAGAGAGCTTAGTGTTGTCAGAGTTTCATACAACAGTAATAAACAATCTTCATTAAAAAATTATGTGCATCCCTGAGAAGCACAGCCAGGTTTCAGACGAGAACATTAAGGTGCCCCCCACTCCACACCGCACACAATCAAAAGAGGGGGGGAAAAAAAAAAAGTCCTCAGGATCTTTTCCTTCTACAAATTTAATTTTGTTCATTAAATAATACCATTCATTAAAATCCTTCCCACTCTAACTTCTGCTTTTGTCCTAAGCAAGAAAGAACCAAAGATTCTACTCCGTGATTTCCTCCAAGCAGGAAAAGTTTGATGTAAAGAAGAGATCAGACGACTTCTTTGTCCTCCCACTCCACCAACGATGCAACCAAATCATTATTTGGCTGTTGGGTGTCCAAAACCTCTTTGTGGGGGGGAATAAACACAACTTTTCATACACACAAATGCAACCACTTCCCTTGGCTGAGCAGGGCTGACTCACTGAGCACACCTGAGCACCTGAGCCCACACATGTGCTGCAGTTTAAGGCAAACACTTGCCCACACACTCTCAGTGCAGCTGTGTGGGCAAACTCACTGAGCTCAGGAACTGCTGCAAATCCTTCCCCTACAGGTTTTTTAGCTCTGAACATTCAGAGTGGTCTGTACAGGTATCCTATCCTCCCTACACCCTTAATTTCTGTATTCTGTATTATTCATGGAGCTCTATCGGGTTTGATTGTTCGGGTGTGTAAAATATATGATGTGCACCACTCCTCCACAGGCTACAGCATGAAAATTCAGAAAGGTGCCTGGAAATACTCAATTGCATGTCTGGCCAGTGCTTATATCTTCTAGATTAGTCCCCACCATTCTGTAGCTCTGCTCAGCTGGCCCAAAATCAGATCTAATGCACAGCAAAGAAAGGAAAAGCATTCAGTGCACACAGGTAATGAAAGATTTCCAAATCCTCTCTTCAGGGTGGTTTTCTGAAACACGAGACAGGTCATTCAGCACTGATTTTTCCGGGTCACACCCCAGGTTGTGGCGCAGGGTTGGTTGGTTTGGGTGTGTAAAGAGTGTGACCTTCAGCTGCAGCATCTCCTGCACACGGGGCCCTTTAAGGTTTTTCTTTCATCTCTGGTGTCTAATAGAGTCTTAAATACAACCTGACTTATTCAGACTCACCCCACCTGTGTCAAAGCCAGAGCAGCAGCCTGGGCACACTCTGGGAAGGACGGACACACGGACACTCCTGTTTGCTGCAGAGTCAGCAGTTACTTCCTGCACAGCACTGAGTCTCCTGCTGCATTATCAGAAAAGGCTTCCTGCTTTATATGGATTTAAACTCAGTGTTGTCCCTTTAAACATCTCCAACTGCCAATCTGGAACAGCATCTGGAATTACGGCGCATTTAATCCTTCAGGGTATATTCTCTCTCTGATGCACACGACTAAAATGTGTGCACTGAGGGACAAATGTCCGGTAGCTTTAGGTGACTGCAGCTTTGCAAACTTCCCTTAGAGAGCTGATTTAAAAAAATAAACCCGAGAAGGATACCTTAGGAGAATTCTGAGTTGAAGTAACTGCCATACTGAAATGTACCTTTTTTTTTTTTTAAATTTATCCAAGGAATGGCTATAGAAACAACCATCCAAGCTGAAAATAGCATTGCAAAATATCCTTGTTGATAATAACCTTAGTTCTTTAAGGAAATCTAAAACCCATGATGTACTTCTTAAAGGCAGGTTTTTGAAAACGACCTGATTGTCCATTAGTACACCCCAGTTTTAACAGACATGAAAATCATGACGAAATAAAGCACATAAATATCTTATTAAATGCAACAGAGTTGTCACCAACGGGGGAGAAGGAAGGAAGCCATCAAGAATGGCAGGAGGATAATGGGAGATGATAAACATGTACTTGAAATCTTTTGATAGGAAGAAGAAGTGATGAGTCAGATAAGCAGAGGCGCCACAGGGGTTGTATCTCCAAGCAACAGGCAATGAAACCTCCAGATAAGCATCTTCATAAAGTGCAACGGGCTCGAGTCACAGGTCAGAGCTGAAGAATCACTTCCTGGGTCAGCTCAGGCAGGAAAAAATTTATGACCTACTTAAAATCCCTTCAAACCTAGAAATGTATTTTCCATAAAGAACGTCAGCCACTCAGGGCATGTCCTAGTAACAGCAGGAAATGGGAATATTTGCAGCAGTGGGCTGCGACACCAAAATGCAATGGTGTGCATGCGCAGTATTTAAAATAAAACCTTCTCATCCAGAGCCGAGCTCAGCGTCATTTTCTGCGCATCTCAGAGGTGGGAAGAGAAGAAAATGAGCATCAAATGCTCTTCTTTGCTGGGCCCTGGTAGAAGAACATCTCCAAATCTCAGGAAACAGTGTATGTTTTTTCCCTGTGTCTCCTCTACTCCGTAGCAGAATTCACACCCTTACACCATCACACTTAACCTAAAATTTGCACTAATTTCTGCACGGGAAAGGACAGGGCTCAGGCAACACAAAACCTGATAACAGACGGTAAAGACCCTGAATCAAAAGTCAATTCAAATCCAACCTGTTTGGCAGTGAAGTAAATAAAACCCTGCCATCAGCATGTCCATAACAAAACCCATGTACTGTTTATAAGAAACTTATGAGGTGTTACAACAAAACTGAGTCACTGCTGTACAGTAAATATATCTTCAGTGTCCTAAGAACTTATACAGTGGACTGTGGCAGTTGTAATCTGGACACACATGCTAAAGGCATTACAAATAGAGCTTCATCACGTCCACATGCGCCAGCTCATATTAAAGCCCCACCCACACCTCAGGAAAAGCTGTTTAGCATGGCAGAGGTACAAGTCCTACATGCTCATTGCTTCAACTGGAGGTGGAATAACAGAGTTTCAGAATGTGTTACAGTTACAGAGGGGTCAGATTTCAGAATTATTACACATCCCTGCTACAGGTAAAGGCACTGCCCCTCCACAGGAGGGAGAATTCCCCACCCTGATAATCCTGATCTCTCTCTCTGTGCCAGCTGATAGTGAGGAACAGCTCTGCCATTAATCACTCTGAATCTCCAGTGTCACACACACAGACAGAAGCACTCCTGTGATTCTAACTTGTAACCTTTCAGGGCTAACAGGCATGGATGAACCAGTCAAAAAACCCCCCATAACAGATGCATTGATGTTCTCAGCTGTATCAAACAATTATCCTCAAAATTACTCTGGTCTTGTAGTAAAACAAACAAAATCCACCTTAAACAACCAGCATCAGATGTTTGTCTAAGCTCAGCATGAATTAATTTAACGACTTTTAAATATTAGAAAACAGAATTTATAATGACAATTCTCAATACCCAAAGTAAATGTGGTTATTATCGAACTTGGTTATAAACACATAGAAGAAATACCCTGTAATACCCAAATAAATTCATTTGGCAAACAATGCAGTGCCTTGGACTCAGCATTTATATCAATAGCAGAGTCTGAAACAGGAGCTTCTATTTTAACTCTCTTTAAACCACCCTTCAGAACCCCGATTCTGTGTGTGTTACAGTCTCTCTTTACAGTTTAACCTCAATCCAATCAGCAGTCTCCAGGGATTTTTCAAATCGCTAAAGATTAAAATCCTCTCTGACTTGACTGTTTGACTAATGCTGTGTGTTTAATAATTCTACTTGTGAGAGATTTTATTTGACAAAATCCTGCTGTGTGGACCCTCAGACGCTGCACAGCTGCACTGGAACATAAAGCTCTGCTGCCCTTGTTTCTTTAGACAGGCTACACCCCACCACTGAGGGAGAAAGAGAACTTTATAGTACATATATTACTCTGTTGATATTAACATAACCACTGTGGTATTAAATTTACACACTCCTTCAGAGCAGAGTAGTGAAAATGTGCCTATTACACAAACATCAGATAAACTCTCCTGTTGTCCTGACTGTTCACAGAAATCAATTACATTTATGATTACATTTCAATGAAAGCTCTTTTATAAATGAGATGGAATGGTAATATTCTCTGCTTTGGGCATTCATTAATAAAAGCAGTTCAGTGTTAGTATTTGTAAATGTTCTGCTTTTTAGTTTAGGCAGGTTTTAGCATTCTAGAGCTCGTGTTAAACCTCATGTAAACAGTGTGTCCAGATCTTACCACAATGCTGTGACTTCACATTTGAGTGGTAAGAGGGGGGAAAAAAACCCAGCAAACCAGTCCTGGTTACGGCAGCATTCAGTGAGTATTTGTATAACAGCACTTACCCTGGTGTGCAGCTGAAAACCACGATACCCCTCAGGTCTGGGGCAATGGTTAGTGAACACGTTACCAGAGAAAAAACCAGCGGATTGAACACCACGGACATCAAAAACAAAATCAGAAATGAAGGGGTCCCTACCTGAAGTAGCATCGATGACTGTGGAGACCCCTCTGCGGTCGGACACGGGCCGCGGTGACCCCGGCATGCTGACGGGCTCCGAGCGCACCGGCTGGATCCTGCGGGACACACAGTCACCTCGGGGCTGCAACCAGCAACCAACTGCTCATTTTGAGATGGCTCTGAAGCTGCTGAAAACTTTTGTTTCCCTTCACTTCGCAGAGCCAAGGCCTGGAGAATCCATCCAGAGACGGACCGAGGCTTACACAAAGGGAGCGTTCCCCCGGATGGGAGCTCTCAGGGAGCCTCAAGGGGAAATGCTCACCACACCCAAACTGGTTAAAAAGCCTCCATCACCTTCTCAACACCAGCATTTTCTTTGTAATTTTAGGAGAAAAGACTCATCTGTAATTGTCCATTCCTTTTGGAACATAGATCCACATGAGTATTTTTTGAGACTCACGCAAAGGGAGTGTTCCCAAGGCTTGGCTCAGAGGGGAGCTCTCAGGGGGTCTCAAAGGGAAAAGCTCACCCAACCCAAACTGGTTAAAAAGCCTCCATCACCTTCTCAACACCAGCATTTTCTTTGTAATTTTAGGAGAAAAGACTCATCTGTAATTGTCCATTCCTTTTGGAACATCGATCCACATGAGTATTTTTTGAAACTTACACAAAGGGAGTGTTCCCAAGGCTTGGCTCAGAGGGGAGCTCTCAGGGGGTCTCAAAGGGAAAAGCTCACCCAACCCAAACTGGTTAAAAAGCCTCCATCACCTTCTCAACACCAGCATTTTCTTTGTAATTTTAGGAGAAAAGACTCATCTGTAATTGTCCATTCCTTTTGGAACATAGATCCACATGAGTATTTTTTATTCCTGTTTTCTTTCTTTATGCATACATATATATATACAATAGAAAATAACATATCTGACAGCCATATCCTTACTCATGGCAGTAATTACAAACAAGGAGAAATCACACATTTCAAACCCATGGATTCAAGCCCAAGGACAGTCTGCCCAGTTTTAACGGGATTAGTCATAATATCCATCTCTCTTATTTTACTGCTAAGAGTTTCAGAGGCCCAAACAATCCAAGTCCCTACCACAGAACTCTGGACTTCAAATCACATGAGGAGCCAGCAGCATGGAAACTTGTTAAATCTGGAGTTCCTGGGCAGGACACAAACACATGGTGCACAAAGCTCTTCTACAAACCACCAGTAAATACAAACCCACAGTTACCTTTGCTCTCCCTCCTTCCCTTCCCTAGGCCCAGCCCCTGCCCCCAGTTCCAGTTCAGCTGATGCCCAAAACCAGATGAATTAAATACATGAAAAAGAATTACAGGGAAGGAAGCAAAGGAAGGGAAAAAAAAACAAAACAGGGAGGAGGAAAACATGCCAGAAGTTCACTTACTGTTCCCACACACTGACCACTGATAGTCAGTGTCTAAATCCATGGCACATAACTCCCACTCATGAGTGAGAAAATTAATTTATTAGAGGATGCTGAGCAAGGCCACCAGGCTTTGTCCCGTCTTTCCCTGTCGTGTGCCCAGGAAGGGGCAGCAAAAGGAATCTGAGCTGCTTGGCCTGGATGGATTTTTATTGCTGGTGAGTCACGCGCTCTTCTAAGACTTTCATGCGGACAAGCCTGGTGAAAACTGTGACACATCCTGCACAGATGGCCCCATTTAAGCAGCAGGCAAGTTGTTCACACAACAAATGTGAAACAGCTTGGAGAGGGGTTGTGTTTTTACCTGAGACTGTTGAGATCAAGATCGTCCGTGTCGAAGTCCAGCAGAGGCTGCGGGGTGTCGCTGGGGCCGTGCGACTGCAGCACCGAGGAGCTGGAGGAGATGACGGTGGTTTGGCCTGAGGGGTGGATTGTTTTGAACTGGAACTGTGGGCCCATCCACAGGCGTCGATGGGGCCCTGTGTGAGTCACTATTTCGACCTGTGGGAAGGGAATATGGGGAATGATTAATGTAATGAGTGGTTCCCTCGGAACGCTGAGCTCCGGGAGCCCGGCCGCGTCCAAGGGAAAAGCGTGTTCGGAGCCATCCATTGGGAGGAGGGTCTAACAAGGGAAAATTCGGACTGTCTTTGCTGGAGAAAAGATGTTTTAGCCAAAGCCAAGAGCTTCTGGCAGAGCCTTGAAGTCCATGAACCTCCAGCCTGAGGACACTGAACCCCAGTTCTTAAATTGTTCTGAAGACTGACCCTCCATCCTGGCCATCCCCTCACCTGATCCTGTTCACTCCTTCCCTTGCCACGACGAAATATGTGCTCTAACTCGAACACAAGGAAGCTGCCCCTGTGGCGCAACCAACAGGGGAACACAGTCCTGCCTAAATCTGCATGGAGTAGGCAGAGAAACCCCCACCCTGACTGCGGCAAGGGATGGTCTTTCGGAAATCTCCTTGCAGCTGCTTTGTGGAACTTCACACCTTTAACAGCGCTGCTTCCCACGGACACAGTGTGAGCTGGATTTCAAACCAAAGCTCGGAATTACTGTTGGCACATGTGAGGAGATGGCTGGCAGGGAGCATCTTGCTGGGAAGCACAAGGTTTGTAGCCGAGAGCAATGGGAAGTGCCCCGGGACGAGCGCGGTTCACGTTGTCACCGCGTAACACCATCACGGGTGTGCAACACACGGGGTTCAGAAGGGCAGCCACGCACAAATATACTCATTTAACCAAAACTCTGACAGTTAAACCAGAGGTGGGGTGCTTGTGTGCAGTGAACTACCACCCAATATTATACAATAGGTGTATTTGGGATATTTACTGCACCTGTGATTACGCAGAGAGACAAAAGCTTCACAGCTCCCAAAAGGCACAGAGAACTCCTGTGGAGTGTCTAACAATAACTTCAAATAATCAAGTTTCCTTCTAGGTACTTGCTCCCTGTGAGAGTCTGGATAGGAACTTTGGGAAAATAAGTTCTTTCAGTCAAGGAAGCATGCAATGCATTTTAAAAATGTCTTTTCACACTGGTAACTGCCAATGTGACGAGCAGCAATTCTGATAAAGTCTTAAACAAGGCAACCACAGGACTGCAAACAACCATGAAAATTTAAGATGGTAACTGGAAAATTAGGTCTTGTAACTAAATAGGTAAACAAAGCATAGAACTTCTGTAATTACAGAATAGAATCATTAAGGCTGGAAAGATCGTGCAATACAATACCAAAAATCAAAAAGAGCTTTTAAAAATCAGAAAAAGGAAATACGAAATGAAAATGCCGCATTCTGGTAAGCTCACAGTTTTAAGATTAAAAAAAGAAGGACTATTAAATTCCTGTCGATTCTGCCAAAATAACAATCGGCTTCACAGCAGAAATGCAATTCAATGAGGGAACTCACGAACATAGATTTTGTGTACACATGACATAGGTGTCCAGCAGCAGTGATTCTCAAGCTTTAAGAAGCAATTTGAAACGCTGGATGCTGGAAGTTCTCTGCTAACGAAA
>VXAY01001468.1:764357-826902 GCA_013399855.1 Oxyruncus cristatus | reverse complement strand
CCCCCCCCCCCCCCAGCCTGTGCAGCACTATTTCCATCTCTGCATTTCTCTCAGCCTAACTCAGTCTGGCTGCAGCCGTCTCTGAGGCAAGTAGCTTTTATGTAGCAGTGTAAATTAGGCCACAGATAAAGTAATCTGTATATTTTAAGCTTGAAACCATCAGTGTCACAGAGCCGAGAGGTAAACAGATGCCTTTGCAATTTTACTGAGGCTACGGCCAGATGTTCCTATTCACTCTCCTGTTGTGTGCAGGACAAACATATTGTATCTACTTCCCACTGACAGCACACATTACCCACTGTTCTAATTGAAAAGTTGAAGTGAAGGGCGGTGTTTTTTCACTGCATGCTGTTACTGCTGATAACAACACTTTAATTTTGAAAAACACACTTGCATTTCAGGCTTAATCTGAAGTGGCTTTGCTTGGGGAACGGCAGCGTCTCCCTGCTCCGAGGGCTATCACCACCCCTTCACTTAGCAGAAATTAAACATTCTGGGAGCATCCCTGGAATTATCTGCCTTCTGTGACATCAACTGGGATTTTTTTTAGATTTTTTTTGCCTTGTAAATACATTTGCTCTTCCAGAGGGATGGGTGTGATGTAGTTCAAGCAGTCTTACGTTCTTGTATCGTCCAAGAATTAGTTATAAACGAACACCCATGAGGTAGATTTACCTTCACCTCCTTTTCCTGAGGTTTCCTGCTATACCACAAAGTCACCAGAAGAGTAAAATAAGCAAATCTCTCCAAAAAGTACTGGAGAGGTGGAAAACTACAGTTGAAATGTTGCCCCAGTGAGCTCAGGGATAGAAGTCCTGTTGGCTGCCCCAATTGTGTAGTTTCACCACCTTTATAATGTGAGGAATTAGACACAGCACAGACAAATGAGATGTCTCAATGAGCTGAAACCTCGGGCCAGGGAAGTGGATTCCCATGGCAGGATTCCCCAGTGAATGTGCTCCTGGACAGGTCCACGTGGAAGCCTGACCTCTCATTTTAGGAAAAAAAGCTGTGTATGATTTATTCACCAGTGGGAGAAGCAAATCCCATCCATGAATATTTCATATTTATGCCATACACCCCAGCAACACATTTAATGCATCACTCCCATAACAACATTGTTCTTAAACCAAAGGAAACCCACCTAATTTGTCAGGATGAATTCCGTGGATCAGGTACCTTGTAATTGCTTTGGCAAATCCAGAGCATTTGTAAATGTTATTTATTTATTTAGCTCTAACCTTTTATTTCTAACAGGAACTAATTCTCAGTGTATTATTCATGACCTACATTCTTAAACTGAACTTCTTTTTTGAGCCAAATGGTCAAGTATTTACCGAATTCTTAAAGAGAAGCTTCATTGACTGAGACAAAGCAAGAATGGATAAAAACACAAAGATTTGATCTCCTATAAAAGTATTCCACCAAGCAGGATGATTTTAAAGCAATACAGTGTTTATATCTAGCTATAACTCACAGGAATTATCAGTAGCAAATACAGATAACCAGAAAAGGAAGGAAGTTAAACCATTTTTATGGTAAAATGCAGCACAGTCACCACCCAAAGGACACCGTCATTTTGCCAAGCCAACCTCCTTTATCCATGTCTGTCAGGAGAAAGAGGCTGGGAGGTACCTTGCTGTTGCCAACTCAGACTTCCCACTTCATCCCGAGCTTCCCAAAGATGTGACTGTGTCAGTCATGATTTCTGGTTTTTATCTAATTTGTTTAAAATGCAGAGACCACCAAATTCACACCACGTTAAACCGGGAGCGAGCGAGCTTTACGCACAGCAGCACCCCTGGCTGTTGGAAGCTTGCTTCCCGCTTTGAGGGAAGGCGTGAAAAAATTTACTTCCAGTGGCTACTATTCCTGTTTTCCTGAACTGAGACACCCCAAAAGTGTACCTGGGACAGCCACTCCTCGTCCTCCTGCCCGCTGTGGTCGGACGCCAGGCTGTCGTACGACTCGTGCCGGGTGATGGGCCCAGGGCTCCCCGGCGGGACCACTGAAGGAAAACCAAAACAGAGTGAAAAATCAGATCCACTGTTACATGAATAAAAATCAGATCCACTGTTACATGAATAAAAATCAGATGCACTGTTAAATGAATAACACAATAACTTCTTCAGTAAGTTAGTGGTACAGCAATTTTCCTCAATCTGTGACAAGAGATTTTCTAGAAGCACAGGAAGAGCTCAAATATTGACATCAAAAGGGACGAAAAGATTCCTGTTCTTCGACTTGGATGCATCCATAGACCCACTGGGAAAACCCACTGGCTCTTCTCCTTCTAACCTTCACTTCTTAAAATACTGAAGTATTTTTACAGTCACACAATTTTAAAATCACTCGAAGTTTTGAAAACTAATTCTTAAAAACTGTGTTATTGCAGGGTCGACCTTTATGTGTCAGGTTTCCAACCACTACAGATGTTTACAGCCATGTTGTAAACCCCCAGTAAGAGGAGTTTTAATGGCACTGCAGACACAACTGTACCCACAAATACAGAGTGGCACCTCTGGAACGTGAACAGCACAGGGTCAATCCATATATTAAATGGAATAAAGGGAATCTCATCCTCCTTGTGTGAGTGGGTATCTCAAGCTATGGAGCCATGAGATACCACGCAGTAGATATTGGGAAGGAATTCTTGGCTGTGAGGGTGGACAGGCCCTGGCACAGATTGCCCAGAGAAGCTGTGGCTGCCCCAGCCCTGGAAGTGCCCAAGGCCAGGTTGGACGGGGCTTGGAGAAACCTGGGCTAGTGGGAGGTGTCCCTGCCCCTGGCAGGGGGTGGCACTACGTGAGCTTTAAGGTCCCTCCCAACCCAAATCATTCCATGCTTCCATGATCTGCCACACTCCCTGCAATCCCCACAGTGTGTGCCTGTGCACACACCATTCGAGAGCCCCCAGTTCAGCAGTGTCTCATCACCAGTTTTCAGACAATACAGAAACTGCCTTCAACTGCTCCATTACAGCCATGTCAGACCTGAGTCAACAACTTCGGAATGTGCCTGTCTAGTCCCCATCAAACTCCTCCCAAGAGAACACACACACACAACCTTCCTGGGTCACAAACACCTGAGAATTCCCGGTAAAATCTGAATACGTGACCACAGTGCCCAACCTTCAAGCTCTACCTTTGAGACCAAAGAAACAAACCCTTATTTTGACACGTTTTGCTGTTGCCCTGATGTTCCCCACATCCCCTGGCTCCCTCCACTAAATCCCTCTGCCTGTTCCAGAGGGCACAGCTGATCAACTGCAGGCTTTCCTGTTATTGAACTCCCTAACAGACTCTTCGTGGCTCCAGCAGATGGTTTTGCTTTCAAACCAACGGGAACTTTATGGACTGTTCTGAATTTTTTTTTTTGTTCTTTCTATCCCAGGGGCAACTACCAGAGCTGTCAAGATTAGGGAAGCTGCAAAAACACAGCCCAGGGAGCAGCATCCCCCCTGCTTGCTCACCGGATTTCTCCCTCGTGGAATTCTTCTACGTTTTACTGGAGCTTCAGGACAGCTTTACAGTACGGAAGAAATTACGAAAAATAAAAAAGCTGAAAAACTGATCAGTTTGGATGCTGTGCTGAGAGGCTCTTCCTGAGGAATCACAGCTTTGCACGGGTCTCGTGTTCCCCTGCAGCTCCCGAGCGCGGCATTAACCCTTCCCACCCAAAAAGTGACGACATGCTGAATTCCACGGAAGAGCTCTGCCTCAGAGTTCACCAGCAGGGCAGCACTGATAAAGCCTCAGCTGGGGTCAGCCCTCAGTAATTTATTTGCCTATTTAATAAACCAGTGTTTCTGTCCCACACCTATCACAAAAGCCGCATTCAGAGGGGGCTGGTTTGGGGAGCAGGATCCGTAGCGCTGCTCCCAGTCTCCACTCCCACCATTCCCAGTGTGCTGGGAGATAGGACTTTCTAATAGACAAGTGATCCTTGCTGGAGATTTGCCATCCCTGTGCTGCTTATTCCACACATACATATGGTCGCTTTTTTCCAGTTAAAAATGCCCTTGAAGTTACAGGAACAAACACGGTCGGGAAACGCAAACCCCGTTTTCCCCCTCATTTCTGGGTCACACACCTCTCACATCAGTATCAAGTTCCAAGATGAGATTAATTTAAGCCCAGAGGGACATTTCCAGGAATTTGAGCTCGAAAGTAGTCTTTTATCTTCCAGCTTAATTCTTTGAAAACCTGAGTTCACACTGGAAATTACGGCAGCCTCTCCCCCATCAGTGGGGCTTTTCTTATGCTGCAACAAAGAATTGTTTCAATTTCCCAAGAATTTCACTATCACACAGGATATAAAATAATTGAATTAAATTATCCCAAAGCTTTGCAGCAAGCAGTGCTTTTTCTGGCACTCCCGGAATTTCTCTTTCATCGGAATAAGTCACAAATGGAGCACACAGAGAAGGAGCAAGCAAAGCCTCGCTGCACAGAGATATTTAAGTGGCAACTGCAGGTGGTTTGCACCTTCCTCAAATAATTAATTCAATGCCTTGTGCCTGAGCTATGCCAATTTTTAACCTTTTCTGTTCTTACACCAAGATCTGAAACAAAGATACAGCAAATACCAGAATACAACTGAGTTTGTTTAATTGAGAAATACACTAACATGAAGTGAAAAAGTACAAAGAAAACGAGTGTTTATTAAAAATCCAAGGTGAGAATTAGAACATACGACGTCTGTCCACGCAGTGTGACAGGACATGGGTTTCTAAAGTCTGCTTGTAAAGGCTAATAAATCCAAAAATAAGCATTCAAAGGCACTTCTAAAAAACTGCACTGGTACCTACAGCAAAAATCAGGGGCAAAAAACATCTTGGAGCTGCTCAAAAGGAAGAGTAGCACCTTTAAGCTCTGTCCTCCTTCGAGTGAAAAGTGACGTAAATCAACTCTAAGTGTGGAATATGTTCCTGCCCCTCCATCCTGACCAGCTCTGCTGAACCACTGCACATTTAACCAAAGGGTCTGAAAGAAACCACATTACAAATGAAGTTATTTGTGTGATAATTGTCAGTGCCAGGAAAACTGCACAGAAGGGACTGTGGGGACACAGATTTCAACACCAGCCAAAGCAAAGGCTGAAATACAGCAGAGCTGATATTTCTCCGGAATTCTCTGGATGTGATTCACACAGTTTCATGATTAAGTCTGAAAAAAACCCAAACCATTGTTTTGAAACTTCGCTGTGATATTTAGTGACAAGCAAAGAAAACAAACAATTTGTATTAATCTCAAATAATTTGCACAGACGTTTCTGACACGTGAGCAAGACCCAGACAAACACTCACGTTTGAGGAATATTGGAACTAACATGCAGTGGGTCTGCTCATAGATGGGCTAATTATACAATAAATACCTAGAGCTAAGACAAATCTTCATTCAAAGATTATAAATTGTCATCTTTCAGCAGCACGAAAGTGTTGGAACAAAGAACCACTACAGCTCAATTGTAGTGCCTGCACTTATGGTTTTAATTTGAGAACAATAAATCATTAGTTTTACTTAGTGTTGTGTGCTCCTCGAACCAAAAGGTTTTAATTTTCTCATTTATATAAATAAGCTTTGCACAATTCAATTTAATTGAGAGTTATATATGAAATTCCCGATGTGCTCTTCTCTAAGGGCTGGATGTTGGTCCAAGTCAGGAGCAAACAAAGGCACTCGAGGACTGTAAAGCCTGTTTGTTTGGTGCACATGCCTGCAGACACCCCGAGAGCTCGCCTTTATTCCAGCTAAATACACACCCCCACTTTGAAATAAGCTTCTAAAATCCCTCAGAAACAGGCCAGTGTACTCCTAACCAATCCACTCAGCCCTGCTGATGCCCGTGGCAAACAGGTACTCGGGAAAACAGGACGTGTCCTTGGTTTCGTACAAATCCCACCCTAACATCTGATTTTGATGCTTTTCCCGTGGTTCCTCTGTTATATCTAAAACAACCATAGGTGGTGTAGAGACCTGACGTGCTTGTCAACAAGCTTCAGGAGTGCTTCTCCCCAGTTGGGAGTGATTTACTTCGTGCTCCTTCTGGAACTGCCGGCCCTGGTTACACCGAGTTACCCACGACAAGCACGAGGTGACGGTTCTGGTTCGGGTCCCCACGCTGCCCCTTCAAATTCACCGGGTCTGCCCTGTTTCCACCTTACAGGTGTGATCTGCCTCCTGTCACAGGTTGGTTTTGGTGTCCCACAGTCGGGTTTGCCCCGTAGGCCTCGCCCGAGGAGCCCTCAGTGAGTTTGCGTCAGTGAGCTGGGGCTCTGTGCCTGCTCTACCTCTGCTCTGACAATGAAGAGAAGATCAGATGTTCATTGTGAATGCTCACAGCCATGTTTACAATAACCTGCTTGCAGTCTGGTGATATGCTCTACGTGTTTTTACTTGTGGCTCTATGTTACTGAACCAAGTTCTGGTTTCAGTGCAGCTTTCATGCAGCTTGTAAACTTCTGCAGGAGCACAGCAGGCAAATTAAAATACCTCCTTTTACCCAAAACTTCTCCCCACTCGCTTTTGTTTTTCCTGTAAGGACTCTCTGACATCCTTATATACATAAATATCATAAAATTAGGCTTAAAAAAATGCCCTGTAAAGTAGCTTAGTCGGGCTAAGAGTTATTTCACATCACCAACTTATTAGAGCTTGATTCATTCATTATTTGTGTACTGCCCAGAGTTTATTGGTGCTTTATGAACCATTCATTCTCTGTATCAGCATTTTGATACAGGAATAAGTAAGTCTGTAATCAGGGTATGAATTCTCCTCAGATCTTCCCATCTCTGATGACTCCTTTACTTGCTCCTTACTTCCACTGGTCTGATGGTCAGCAGCCTGGAGGTTTTTTCCCCCCAACAGGTGCTGATTAAGTAATTTTAGGCCTCACCATTACTCCTGGTTGTACTGCAAGACTGGTATATATTCCCTGCGCTTAATTCCAGCTACCATCTCTGAAGTCCCCTTAGGAAACCAGTCGAGCAGGATGAACTTTCAAGCTGGGCAGAGCTAGAACCTGGTATTACTCACAGCCCAGAGCACCTTAAGGCCATTCAGCAGCTCAGTCTGTGAGCACACAGTCAGTTCTGCACCAAAGGAGAACACACATATTCTTCCCTGAGTTGGAGAATAATTCCAACCGCACGAACCCACGGCGAAATCCATCTGATGGCCATCTTTAAAGAATTATGGAAGAGGTAACTATTTCTATAATTCACCGACTTCAAAAGTATGTTTGACATTATTGTCGGGAAAATTATGTTAACCATGGATTACTGTTACAATCAAAGTGTGTAGTGAGAAGTCAAGAGGCTTAGTAGTAAATTTTCAAAGCGGAGTGTGGGGATTTACCCGTTTGACTCCCATTAACGTCAATGGGAGTCGCGCGGCCAAATCCCCGTTCGCTGCTTTGAAAACTGACCCCTGCGTGTCCGCGGACCCCGCTCTAAGGAGTTCCAGATGACCCCGCAAGAGCAGCGAGGAACTATTTCAGCATGTGCCCTCGCTCATTATTGTTGTTTGTACGCAGCTGAAAGTGTTTCCATGCCCGGACGCCGCGCTGCTTCCAGCGGTTAGTTTATAAAACACGGATTAGGGCGGGCGAGCTGACGGAGCCACGCACGGGCCCAGGTGTACGTCTGCATCGAACCCTGAGCACACACGTTCCCAGCACCCACAGCACCTCCCAGAGTTAATTTTTATCCACCTTGTCTATATTACTTCACAAAGAGCAATTATGGCTGGAGAGTGGACGGTGATTTACTCCACTGCTCACGCGACGATGCAGCTCTTCCGTGACCTGACCCTGCTCCCACTTCCCCCAATCAGTCCACGCTCAGGCAGAAATTAAATTTGCTTCCCTTTAACACTCAATCCTGGTTCCTGCAGGGAGCAGAAAGTGCAGGTTACAGTTTTAGGGAAACATAGTTTTCCCTTAAAAAAATAGCATGAACTCCAGTTTCATTAGAAACACCTTTTCTGGAAGGGGACCCAGATCAGCCTGGAATCTGTTACACCTCCAAGTGTAAGAAGCAAACCTGAAAATTCCATTTCCACTATTTGTGCCTATTGCCAGAAAACCCCAAATATATGTAACAATTCTGTAAGAGAAATATTTGGAACCAGTTTCACTGGGAATTCTGTAACTGTACTCATAAAAAGTCCATATAAATATTTCCAGCATATCTATTTAGGATCTGCAACAGTTTTACATGCAGTAAAAAATTCCAAATTTTAAATTGCCAAAATTCTTCTACAATATTTTCTTCTACATATTTTACCTGTATTACTTATCTGGTCATATAAATACCCGTATTTTCATGTAATATAGAGAGATCACCTGAGTCAAGATTAAACCACTTAAAAATTAATTTTCTGAAATTCTGAAACTCATTTTCTGAAATTCTGAGGCTCACTTTTCTGCACAGAAACGTCCCCCTCCAAATTTCAATGAATCACTACTTTTTCCACAAGAATTTGGGTTTTTACAGGACACCTGCACAACTTTGAAACTACTGATGGAGAGTCCCAGGAAGTTCTTTAAAGAAGTACGTTGCATTCCTTTAAACACGGTAAGAAGTAGAATTTTATGAAAAAAAATTTTATGAAAAAGATACTCTGGATAGTATTATATATTGGGCAGGAAGAACAATAATGGCCAACTGGGACTCTAGAAAATAGATTCTCTGGCACTCAGACTTAAGTTTTAAGCCTGTAACCCACAGTTTTGTGAAGTCCCTCCCCTGTGGCACCAGGTACAGCTGGAAGGGCAGGAGTTTGGGCAACATCCACACGATGAACAGATGAAATGATGGCAGGTTGGAACATTCACTCACATCCCACGGACTGTCCCAGCTCCTCTCTGGCTGCTCAGGTAAACTCAGGAGCTTCCTGCACTGCAGGGGGAGGCCGGAGCTTGGTTTGGATCTGGATACCCCTCAGCAATGGGTTATGTTCAGCTGGCCACTTCTCCCTGAAGTGCAGAACCAGCAAAGCCCAGCACAGGCACTGGGAAGGGGTAGCTCAACCTCTCCCCAGCTCATGCCTGAGCGTGGCCCTGCCAGGATGTCCCAGACTCAGAGCAGACGGGCCTTGAGCACCTCGTAACTACACGACAGAGTAACTGTTGTTACAGCACAGGCTCTGGTTTTGATCAGCTCTGTTGTTTGAAACCGAGTGCCCTTGTGATAGACATTGAACATACCCAGAGCAAGAGCCAGCTCTGGCCTCCCCCAAACCACCCCACAGCCACTGGAGTTCCACACACAGGGGATGTACCATATCCCATATTCTTGAGAGGAATCAAACCCCCTGTTAAATGCTCACACACAAAAGAAGGCAAGAAGGAAAATAGAGGCAGAACACCAAATGTCCTTCTCAGCCCCAGTTCATTCCCCTGTCACCAGAGCAGCACACGCTCTGCTGTGCACTGGGAAGGGCTGGCAGACCAGAATGACCAGATTCCTCCTGGGTCTGTGGTGCGACTCCAGGCAGCATGGCTTGGTTTTCATAGGATCTGTCTTCACAGCTCTTATGCACAGAGTTATTTAATACACCCTCCCCTCCTACTCTCCACACTGCTTTCCACAGTATTCCCCAGCTCTGTGTATGTAATTTTTATTTCCAGCACTGGAATGTAGGAGAGGAATACAAATGGGTGATAAAGAACCACGATGCTGCTTGAAGAAGCCTTGCTCAGGGTGCACAGCTTTCATGAGAGGGAGAAGGAAGTGCAAACATGACGGCAGAGTTACAGACATTATCTGTATAAATGGTGTTATCATTTAGCCCAAACAAACCGCAGGGAAAGGCTCACCCCTTCCCTTTGAAGACAATGGACAGTTACTAAACTGGACTTCTAATGAAAGCCACTTTCAGTAAAACACAAGATATGTGCAGCAGTTGGTCCAGAAATGAAAATCTGCTGCAACAGCCAAAAGTCAAAGGCAGCTATAAATACAAGCCTTAATCTTTTCAAGAATCCCTTAACGAAGTCTATAAAACTGATTATATCTTCAGGCCCAACCCAAGAGTGAATTCTTACTCAGAAACAAGTAAAAGCCCTGCAAGTATTACTTGGAGCCCGGGACAGGGACAAAGAAGGAGAATGCAGAGTACTGGTTTGAATCCCAACATCTTGGAATACAAATTACATTGCATTTAGAATAAACAATTAATGAGACAGAGGCAGCCTCGGCTACAGGTCCATTTTTCCGAGGGAGAAACAATTTGCAGAAGCGGTCAGGGCGGGATGCAGAAACACTGCATCACTCCTTTTAACACAACACAAATGCTCTTTGATTATTTAAAAGCCAATTGCAAAGATCTGTCTTCAAAACCTCCTACTGCAGGTTTAATAGCAGAGAGGTGCAAGTACACTTACCAGCAACACTGGAGTAAAGTACAGACTTTTGTTTTAACAAAATCTATATTTATACGATTACATTTCCTATGGTTGAGGGCAGCTGTAATTAATGGATTTCCCTCCTTCCCCTAATGCAGTCATTTGTCAATTTAAACACAGAATGCCCAATCAATTTTGATGTATTTAGTAAGCAATTTGTCAGAGTACTGCATACCAGTTAATATATTAATTCTTGTCACTGGCCCACTTCTGACAACTGCAGGTCGTGTCCACAAAATTGGTCCTGATGAGCCAAAACTCTTGCCTGGAACGTGAAGGTGCCCTTCGCAGAGCCAGAGGAGAGAAATCAGATCTCAGTTTATTCAGTGCCTTTGTGGGGCAGTTTTTGGTCTAACTCAGGGGGTTTATTCATTAATGTGTTAATTGGCCACGTTTCAGGTAGTGCAAGTACTGTCCAGTCCTCCAGCGCAATGAAAAAGTGAATTCCAAGTGGAGGGATAAGGAAAAGAGGAAATGAGAAGAACGAAACAAGGATGTCAGACTTTCTGCTGTGATGCAAAGTTCCCTATTTCCACTGCAATTCCATCGTGTGCCGTGCTCATGTCTGTGTGGATTCCAACTTGCCAGGCTGGACGGGGCCTGGGGCAACCTGGGCTGCTGGAAGGTGTCCCTGCCTATCCTCACAGCATCCTCGAGAGTTTATCCTGCCAGAAGCATCCTAATTCCTAAGTGCCAAACAGCTGGAAGCAAGTAGGATTTAATGACAAAACTTGGCAATTCTCTGGAGAAATCCAAGTCCTTTCCACTTAAAGTTCCTTCGTGACCAAAACCTCTCCTGCGCACATGTGTGGTGCCTTGTATGACTCTCCTCCCACTGCCAGGTCTGCCAGGAGAGTCTAACTATATTCCATGATGGTATTTACGCTATAGGATAAAAAATCTAGGAAGAATAAAATGTGACTTAGATTTCCTTCTTCTGTCGTGATTAGATTTAGAAGTTGCTCAGGACTCAGGCTGGGAAAGAGGGAATACCAAAGACACAAATAAGCGAAAATATTATGTATTAAATCAGAGTAAGGTAGGGGAGAAATATCTGAGTCCTAAAACCCCACGCTGAGGACCTGAGGATTGTAATAAATCCGGGGGGTTGTGGGATGAACTCTTATGGAGACAACAGTGTGAAGTGCTCTGTGAGAAGTGAGGGGGTCTCAGGACGGGATGCTTTCACAGGGACCAACTGCAAAAAGCCTGGAACAGTTGGCAGCAGGATCCTGACCCTTCCTGCAGGCCAGCAGCTCGTGGAATTCTACACGCAAGCTCACTTTCCAGCCATGGACTTACAGAAGGGTGCAAAAGTCCTGCTCCCCACTGTCTGCCCTGCGCCCCAGCCCGGGCTGTGCGAATGAGCTCAGGTAGACACGAACTGCACACTCCCATCCAGGTTGCTGCAGCAGATGTCCCACATGACCCCAAAGCAACGGAACAGCTGTGCTGATCCACTTACAAATACCCTTGGGATAAAGGTCTTGGACACTTGTTGTACAAAACCTCCCTTCAAACAATGGTTCCTTGTTCCTCCCCTCCGAGCTGCGAACGTCACTTGGGGATTCTTTAAAGATATTAAAAGCTGAGCTGCGTGTCAGTAAATTGAGGGGCTTTTTGGAATGTTCACTGTTCAGCACAAGGAGCCACTGGCCCGGTTTATACTTTTTGAGAGGCTAAGGAAGAGTTTTGGCCCTGTGTTTTGGCATCAAACGTCTCCTTTATGGAAACCTGCCCGTGCAGCCCTCCGAGCAGCCCGCCAGACGTCTCATTGTTCTGCCGGGCTGCTGACAGAGGTACTCTGTGCTAAAAAGCACACTGAGGGTTTTTCAATGACCCGGGGGGGCAAAGGTCACTTATTATAAATGGATAATGAGACCTAATGCAATGTTCTGAGTGTGGACAAAGAAAGGGTCTATCCATACCCCCTTGTGACTTGGTCATTCAGGCTTTTATTTCCCCCCGCACACTTAATGGAGCCAAACAATCGGCAGAAATGCTATACAGGAGCGGGGAGAAGCTGCTGTGTTCCACCTCAGGGACACATCCAAGCAGTGCCCCTGGACGGCGCCAGGGCTCCTCTCCCTGCCGTGGCAGACGGATGGAGCATCCCCCAGCCCCTGACTTAGCCAGTGGCTGGCAATTAAAGGCCCTGATGGAAGCAGGAGCACGTGGAAGCCCAGGCTGCAGCTCCTGGCAGAGCTGCAGGTGAGCAGGGCCACAGAACCTGGGTCAGCACTTATCTAACAGGTGTCTTGGGCTCTTGCTCTGGGAAACCTGCTTTGACTCCTAGTTTTTTCAGGAACTTCACTGACTGGCATCATACTGAACAAATCTGAAGATCAGATACACACAGATTTCTCTGTTATGCCATTTTCAACGTGTCCTCTGATGCTTTTCTGTGTTTGTTACTCTATTTGTGTTTGGTGTTTGCTTATGATTCTGTTTTTCTTTGCATTTTCTTTGCATTTCACAGAGACTGGATGTGGCATCAGTGCCATGGGCTGGGAGACGAGGTGGTGTTGGGTCAAAGGTTGGACTCGATGATCTCAGAGGTCTTTTCCAACCTGGCTGATTCTGTGTGATTTACATTCAAGAACTCCTGCTACGTGAATTAAAACCTGAATTAAAAGTCGCATAATCCAAGTAATACAAGTTTGTGCTATTGTTGGAATTTACCTACTCCTCATTCTTCTTCCTTTGAAAAGTTTTCAGTACAAAACCGCTTGAAACGTGTAGTATTTGAGCTGTTAGTAAAATGTTAATGAAACCCAGAGTGAGCACCACCCACCCCTGATTTCAGATGTGGGATAAATGTGATCTGTGCACGTGACACTCACAGAAAGGCTTTTGTTCAGGCTCCATCTCTGCAGTACACGGCTTTTAATTTCAGCAGAAACTAAAAAGCAGACAAAGTACTTCCACAAAACGTCCAGAATTCTCCAGAGAGCACCCTGTGCTCTTGGACCCACACGCAGTAACTGCGTGCTACATACAATAATTTCTGTATTTCTAGGTGGGGGAAACAGCTGAAACAATATGGATGATAAAGACATCTAAAACTGGAGCAGAGGGTTTGGGAAGGGTGAGGAGGGGGAAGAAACCTGCCCCAAGCAGGTGAGCTGCACAGATATAGGTTGTACTTGTGAACTAAGACTAGTTTTGGAGACTGCCTGAATACCACTCAGCAGCAACAAATGCAGAAGCAATGGATCAAAATATGAATACCAAAATAAATTATCATCAGTCCAAGCAGATTGTGTGGCAGCAGTTACTTTAAACTACAATATGAAATTAGACTTATGCTCTACAATTACCACATCTAGTACACGCTTTGCTATAAAATACTAACACACTTGTTGACATGATTGTACTCTGTGTTTCAAAATATTCATGCGAAAATTTCAGAACAGGCTGGCACACCTAATTCTTGTCAGGCTCATTTGAAAGTGGTGATCTGTATTTGTATCCTAAAACATACAACCAAAACACAGCCTTGCATTGACCTTGGAGCTCAGAGCAGAACTCTCTTACCTAGAAGAGGAAGTGAAATGAGGCAGGAACTGAGCAAAAAATTCTACCCAAAGTGCAAATCTAATGGTGTTGTGCACTATTAATTACTTTTTCGTATTCTTTTCCGCCTTTTGAGTTTCATTCCTATTTTCCAGGCAGCACAGAATCTAACCCTGCAGGTTTCCACAACACTCTGGGCTCGTGCAGCAGATGCACAGGTAGAAGCAACAGCTCAAATCTGGCCCCAATGTCCCCTCTCCCAGTCACACCCAAAGTGCCTCCTGGCCCACACATCCACTGGCTGCAGTGCCAGTGGAAGCAGTGCCAAGGCTCCTGAGGGAAGCAGCTGCCTGAGACTGGCTGGAAGGAGCCCAGCAAGCAGGACTTCCAGGCAAGGGGGAAAAAATGCAGATGCACTCACTTGTCACAGAGGGTGGAATTCATGAGAGGAAATGGCTAAAAGTGTGAGGAGGAACGAGGTGAGGAAACCCTGAGGTCTCCAGGGGATCCAGTGGGCCCTACTCTCAAGCCAAACACTCCCACTTTGGCTGTGTGACAGCCTCTCAACTCTGATTCATGTAAAAAAACCCCAAATTACATTCAGTGCTCCCCCATTACTGGCACAGTTAGTTACACACAGCCCTGTTCTGGGGCTGAACACACACTGAAATAAACACAGGCTGGAAAACCAGCTCAGAAAGCCCCTCTCTGCTGAAAACGTGCACATCAGACAAGACAAGAAGTTGTCAGCTACTCACAGCCAGCCAGAAGATACTGGTAGTACTGCACAGCATCTGCAGCCAGGAGCAGAGGATGGTTTGCATTAAATGGTGGTTGGAGCTCATTCCACTGAGGAGTTCTGAGGTAAAACACAAGACTATTAATATTTAAGCTAATACAGAGGATGTAAATCAGTGTTTCTGTCATCACATGCAATTATCTATACAAGCTCGCAAAATGTTTGTAATTATTTAAATTAGCTTGTTCAAACACTGCAATACACCACAGGCAGTGGAGCAGCAGGGCCAAATCGTGCAGATTGTGAGGCAACGACAATTCTTCTTTGTTGACTGCAGCATGGATTGCACACCAAAAAAAAAAAAACCAAGAGGGAGGTTTAGATTAAGTTGGCAAACACGTTTAGGACCATTGTGTGTCACGCTGACGTTCTACAAACACACAGCAGAAACTTGGGAGCTTTTTTGTTCTGTCCACCAGCGCTGCTCCCACCCCGTGAAGTCACTGAGCACTTACAAACTGTGAAAATAAAGCTGTGTAAAGTTATGGGCTATTGATCCAATTAGAATTTTTCAATTCCATTACAACCTACTCATTTCAACAATAATGGCCCCGCAGTCTGTGTTGTAATTTTAATTAGGGTGGGCCATTCCTAAATAGCTTGGTAAATCAAGTATTGATCAGCCCCAGCCCAGCCATGAGCAGCACTAAGGAATATGGGAGCCAAGAAAAATCGATGGAAAAATATTTTAAAACGTCCAAAGCACCGACGACACTTTCTCATCAATTTTTGTTCACTTTCTTCCACATGTCAGGAATAATTCCTTCAGCTGTCTTAGGAACTGCTCCCTTCAGCTGCTCCCAGGATAACTTGCCTGACTCTCTGCAATGCTTCAGTGTGGAAACCTCCCTCGTGTCTCACAGCAGAATTCTGTACTTCAACACTATTAAAATAATTGTTTCTGGTCCTTATATAAAAAGTAAATTACAAGCTGATCATTTAAAATCACCAATTAATAAGGATCTCTATTGATCTGTAAATATCTTCATGTCCATAGAAGTATTTCAAAGGGACACATAAACACTAACAGAACCATATGGAAAAGGCTTGAATTTCCCATCAAGTGTCCCCTCCTTCAGTGGAAAACTTCAGGAGTCTTTCAGGACGAGTTTTAAAATAAAAACATGAGTGGTGCAGGTCACTGAAAACAGAAGGATCACAACCACTTTCTGGACAAAAAGAAGGCCAAGTGAAAGGAATGAGCTACCTAACCAAAGTCCAGCTGGCTCTGGGGCAGGTCAGCATTTCCAGAGGGGTGTCATCACTAATTTTGGGAGCTGTGCTGAGGGGCCTTGGCTCCAGGACGTGCTCCACCAGGCTCCCGTAACAGCTGATGATGTACAAGGACTCCACCACAAACTGCTTTGATTGATCTGCTTGCAAAAGGAAAGAAAATCTTATTGCAACAGCACAGCAGAAACAGAGGAAAATGTTTACAGAAATAGCGGACTTTGTGCTCTTTTAACTCTTTTCCTTGCAGCCAAAAATGTGAATTAAAAGAAGGGAAAGGGCTGGAAAGACAAAAAAAAAGTAAAAAAAATAGCACAAGACACACAATTTTCCCCTTGTTTCAAAAATTACAAATATCTCATAAAAGAGAAAGAAGGTGGAACGGAGTTTCTGGCCAAGGTGCGTTCAGGTAATTACACACCCCCAGACACACGTCTGGACATTTGCTTTAGCAGGTGTCTCACCTTTACCTCACAGGTTTTTCAATGCCCTTTCACACAGTAGCTTTGGACTGAACCACCAAAGTTTGTTTTCTGTCATGGTATCACAATAAAAGATCAATGATTTATTTCACTAACCAAAAGCTCTTGTAAATTGTCCTTTTTACCAAAAGCACCCCAACCACCCACCCAAAAATTTCCATCGTCGGGGGGTTTAAGGAATAAAATCTACACTGATTTCTCAGAACTCATCACAAAATGAGAAAATGAAGAATTTAAATTTAAATGCAAGTCCTAATTTTGTAGGATACCCACCTTTTTCCCGCTTCAGACCGGAATTGTTCGCAAACCACGATCTCGACGATCCAAAGACTGCAGCGACACAAAACTCTCCTCCCACAGACTTACTGGGTGAAATCTGGGGAGCTGGTTTGGATTTGCTTTGAAGAAAGAACAAAATAGGATTATACAAGTTAAAAATGAAGATGTCCCTCACTTAACAGTAATTTTAATCTATCAGTTCAGAAATGGTGACTATCTGCAGGTCCCCTAAGACTGAGCAGGATTTACAGGTGCTCAGTGCTTCCCAGTAACAGGTCCCAAATTCCCCTGGAACTCATTAACTGGAAGAGCAGCACTGGCTCCTAATGGAGAACTGGACTGTTTAAAAGGCCCAATATTGAATATTTGCATTCAACAGAAACAACTTTAGAAGTGAATACAAACACTTGTAATCCTAAATCCTTTGGGAATGAAAACACAGATTCTGGGGCAGTCATTCCAGGTGGCTGAGATTTTCCTGCATTTGCAAGAAGAAAGTCAGGAATAACCTGGACTGCTGCTCAGCTCTAAGTCAGCCCAGCACTGAAACCATGGGATATGGGCAGGAGGGTGAGAGGGAAAACATGCAGGGCATAAAAGGGAAGGGAAACGATGCAACACTCATGAGCCACATGTTAGAACAGACCAGGAATTACTCCAGGGAAAAGCAGATTAAGAGACATTCTCCTCTGAAACCATGATGTGTGTGGAGCAGATACAAGGGTTTATATTGAAATTTTATATTATGTTTTCCTGAAACACCATGTAGTGGTTCCCACTCTCAGGAACCTGCAGGTACAGAACACTCTGCTCTGCAGAAACTCAGCCCTGGGTCCAGACCACTGCCCGTTTCCTGACTGATTAAACCACGATCCCACCCTTTCCTTAAGGGAAAAGCTGTCTGAGAAGTCCACACAGGATTTCTCCTTCTCCATTTTCACTTCTTCCCCATCTTTTTAATTGAATTATTTTATATTTCTCCATCTCTACTCTTTCACTGCTTCCTTCTCTTGCTACCTCCTCCTCCTTTCCTTTTTTCCTCTACTAACATATTATTTCCTATTTCTTCTACTAATTTCTTGTTCTACACTATTTCAGCCTGTGATTCCACCACATTAACCTGGTCAGTTTTAAGTAACAATCCTCATTTTTTAAGCAATGACCTTCTGAGAATGATTCTGGGTGTGCATATTAAGTGTGTGCAGACAAATCACTGCAAGTGTTCCAGTGCAATTAAGCAGCAGAAAAATACTTTAAAACGGCAGAAAACAATTAAAATGTTGTACAATTGTAGTTAATTTATACTTAAATATCACACATACTAATAAATCACTCACAGAGCAAGCCTGTGGTCACATGCACCAATTAGAAATTCAAACAAAAAAGCTCTTTCCAAAGGAATTCCATCACATTGATCAGCGTCCACGGAAAGATTCAGACAAACTTCCATGGACTCGGATCAGACCTGAAGCTCTACAAGTGGGAGAAGCTGGAATGTCCCAAAAGAGGAATTGCAATTTATAGTCAGTAACTCTGCTATTGAACCACCACAGAGCACTTCATATCCAACTGTTAAACCTCCAGCTACGCATGGTTGGGTTAGAAACTGTGTTCCAAAAAGTTCCTGACTCTAAAAACATTCCCTTGCTTGCAGTGGCACAGCACAGTCTATGTTAGGATATTTAAACTTCTATTGTGTTAACTAATAAGTGGTCATTAGCTGGTCATAAAAAATAACAAGAAGATTTCTTTCCCTTTGAAATAATCAGCTGTCACACAAACACTATTTGCAAGTAAACTGTACATTCAGAACTATTTTGGCTCTCGCCTTCCAAGTATTCACACAGTAAAATTCCTTCAGAAATTAAAATATAAATGCACCCACTAATTGGAGTCTCGTTACTGCTCTACAGTTCAATCAATGATTGTTTTTAGTATAGAAGATTGTTCAGAAGTGTCACCCATCAATCAACACAGAGCACACCACGAGCACAGGTCTGACTCAGTCACACTCAGTCTTACAAACTCCTGACAAGAGAATCTTTCTACACTCTCCTCATATTCTCAATATTCTCAATTTTTACCCAACACAATCTGACACATTTATGAAATTATCATTTAAATTGTTAAAACAACTGTCAGAGGTTAATAAAATAATGCAAAATGGGGGAAAAAAAATGGAATTAAATGCTATTCTCAGCTACAAACCGGACCAAACTTCCACAGGCACATAACTTGATTTCAATTCCTTCAGGCCTTGAAGCAGAAGTGAACCTGGGACTGTGACAACACATTTCTGTTGGGTTCTCCACACTCCTGTGTTCAACCAAGTCCAGCTACAAACACCCTCAGAGGAAACGGTCTAAGCTGGGGTCTATTCACATCTTGTCTCTGAGAGGTCCGTGTTTCAAGGCAAGCACTTAAGTGTTGGTTTCAGTGCCCTTGGAGGGCGATTTTGGCAAGAGCAGACCTTGTAAAACACGATTACTCCTGTGGTTCAACTGAGCCCTGCTGGAAAACAAAGCAAGCAAACGAACAAACAAACAAAAACCCACCCCCCAGTGCATCTGTGGGTTTGGGCAGACCTCAGAAAATACTGCTGAGATGTCAACAAGTCTCTGCTGAAACCTCCTGTAACTGAGGGTCGTTCATTTTACCCCCATTTTACTCCATCCCCGCGTTTCCATCGATCCATTCCAACCCCAGTTCCGTCCCTTCAGCAAACCTCTGAAGCCCAGTTCTTCTCACCAACAGTAATGCCACTAGCAAAATATATTTTTGTGTCATTGTGGTACTTTAACAACTTGGAAACTATAAATCCTCATTATTCTGCAGATGCCAAACACCCTCTCAGCTTTATAAATGATAGCAAAGCAATAACGTTGAAGGTAGGTGCTGAATGACTTGTTTCTGCTCTGAACTCCTGCTCTTTCCTTGCTCTTGGCTTGTCAGCACTTCATAAATTATTCCAAGAGCTGAAATTAAGGCACATTTGGCCTCACTTTTAAAAACAGTTAATTTCAAAAGAATCTTCACAATATAGCAACCTCCAAAATGTTGTGCCAGAGTTTTTGCTGAAAAGGGAGGCGGGAAGAAGCTCAGGGTGTTGGGAATCAACACTAAAACCAAGACAGTGAAGCAAATGGGACCAAAACATTCCCCAGTATAATTTCAATCTTCATCTCTTTCCAACGTTATAAACAGCAGCACTACATTTAAGGCATCAGGAGGATGAAAAAGCAGTTTACTTCTTCCTCTCTGGTTCTACTCAACTGTGCAACTACACCTGGAGTTCAGTGAGACACAGCAGCAGTTTTATCCCAACTGTACCTCTGCAAAAAACTCTATCACAAATACAACAGTAACAAAACCACCTTTTAAATCTTGTCCTTTTAGCTCTTGTCCTGCTATAAATCTAAAAAGAGCTGTGTCTCAGCTGCAGACCACGTCACATCATCCCCGTTGCAGTCACCTACCCCTGCTGGAGTCCACGACAAAAGTCAAGTTAATTCAAACCCCAGCTAAATACCCCAGGATCTGGGGAGAGCCTGTGCTGTTATTAACTTTTCTAACACAGCTTTGGAGGGTTATTTCCGTTTTTAATGCAGAAGCACCGAGATGGAGACACAGACACGCCCAAGGAAAAACACCCATGGGAGTTTTCTACCGAAATGGGACAAAGAGAGACGGCAGGAAACCGAAGAAGAAAATGAAGACATCACTTGGTCCGAGCTCAAAAAGCAATGAAGGGACTCAGCACAGTGTGGAAGCTCTTTCATGCTGCCAACACACCAAGAACGGATTAAGGCCTACTGAAAATATTCAGTGCCACCACTTGTTGGCTTTGTAACACACCAAACTCTGCCATAATCTCGGGGAATGTACTGTTAGCTCTCTACAAAAACACTGAATAGTTACAATATTTTAACTAGTTTGCATTTTATGGTCTATTTTATTAATATGAATTAACACTATTAAAATATTTTGAAAAGGCTGCGCAGTTCACAACCGGTGCTCCTCAGAGAGCTTTATGTCTCACAAAAGCCTTCTGGCTCCTAAATGCACCTTTAAGTCCACAGTCAAACCACTGACGTGACTTTTAAACAGTAAATAAATTGCATATATATGATATGGACTGCCTTATAAATTCAAATATTATTAATCGAATAGTAAGAGGCTGCAAAGACTGAGAATCACTTTGATTTTATATTTCCAGCAAAGGCAGGGAGAGTCCTAAAAGCAAAAGCATTTACCCACAATTCCACACTAAACCCACCAAAACATCTATGACTGCTGAAGGGAAAAGCTTTACCTCAACTACAAAAGCAGCAACAAAAGCACCAGGAGAACAATGCTGGATGAAATTTGCAATTACACATACAATTACACACACACACACAAAAAAAAGGCGCCTCCAAGTACATAAATTTTAATTAGTTTATCATTGTGCCTAAACCAAGGAAACCAAAGACATGTTTCCAGTCGTCACATCATGAACAAAGCGAGGAAAAGCAAGGAAAGGGATGGTGGGCTCCTTTATTCACCAGGCTCTTCCCTGTCAGACCTCCATTCGCTTTGTTTACAGAATTTTAGGTCTCATTAAGACCTTAATGGAAACAACATGATTTCTTCCCCCACCCAAAGTGTGTTTTTTATCCCAATTTCTCTGCAGCCTAGCAAGGACCATATTTCCGAGCTAGCACTGGCATTAAACAAACCACAGAAGAGTCTTGTCAAAGACAGGCAACGATTTTTGAGCCCATTTCATATATTCCCCCCTTTAATCTGGGCCTTTTAATCTTGCCTCCATCTAAACCCCTTTCTGGTTGACAACAGTTTGTGCAGGGGGTGACTGCCCCAGACAATCCTCTGCCAAAACTCTTCTTCCACAGCCTCTGCTGCTCTCACAGCACCATCAGGCAAAATTCTGAGCTGCACCGTAATCTACATTTCGAAATGGGGTTTAGGGAGGTACTTCAGTCATTAGAAATTCTCCAGGATTAAGGCAAAGCCCCCTTCTTCCCTTTGCTATTTAGGGCCCTTGCTTCTCGTGGGTCAGCTCCCAAAAACCCCATAACTGTCCTCAGCCTTTCCCTTTGTGTCCTAAGGAAGCTCTGAAGAAGTTCTTTCTGCTGGAGATAATGTTTTGGCCGAGACACAAGGGGTGATAAATGAGGAACCAACAACTCCGAGGAGCAAAACCAGGAGCCATATATAAATATTCTAACAGGCACTGATAGAAACAGCTCATCAGTATCTCGAGCTAAACTAAAAACAGACAAAAAACCCCAAAGCCCAAAAACCTCCAAGCTGAAAGTTTTTAGATTTTCCAAGATGTTCCCACTTCCCCAGTTCCTGCTGCCCAAAACTTGGACCACCCAACCCCCATCCCATCAGAAAATGGAGGTGATGTAGCACTGCTCAAATACTGCACCAAGCTCCAAACCCAAAACACCTGTTAGAACTTGCTTTTTCTCCTGCCTTTATTCCTGTAACATGCTGCAATTTTTCATATTAACCCAAAACCCCCTTATTATTTCAAATATCCCGATTTTAGTGGATCTGTTTCCCACGGCAGGGGGTTGGAACGGGAGGATCCTGGCAGGTCCCTTCCAACCCAAATCGTTCTGTGAGGTTTTGGGGGGTTTTTTCTCAAGTGAAATCAGCTTTTCTTTTTCCAGTGCCCATTCTATTTGCTGCACCTCTCTCTCTGCAGTGCTTTACTGCCTACTCACTGCTAATCTGGCTTATTTTCCAGAGGTCATCATCGATGTTTTCTGTCTGTAAGAGACTTAGTGCTCCAATAATAAAGGAAGCAATATAGAATAAAAATAAAAATTAAAAAAAAAAAAAAGAGGCTTATTTGGAAAGACACTGCAGTAATTTTTGCCCACTTAGAAATAATTTATTTTTTCAAGCTTCCCTGCTACTTAAAAATTAAATGCACTCTCGAAGGTAAAAAAAAGAAATAAAAGAAGTGAATGCATTTCTTTGCAAATGCTCGATGGTGAACACACATCCATAGCTCGAAAGTGAAATTATGGGGGTGGAATCCTATGGCTCAGCCATGCAGGTAAACAAATAAATGCATCCAAAATTAAAAAGTCTAAGCACAGAGTTATTTTCAGCCAGGACAGCGAATGGATTATAGGCATGCTGGGTTGGAACTGGGAACTCACCAGGGAGCTTTTATGGAAAAACATCCTGCTCCAAACAGGTAAGGTCTTCACGGAAAGGGGAAAAATGCACAGAAATTAGATGACAACTCCATTCCCAACAAGTACACTGTACATCATGCCATTAAGATTTACGCAGAAAGTCACCAGAATAGTTTGTAGAACCGTCCCTGACGCCCTGGCAGAGCTGGGGCCCTGTCCTGGAGCCCTGAGCTCCCCCCAGCAGTGCCCAGGGACACAACCCCCCGGGGCAGGCTCCTCGTGCTGGGACACGGGGAATGCATCAGTGCAAGCTGGGCTTGGGCTTACAGCTCACGTTAGACTCAGCTTAGGGCTCCTGCCTCGAACCTGCTCACACACCTGAGGCAGCATCAGACGTTAAAGCCAGAAGTGACAGAAAAATCAGCACCAAACCCAACGAATTTGTGGGTGTTTTCCAAGACACGCTGAAGGTCCGAGTGAGGCAGTTTTGCAAATGTACGGGGAGGAGGCAAGTCCTGGGTGAAAACGATGACAGCCATAAGCACAATTAACCCAAAATTAAAAAGTCTAAAGCCCCCTTTTAGGGGAAATCACTCCAGCCTTTTGCCAGGACAGAAACACACATTAAATTCAAGATCTTTAGCAACTCTGTGGCCCAGTAAATCTCCTTCCCCCACATAACAGCTTGCACAGATGCAGGAAGGAGAACCCTAACCCAGTTCAAATGTATCTGATGTTCAAATCACCAGACATAGAGCTGAGTGCTTTTGGCCACCCCAGCAATTTACCTACACCGTGGTTTTATTTTAGTTTTTGTTCAGGTATTTTGCACAGTGGATGGTTTTTAAAGTGGCATCATCCCCCTTAATCCGAGGGCATTTTTAAAGGTATCTCCCTTTAGGAAGCCATTGCCACACTGGCATTTGCATAAAATCTGAAAAGGAGGAGCAGGAGGCAAGTTTGGAGCCCCTCACACACTCAAGGCTTCTCTGATCTCATTTGGGATGTAACATCAGCCACAAAATCGCTGAATAATTGATTTTGTAAATGCCAATGGCTCGTTTTCCTTTTTATACTCTGACTCAGCCATAAATCCTGGCCAGGTGAAATAGGTGGAATATTTTCAGGCAATGAACTCCCAGAAAAGGTGCAGCACTAAAGCACTCAGCCATAGGCCTACACAGTTAAAAGGATACCAGCCTGATAAAAAAGGATTCAGTAAACTGAATTTGACACGAGCACGACATCAATGAATGAAGGTAACCTCTCAAAAAAAACATTTAGGTGAAGGTACAGACCTAAAACACACATCCTTCAACATGCAAAGGTGTAAAATCCCAATAAAGAATAGGATATTGCAGAAAAAAAAACACTATTTTTAATTAGTACTATAGGCAAAAAAACATAATGAAGAGCTTCTGAGCTCAGTGTGAGGGACTGGCCTTCAGCTTCTCGCGTTTAATAGATGTTTAGTCGACATTTTGGGGGACAGAGTTCATTTGGTAGAACCAACCAGCCTTCTAGACCTAGTATATCATCTTTGAACAGAGAGAAAACCCAGCTGCATTGTCTGAACTGTCTGATCTCCCACGAAGCCAACACTCCGTGCGAGGCAAAGGCCGTCCTAACGTCCCAACAAAAGACGAGCCCAGCACTAGTGCACGGCTTCAGTATTTCACTGAAACCCAAATCTCCTGCAAGACCCACAGCCAACACAATTTAAAACACAGATTGCATCTCGTGTAAGTCTGAAGGGTCACTGTGGAGCAGTGGGATCTGCCTGGGAGCTCACAGCTCAATTCCTAAATTATGATCACGGATGTTCCGGCAACTATTTTTTTTTTTTTCCTTCTCTGCCTCAGTGGCTCTGTCGGCAAACATCAGGCAAATGACACTTGGCTGAGCCCATTAGAACGTTTCAGAAGATAACACAGGCTTTTTCTTCTTCCACAACGTACTACGTTGAGCTGATTATACTTGCAAATGAACACATTCTCCTTATTTTAATTACAAATTGACCCAGGTGGATACATGCTTCAACTGAAGGTTTTTGTTTGGTTGGTTTCGGACAGAAAATCTTGTATCCCGAAGAAAATGCAATTACACTTCCAAAGGCCACAGCAGAGTCTTAGGAAAAAGCTTTGAGTGCGAGAAAAACAACTCAGCGTTTCCTTTCTGTTCACAAGACCCGACTTCTTTAAAGATGACATTTTCCCCCCCCCCGATATTTATATAAGCGATTGTTTTCCACTCTTTCCTTCACATAACATGGGTGGAATGCTAATTGAGAGCGAGAGAGAGTCCACAAATTACAGGAGAACCCAACCTTGAAGAGACAGCACCAGATGGCTGCGCTCGGTGACAGCCAGAGAGCAGTGCCAAGGCAAAAACTCACCGAGCTGCCCCTTCCTCGTGGCTACTGAGACATTCCAAAGGGAAATCGGGGAAGGAAGATGATTCAGCCTCCAGAATTCTGACTGAGATTTCATAATGCCTTACCTCACTCCGAGTTTCAGCAAAAACACTTGGATTTCGTGTTGTAACATTTGATAACAGCTATTTAAGCTTTTAATAAGCTGTGCAACTGCCATTTATTCTAACCCTCGCTGTCATATGTTGAGAATCCTTCCAGAAACAGTGAGATCTGAACAGAATTTAGTGCAAGTAACTGTACTTCATATCAATTACAAATCATTAAAGCACTTGCTTTATTCTCAGAGTGTACTGTAAAAGCTAAAGGTGACAAAAACACGTCTGAGAAATGTGTCGGGCTCCAGACAACCGTGCTGAATTCCTGAGCTTTATTTTTAACTTTTTAACTGACTTTTTCAGCTACTTTTTCCTACTTAATGGTATCACGAGACCATGACTTTGCACTCCTTGGTTTTGTTTGCTTCAGCAGCAGAACCTGGGCTACAGGAAGCTCTCTGACACAAAATAAACCAAACACCAGTGATTTTCTGTGCACGGATATTAAAATGATAAAAATTGCACCAGACACTTTACCTCTTTCCCCCTTCCTTGCTGGGGGTGGAATGAGGGATGAGTTAAGACAGAGGGGATAGGGTTTCATGTTTAAAAACACACTGCCTAAATCTCTGGCTGGAAAAAGGCAAGGTTTCCCCCTTTCCTGTAAGAAACACTGGATGCCTCTGTTTTGACAAGGCCCAACTAATACAGGTTCCATCCTGCAGTTCACTCCAGCAAAGAGGAACTGGGGGGTGAAGTATGATCCAAATATAATGACTGTGTCCCCTGAGGAGCTTAAAACAAACGCTGCTGTCAGAGGAGCCAACAAGAGTTTTTCTTTTGGGGCAATTATTGTATCTTTTCTTTCCCTTTTTCCGTGTCCCCACGTTCTTACCAACTGGAAACAAACTGCAACTCATCCCATGAACACAAGGAACACTCATAAAGCTCCTGCAAAGCACAAAGCTGTCTTCTAGAATGTTCTGACTCAGTGCCTTTTATAGACAACGACATGGATCCTCCAGCTCTCCCCCTTTCAAATCTATAAGCTCTTTGTAAATGAGCAATGAATTAACCCATTCACCAGCCCCGACAAGGAATTCAGCATCACTATTAAAATTTTGAGAGGGAAACTGAGGCATGGATATTATAAAGACTTATTAAATCCAGCTCTTGTGTTGTCCTGCATCCCCCTAATCTTTAAAACATCAGATGCTTCCTCAGTCATTAGTGTTAGAGCCCCTTTGGGAAAGCCTCTCTGCTCCTTCAGGATGTGCTGACAGCACAAACTGCAGGAAAGCCAAGCAATGGGATGGCAAAATGTAGGGACAGGAATGAAGTGCTCGATGAAGGTGAGGAAGTTACAATGAGAGACTTGGAAAAGCAAGGAGAGAAGTGGGGAGGAAGGAAGGGACAGCGAGGGCAGCGGAGGAGGTGATGCTCCGAGACACTCCATGCCGAGAACGGGGATTTCGCTCCCAGCAGAGACTGACCAGGACACGTTCCAAAAATCTACGTGACTGCACGGAACAAAACAAAGCACCTGTGATGAACAGCACAGTCATGGCACAATCCCAGACTCCGTCTTCCATTCCCACAGGGCTACAGGGAACACTTCTAAAAAAACTTTGCTGCCATTCCACCTGTCAGGCACCGTGACATGCTCTGCAGCTCTGCTCCAGACACATGACATTCAGAGCACTGATCAGTCTTTTCAGTACCTGGAAAATATTTTGCTGTCTTGGATACCAGCAGAACAAAACCCACCCTGACTTTTTGCTTAAAAGAAACCCCTCCAAGACTCCCTGAAGACGTTCAGCATTAAAGAAGCTTTTCGTACGTTAAAAGGAAGATAAATCCAGACTTAATTATACGGTATTTCAGTCCTGGTTTTTACTTTCAGAGCTGTGCTGCAACAGATGAAATTTTTAATTTTTAAGGGCAGCAGCAGAAGAGGAGTGAACAGAGAGTGTAAAAGCCAACTGACTGTGAGCTCCTCTCCCCCTCTGATCACAAGGTTAAGCAGCTGCTCCCAAGGAAGAGCCTTGTTTCCTCGGAGCGGTGCTCAGAGGTGCTGCCCATGTAGGTGTAAATACATCTGTCTTTTGCCATTTGCAGTAATGCAGCCTCCTCCTCTCCTCCAGTGAGGCAGATGGTCCCTGTCCTGTCGAAAAATTACACTGCACAGCCCCACAGTGCGATGTGTTTGCAGAAATACGAGGGCAGATGTTAAATATGTTAAACACACGCTTTGCCCCCTGGAGGTTTAAGTTAAGGCTGCTGTCTCAATTTGGTCATTTTAGGCATGCCAGGCTTCTTGGATGCGAGGCATTCCTCTGAAATCCCTGCCTTATAAATGCAGCTTTTCATGTTAATTTGCTGTGCTTTCATCAAATATTTTGGATGCAGAACAAATGAAGGAAGCTCTCGGCTTAGCGTTACACAGCTACGTGGGCTCTGCTGAAAATTATGATCCTCATCCACGAAAACTCTATTTACACAGCAGGGTATTTCCCATGACTGTTGTTTTCCCCTCCTTGCATAAGCCTCACCGAGCATTTTAAATTTAATTAGCTTTTAAAAATCGCACAGAACGGGGCAGAGACAGCTTGTGAATAGCATAATTTATGGGAAAACTGTGAATATGAACACTGAATATGCTGAAGATATTCAAGAATAAAACAAGTAATGCAGACTTATTACAGATGCAACAATTCTAGAAGGGTTTGCTGGTATCACCAAGCACTCAGGGAACAGCCTTTGTAATGAGTTTGGCTTGAATTACTATGGCAAATTTCTCCCAAATCCTGCTCCTCCCCAGCGCTCCTATCCCCTGGCAGGCCCTCAGGTGGATTTTTAATTCCTCTCTCTGCCTTGTCCCACCTGGTTCTAAGTGTCCACCCCAGTTCCAGGAGCCCAGATTCACGTTTCTGTCCTTCACTGACCGTACTCTTCAAGTCACATTTTTGGCACTTGCCCTCTTTGAGGCACTGTGCCTTCCTGCTCACCTCCTGGCACACCAACCTCCCCCTCATCCCACCTCCCTTCCTGTCCTCAATCCCATCACACCTGTCTGGCCTTTCCAGATTCCCCTGATGAGCAGCACAATCTTTTTTTTCCCCTCAGCTGTGTTTAAACTGCAAGCAGGGTTAAAAAAAAAAAATAAGGCAAAACTAAGCAGCTGAAATGTGTGTGTGGAGGAAGTTAAACCCCTTAAAAATGTAAAAGCCCTCTGTAAATTAATGGATCAATCAGACTTTTAATTAGAAAATATTCAGGGATTCAAACAGCTAAAAATTAAGAGGAAAAAAAATACACTCATCACCCAGTAGCTTTATGTGGTAATTGTAATAAAAAGATTTGAAGTTTAGCAAAAGTATCAGTTGTTGAACAGTATGAATTAACTTAAAACTGTTAGAGTTTATGAAGGTCACAGAATCTTCTTAGTTATATTGTATTATGTTACATTTAGAGGAGCTTTTCCCAGCAAATATCCTGAGTATCTCCCAAATATTCCTGGCCCAGTGAGAAGTACCAAAGTGCAGCTGGCTCTGGAGTCCTCACATGAATTACCCAGCACAGAACAGTCACTTCAGAGGAAAAATAAGGTCAAGGAAACAGCAGGGTTAAGTTCTGCCTTTCGGCTCAACCTGCCTTTACTGTCTTTCCAGCTCTGACAGTCAAAAATCAATTCTACTTGAAAAGGTTGGAAACCCAAACAAACTTTTCCAAAAAAAAGTGAACCCATATTTTATTCTGATGGAATACAGCTCTGCTTATGTTTCATTCCCACTCCTGGTGCGAAAACTTCTCCCGAGCCACCCAAATGAATATTCCTGAATTTACAGAGATTTGTTTTCAGGTTTAATTTACTCATCTGATGCTGGTTTTCTCGTCTCCTCTCCCCCCACCACCCCCTTCCGCTGCAATGAAATTACACACACCGGAATTAAAGTACGGAATAAAACTAATTATCACTATAACCCGAATTCTTTCCCTGTGAACTACAAATAAGAAGGTGAAGGAAGGTTTGTGCACTTACCCTGTGCGTTTGGTGATGGTCCCCAAGGTCATTGGCTGCTTGATCTGAGCAAGAGGCAACACCACAGTCAGACTTGGAAGAGGCAGCAGCCGAGGGTTCCCAGGGTTGTTGTTTGTGAAGTTATTGTAAGTGTCTTGGCTGTTCAATTTACCTTCATGGGACAGAGATGTAAGAAAACACATTACTGGCATTTTTTTCTTCATTTAGCACTTCCACATCTGACTGAAATAAGATTTAAAAAAAGCCCCCCCTCCCCCCAAAAAAAAATCATCTGCCGTTGCAATAAAAAAAAAATCTGAAAAAATTCACCAGATAAAAAATAAATGGCAACAGAAGCAGCAAATTCTAATTGTATACATGGGGATAAGCAAGGATTCCCTTCCAGGGAAGGGAAATTATTCCTCCTGCTGCTGCTGCTGCCCTGACAGTTTTGTTCACCAAAAAGTCTTTGAGTTCGCTTTGAGGAACAAGCTCTGGATTCCAACTCTCTATTGAAAAAGAAAGGAATATCTGGAAGGGAATTATTTTCCTAAAGTGCCACATACAGTGTTGGTAATTGGAAGTCCTGAAAAGGTCGCTTTTGTTGTCCCAGCGGATAAAGACACGGAGAATAATCTTTTGCAGAACTAACGCTGGAGGAAAATATCAAGTAACTACGTAAAATAAAACCAGGCCAAACTACAGGTAAAAATCAAGAAAGTCTCGAAAAAGTCATAAACTTCATCTTCATTCAGAAAGAAGAAAACAAAACATAGGTACTGAAAGAAAAAAAAAAAAGGAAAGGGAAAACACAACCAGAAAACCCCCAAGAAGCCTAAATTTAGCTTGTTTCAAAGAGGTCTGTGCTGGATGGACGCCCAGTCTGGATACGCTTTCTTACTCCCTGTATCACTCTGCAGTCACAACCTTTCATTCTTCAGTTGGAAAAGGAAACGAGCTCCAAATTTCATGGACAGTAAAGAAAGAAATGTGAAGAAACCAAAGAAAGAAGTTAAACAAAAAAAGGGGCCAGTCTGTTTATAGCGGAATCAAAAGTACTTTAAATAGACAAGCAACCATGAATTAAAAGGTTTAGATCATTAACTTGTTTTTCTGTGTTCCTATAATGCTGTGAAACGCTGGCTTTGTTCTTAATCAAAAGGGAGCCATATTGGGAATTAGGTTCCTAAACAACCGCTGCATTCTACACAGATATTATACAAATCCCAGGCCAAATCCATACAATCTGCCTCAAGAGCAGCCACCTTTTTTCAAGGAAGAAAAACAGCAGAGCAAAGGGTTTCTCACAGGAAGCTGCCTGAAAAGCTTTAATGGTACTTCAGACGGATTGAAAATAGGAAAAGGAAGGCGGAAAAATCTTAATGAATGTCTCATCATCCTAAAGACACTCAATGCTTCCTTCACCCTTCTTTTAATACTATATAACTGTGAGCTTCGGGGTTTTATTGGGGGCTGTCTGCAAAGTCCCCAGGGCTCTGCATGTCAGGCCAGCACAATAAGAGAAATGATGACATTACAGAGTGTATTTTGTGTGAGTCTCTGGCCCGAGCGTCGGTCAATACGTTTTAAGAGAAATAGCAAGGCTTTAATGAAGAACAAGCCTATTGAAGTCCCAGAGAGCAGATTTCATTAATAGCAATTTTCCTGCACCAACTTGGCATAAAAAGAAGAGAAAGGAAAGAAAAAAAAAAAACCAACAAAAAAAAAAAAAAAACCAAAAAAATCCCAGCCCAGCTCAGTTTTAAATTAAGACTGAGATGCAATTAATTTTTTTAAGATTAGCTTAATAATACAGTCTTGGTTCTTGCAGAAAGGCCCGTGAATAGTTTTGTGCATTATTGTCTAATTAGTTACTGTTCGTGCAGCCAAGGCCTCTCTGAAAGTGTTTCCCTCTCCCATCTTCCCCCTGATCCACGTTTGCACAGCAAACACCACCAGTATCTGCAGAGGGGGCTCCAAATGTCTGTAATCTCCTTTTTTTTTTTTACTTGTTCAGAATATAATGATTAACTAGGAACTCCTGAACCAAAGGCCGTGTGGTAACAGCCCCCTCTCCCCTCCCAAGGCACATTTAATGACCCATTCCCAACTTCATGGGGTTTTCCACGTGCAAAACCTTCGCCTGATCCAATGGAATATTTGCATGCAGAGCAAGGAGGAATTTACAGATGTCCTTCCAACACAAGGATGAGCTGCTTTACTCCCAAGCAAGCTGAGGAATCCCAAGGCAGTTAGAGATACTCTGAAAACTGCAGGATTAAGCCACTCCTTCAGAGTTTTTTTATTAATTGTAGTTACAGCATCCTACAGTTCTAAGGCTCACATGTAAGAAAACATAGAGTAAAGGGAAAAAAAGCACCAAACTATAAAGAGAGAATGAAAAGATATAAAAGAGATGCTGAATAGGACTGAAATCTGATTCCTCTTTGCAAAAAGAAAAACAAAAAAAAACACCCCAAAACATTCAGCATTTAATTTGTCAATATATATTTAGAAGTACAGCTTAATCTGATGTATGCAAACCTCAATAAAAAATTAACTAAAGCGGAGCTCATAACGCACGGCCCAACCAGGACAAAAAAAATTCAGCCATGACAAATGAAAAAAGCTGTAACTACCAAACATATGTCACAACAACCATTGCCTGCCAGCCTGTATTTTCTGCAGCAACATTCAGTTGCTTAACTGCGAAAAAATGCAATTAAAAGTGATACAAGTCAAAAATTCAAAGTTGGAATGCTGCAGAAAGGAGAGAAATTATTTCTGACAGTAAAGTTGTTCTTTCTAAATCTCACTGCAGTAATATTAAGATGGTGTGGACGATTAAGGTTAAAGAAAACCCCATAATTTTCTGGTGTGCTGCTGTAGCCCTCCAGAAACTGGAAGAATTCCCCTTCCATTCCTCCAGCCTGTCCAAGTAGGAGACTCCTGCAGTAAACAGGAGTTGTGTGCGCACAGGGCTGCTGGATCAGGCCAAAAGAGCACAAAGAATGCAGTCAAGCATCAACATTATTTCTACAGCTCGAGCCGTTGTTGATTCGCTGTCAAAGGACAGGCAACAAATAAGCCAAAGTTTAAGTCTGCTAGAAATATCCAATATTTTTCATACAGAACCCTGAACTCCAGTTACCTCCGGACACGTGGACAGTGCCTTTAGCTGTGAATGGTAACTTGGTCACACACTGACAGCTGCACACAGATCACGTCCTACTGGCTACTCACGGAACACCTTCTGCTGAATTTAGAGACATTTAGGGAAAATCAATCACCACCCTCCAACCCCACAGCAAACACACCCTCTCAAGGGTCACTCTGAATGTTTCCAGGGGAGCATCCCGAGGGAGGGGGCTCCTTCCCTCGGTACTCACCCGGAGCTGAGCTCAACACCCCTCAGGACCCTGCGCAAGGCAAGTCCCTTGGGTCAAGTCTTTGTCTTTCCAGGGGCTGCCAGGGAAGAGTCGTTCAGATCAGAGTTCAAGAGCTGTGCACGGAATGCATTAAGGCCAGTTTAGGCTCAGGTTTATTTTCCCATGTGCCTGCACTCCCTCTCCAGCCTAGGCCACAGTTCAGGACTCGCATTATTTCCACTCAAATACGACAGACTCAAGGTGTGAATTCCTGGTCGCAGCTAAACCCACGTCAAAAAATTCCTCTGGTTAATCCTAATTCAGCCTTTTAGATTGCCACTGGAGAGAAATAAAAGAAAAACAAGCTTATGTCTCAATTTAAGCTGCTGGTAAATCTCTTACTAATTTTACTAAGGGACTTCCAAAAAGCCAAGGATGCCGTGGCTCTGGAGTCTGACTGAAGTTTATTTCCAAGTGCAGCCTTACACACTGGATGAACTTCCATACCTACAGAGGCATGAAAAACCAGTTGGTCCTGCCTTCGTACCTGTTTGCTGCGGGGCTGCACAACCACCCTCACCTCATCTCCCGAAAAACTGAGCTACTCTTTTCCAGACATTTCATTCCACGGACAACCGAGGGCAAAATGCATTAAGCTGAGGATAAAAGTGAAGAAAGCAAACAACAATGTGCTTTGTTGTCAGAGGGAGGGAGCGGCCGCCGGGCCGGGCTGTATTCCCAGAGCAGCCATCACTGACAGACTCACTTCCACCGAGGAAAACGGGGAGGCCTGAAAGGGCCGGACAAAAGAAATCCCAGCAGACAAAGAAACAACAAATTAAAAGCACCATTATAAAACACAGATGCTATAAGGAAAATAAACTTCACAAGATTTAGTGGGTTTTGACAGAGCTGGACATCTGTGGAAAAGCCATCAGGAGCAGCTCCCAGGTATGGCTGGACAGGCGCCTCCTCCCTCCTCACCACGGCCTCTCTGGGAAGAGTCACCCTCAGCTCTCCCCACACCTTCACCACTGCAGTGCTGGTTTATCAACAGCTACAGTTTTATTTATGATTATTTTATCTATAGATGGTGAACCCATAAGCTGATCTTCAAACGCTTGGTCAAATCACACTAAGTTTTCAAACTGCATTTTTGGATTAGAAAGGAAAGCCACTCCAAGCGGAAAATGTCTGAGACTTGCAAGCTTCTAACACTGTTCAAAAAGCAATCAATCAACTGAAAGCAATTAATACAGTAACTTGTCCTCTTCTGATCAACTAAGAGCCTTGATGAATTCAGGCCAGATTTCAAATTGGTCAGCGTTTGAACAGAGGACTTGAGGGCACTGCTGTCAGAGCCCATCTCTGAGGAGAGAGCAGCAAAAGCACCCTGAGTTTTGCCACTGGAACGACATGATTCCACATCCAGCACAGCCCGGCAGAGCTTCCCACCAGCCCCGAGGAGCACGTTGTGCATCAGCACCGTGTGGGCAGAGTTAAGGGATCCTCAAAGAACTCTTTTGATGCAGCCCCACTGCACATGTATATATGACATGTCTCCCTGTTTGAGTGCCGCGGGGTTTTCTTCGGTGTCAAGAAATTCCACTCTGCCAGTGAGCAAAGCAAAGAGGACTTGGCCCAGATAATTTTTTTTTTTTCCTGGTAGGAAAGTAATGATCAGAAGGATTTTAGTTTCTCTGTACACTTTACATGAAAAACTAAAGTGGTATCAAGCACCTCTCAGCCTTATAATAAAATGCCTCTGTGTTGATTTTTTCCATTTTTCTTCCATTACTCCAACACAAAAAGCTTAGTAGTGCAGTGCCATTAAAATTCAAACCCCACTTGATTAGCTTTTATATCTTACAGTATTTAACAGACTCCATTTCAAAGGGTACCACGTAGTCTACTGACATTAACACTACATATAAACATCTATAATTTGGGAAATAAAAACAGTAACTCCAGGCTATGCAATCATGTGCAGGCCGAGCCACAGGAAAAAGAACAGTGTTTGGCCATTATTTCTGTTCAGTGTAACACTGAGGATTCCTTGGCTAAACATTCCCTAATCATATAATGCAAGGGAAATAAAATCCTTTCTTAACAGGCAGGTAAAAAAAAAAAAAAAAATAAAAGAAAGCCAGGAAAAACAGAAGTGTCATGGACGTGGTGGTTTATTTTGCTTTGCCTTTTATTCCATACAAAAAGTTTCCCGGATGAGAATGGAAAGCTTCCCAGCTCCAGTTCCAAGACTTTCACCCTCGCTCCTGACCTTTTCTCAGACATGTTCCAGTATAATCTGTAATCTACTACAGTCGGAAGAGGAAACAGCAGCGCCCTGGTGAGAAACGCTGCCTTGTGACCCGAGGAGGGAGCCCGGCGGAAGCAATGCTGGCTCTCGGAGCCCTCTGACAGGCAAACTCCGCGGTGTCCCGAGAAACACGCTCAGCACCGCGAGCCCTGAGTGCTGCCAAAGTGGGCTTTTGCTTTCATGCTTTGTTTTAGCCAGCCAGACGCGCGTTATCTTTCTCCGTGAAACGTTAAGATGTTTTCCTAGAAAAAGTCAGGAAGCTAATTATTTTAGTTAACGATCGCCTCTCAATTAAAAGTTACGTTGCCGTTTCCTTGAATTGTGTCCTATCAAATTGAAACTCGTTTCACACCCTCACCCTCAGTATTTCCAATACAATTAGGCCCATTAAGGGAGGAATATTATGTCTTGGCTACTGCATATACATGCACTTCATGTAGCTACTCAGAGCAACTTTTCCTCCCAGCTAAAGTGGTCCAAGTCCAAAACCTATCACTAATCTGATTCCACTGGAACGGATGGGAGAAAACAACGCAGCCGGTTGGTTTTGTAACATTTCAAACCGCTTGATATCAAACCTTTGGAACCACAGCTGCACTAAATCTCACGACCGTCCCAAGGAAGAAGAACTTTCTCCCTGTTTGCATCCAGGCAAGGCATGTGATGGTGACAGTCAGAGTGCTCTGCCGAGATGTGCAAGCGCCAGCCCAAGTGTCTGAGGCACTGCTGAGGCAGAGCCCTCTGCCCTCTCACCCCAGCTCCTTGAACTGCAGCTCTTCCAACCGCTCGTCAGCCTCCTCCACTCCAAAGCTGAATGCGGCCTCATAGCAGTCCCTTCCTCCTCCTGAAGTTTGCCTCCTACTATCTTCACTTTCAGAAACTTTGCCCCCCAGCAGTGAAGTGTCCCACTGATACTCAGTCATCTCCTCTTGCCCTGGGCACAGGAACTGCCATGACCCCTTTGCTGGCTGTACCTCCACCTGGCCAAAGATGGATTATGAAAGAACAGTTCCAACCTCAAGCTCTACCTGGGATTTGAACCTGTCATTTACTTATACAACTACTGATGTACAGCTGGTCATTTTTCCTACCTCCATGTGTATTTCTTCCTTTCCTGTATGGAAAAGAAATTACACTGACAGTCCAGAGAAATCAAAAAGGAGAGGAAACCACTCTGCCAGAACAGCAACCATGTTCTGGGCCCCATGGCACCTCTCACAGCAGCTGTGAGGACATCCACAGTGTCAACTGCCTTGTGCAAAAAATAACTCCTTGAAAATCTGACAGAAATATCTGCTGCTTCTTCCCTTGCTGCTTCCCATCCTCATCGTGTACAGACGCCTGTTTGCTGTGCTAAAGAGCCACACAACAAAGGTGTCTTGAAGCATCTCCTTAGAAAACAACCCCTCTACCACACACACAAATCTGGCACAAAAATCACCTTTCAGGGTTTATTTAACTAAAAATACTATTAGTGCAAATCTCAAGCCCATTTATGGGCAGAACTCGAAATAAACCCCAGTAAACAGGTTTGCCAGCTGTTGGCTCCAGGGTTTGCGCAGGCAGCGGCGGCAGCGCTTCAGCCGGGCTCTTCCACACGGTGCTTCCCAGCCCAGCGAGACAAACCAGCCCTCCTGCTCTTGGGTCATGTCCAGGAAGCACCAGGCACAGGCAGGGCCAGGTCTACACCCTGCCACCCTCTTTGACCCAGGCCTTGCGCCTCCAACTCTCCGCAGATGGAAAGACTCCAAGACTAGTGTCTTGTAACTACTACGGCTGTAGCTACGGAGTATTTTGCAAGCAAACACAAAGGAGCAGTGCCATCCTCCCCTCCCCAGTGCTCTGGGCCACAGGCTGTGGCTGTAGCTACCACAGCACTGAACTTGAGTTTGCAAACCCTTCTGAGGACAGGACTCTGTGAGCTCAGACTAACACTGCACTAATGAGGTTATCGCTCAGGCAGCCTCCGGGCACTGTGGGGAGACTCTGTTGCTCCGATTCCTTGCACATGGGAATTTTGCTAACACTGTCTGCTGGTGAATGATGAAGCGCTTGAGAAAACAAGTATGCACTACTGCTGCTGCCCCTTGTCACGTCTATCCATCATAATTCATATCAGCACAGCTCTGAAGTCAAAGCCTCCTTTGAGGGATGACTCCGAGACGCTTCAGCGTTGTGAACTTCGGGAAAATTCGGGTGTCTCACACTTCTTTTCCAAATGATACAGAATAAAATGATCCTTATGAATTTCTTTTTTTTTATTGGGACAGCACGGTCAGAAAAACGGATCAGCATGGCTTAGAAACTGCAAAATGATTGGGCTGGGAATTTCTGAAGGGCATCTCTGTGTGCAGCTGGGTTGGGTGAGAAGACAGGGAAAGTTTAGTGGTAGCTCCCTACTCAAAGGTTGAGCTTACTAGAATGTAGTATTGATGATAAACTACATATTCATACATCTGAGATTTTTTTATCCCCACCTTTTTACCTCTGCCTTATTTTCCCTCTAGTTGCAACCATCAGCACAAATATTTTAGCATCTGAATTCAATCTGGGTTGAATACAGAGGATTTATCCCAAGTTATGTGGAAGGGAAAAAAAAAGTGCCTTGAGAACCACTGCATTTGAGAACTTGATGATAATATCCATGGGTAATTATAATAAATGGCTTCTCTGAGACACCCATAGAATAGGAACTGAAGCAAACCATGGCAATCTCTCCCTCTTGCACCCTCCACGCACCCTCGGCAGCTCTGCTCTTTTACCCATGACCGTTAAGGATGTTTTCTGGCTCCGTGACAGCATTGTGACTCAGGTCATGAGAAGTGTCAAAGATGCATTTCCTTGAGATGGGAAAAAGCAACTGATTTTAACAGCCCACGAAGACTAAGCAAAAAAGAATAAGCCCAATCAGCATATTTAAGATAAACCTTTTAAAAGATACAAGTATATTTTATTTCCAATCTTAATGCTTACGTTGCTTTCCATAAAGTGTTTACATTTTTCAGACTACCAAAAATGCACATTTGATTAAATGCCTTACTTAAGAATAATAACTGTGCTGAAAAAAAAAAAAAAAGGACAACGAGGGCAGCACCCATTTAGTGCACAATCCATCACCAACCACGTAGACAGGGAGTCTGATTCAGGCTGCAGGCGCAAGGGAGGAGCCCCAGATTCCCAGAATACCCACTGCCAGGGGAAGCACAAGGTGTTTGAGCTTGAACCCAGGAGGTCCCTCAGATAAAATGATTGTTCCCACCAGCTCTTGTCCCATTCCTTCCCCTTGCTGGTTACTAACATGGAGCTTCACATGCTTTCACCTTCCCTCATGCCAAGCCTTCCTTGTCATACAACACCCTCCATACTTAAACCTCCCCCTTCAGCTGATACGGTCTCTTGAAAAACTCTGGATTCTACTTTCTCACCTTGTGATCAAACATCCTACAGGCTTGTATCAGGTGAGCAAAGCTACTTTTTGTCATTTCACTGATCGCAGCTCCCTCGAGCCACTTACATTCCTTGACCCACCAACAAATGCCTGGACCCTGCTGTCTCCCCTGTACTAGACCTCTCTTCTCCCACCCTAATTCCAGCCTTTCCCCTTTGGACGCAACCACCATGCAAGAACCAGTGCTGCATTGCTCCTTCAGTGACTGGCTCTTTTCAGCTGGCCTGTTATTTCAAAGCTCAGTCCTACTGACGGGTTTTATGCTGGTTGCACTGATTCCTCCCTAAAACACCGTTCAGCTGTACACAAGTGTATCTCACCCTCTGCAGAGGCATATAAAGCACACTGAGAAGACTAAGTTGAGCATGTTCCTTCTCAGGGATCATTAATATTATTTATCAATTTCCAACTGGCAACTGAAAACCCGATCAAAGCAGTGCATCGGCTGCAGGATGTTACTACTCGCGATGTAGAGAAGGAAATGCATCAGCCTGTCCTTTATATCCCTGGTTAACTGGGAGATTTGCGGATGAAAAAACATGGGTTTACTGTAAATTAAGAGGAAGCAATTGAGGGAACAATTGAAATAACCATAAAATCCCAAAATGCCATTTTAGTAAGTCATTTTCAGACAAACACTTAAAATTCCAGCCACCACTCCCTGCACTCCCTCAGTACCTGCCTCTCACACATCAGCACTTGACCCTATCAAAATTTTCTTCAGTTTGATGTTAGCAGGACTGAAATCATCCATCTTGACAGGACAACTTCAGTGGGACGTTCACATCTGTGGTAATCCAACTCCCGCCTGCCTTCCCCCTTCCTTTCCCCCCGCGATCCATCTTTGCCATCGCGGTCTCCTGTGCGCTGCCGATTACTTCCCCTCCGCCTGCCTACCCACAACCTTTGCTCTGACCACTGCTACGGCATTTGCTGGGCTAAATCGCTCAGTCAGAGATTTTTACACTCCAGATCTCAAGAGCTGCAATTCCCTTCCGATGTCCGTCTCCTTCAATCTCCAGTTTATCCGGAATATTCACAGCTTCTCCTTCAACTATCAAGGCAAACATATATTTGCCCCCGATCTACGCTGTTTACAAAAACCTGCTTCAAAACACTTTATGTACAGACACGAACTTCCCTTGTGACAGAATTTATCAGTCTACTTCCCTACTTATCTGAAGGGAATGGATCTTTTCCTTCCACTTCAGAAACTATCCAAAATACACCACCCACTTCTTCCACTCCACTGAATCTTTATCCATTACCAAGAAAAAAAAAAAAAGAAAGAAAAAAAAAAGGAGGGGGGAAAAACAACAGGCAGCTAAAAACACAGCTCATTTACAACCAGTAAGCTGCTGGCCAGTTCCCAAGCTGGTGTTTCCAGCTGTTCCCACCTCTTTTCCCTACACACGGGGCTGCTCTGGGCACTTCCATCGCCAGCCCTGGGACCGCTCCAGAAGGAAGGAACCATCATAGAATCATAGAATTGGCCTCTAAAAGCCGTTAGGAGGAAATTCCCACCCGGTAAACTAATTCTGTTTTTCCCGACCGCCTTAAAACTGCGAAGAGAAACTCCAGGTGAGGGCGCGAAACCAAGAGAACCACCGGGCGCTCGAACGTGGAGGGTTTGTATTTGTAACTGAATAAATATTTATAACGCTTACACGAGTAGCCCAGTGCCTGTATGAGTGGGAAACAAAAAGGAGGTTTTATTCTCCTCGCCACCATCTCTGCCGCGCGTCACGGCAGCCACGGAGCAGGGCCCCCCTCAGGGCCGGCCCCGCCTGAGGCGCCATGCCCGGGAGGAGGGCGCCCCCTGCAGGCCGCGCCGGGCACCGGCGGGAGCGCTGAGGGGACCGGGGGGAGCTTCCAGCTGCAAATCGATTAAAAAAAATCACCGGTTTCCGATGGGCAACTGATAAGTAATGATATGAATGATCGGCGAGAGGGAACGTGCTCGACTCGGTGTCTTCTCCGAGTGCTTCATGTGCCCCTGCAGAGGGTTAGGAACACTCGTACAGCTGAACGGTGTTTTAAGAAGAAATAAGCGCAATCAGCTTAAAGGCAGTCACTGAAACTGAGCTTTGAAATAAGAAGAGAGACGCGTTCAGGGGCAAAACTGGGCTTTGAATCAAAGCTGAAAAAAGAACTACGTGAAACTACATTTATATAAAAAAGAGCCAAGTGTGATGCCGTGGAGAAGCAAAACAATTATACACAAATACAAATGTTAAAAGTACATTAAAACTACGGGCCAACGCTGCAGCTTGATTTAATGTTTTTACACATTTCTAAGAACTGCTTTTATCGAGGGATGCTACAGATTATGAAGAGAAAAACTAAACTTCATAGAGAGTTTCCAAAGAACAGTTCTCAGCTCATGTTCACAGCGTTTCGAGTTAAACCCTGCGCAGGAACTGCCCTCCGGTGCTTTAAGTTATTATACAGTTAATTTTCTTCGAAACTATTTTTGTCTGCCTCTCTCTAAATAGGTGGTTTCTTAAGTGAGTGTTACTTAAAGGAAACCAATCTGTTTTTCAGGAAGGGCTGATGATGTCAGTCCTTTCAACTCTGCTTTCCCATAAGAATTCTTCTAGTAAAAGGAGTTTCACTCTGGGAAACAGTGAAAAGTAACGTGAAAATATTTAAAGCATCTCAGGCTGCATGTTTATCAAACTTCCAGTTTTATGCCTGGATTTTAATCACGTTGCGATTGTAACAAATGAAGGAAAAGCGAGATGAAACCTTTTGATTTTTAAAAGGAGAAGGAGATTTTGCAAAGAATAACGTGCCATACTAAAATATTTATGAAGAGATAAATACAAGCCTGAATGCACTATATCCAGAACAACATGTTTTTTCATAATTCTAAATTTATCTACTCCATCTCAGCATCGGTATTAAATATGGAATAAAACCCATCATGTGTTATGAACAGTTTTTTGGCAAAATTATGCCATCCAAATAAATACTTCAATCCCCAGCAAAATGCAAGACAAATTCCGTGGGTATCCTATTATTACAGAATGTTTTTAGTAGGTGGGGATACGTAGGTTGAATGCGTGTTTAACTTTCTGTATTATTATTATTATTTGTTCTGATACTGGAAACTCCTGCAGCCAGCAACAGAGAAACTCTGAGCAGAGCTACAGAGACTTCATTTCACTTACTGGTGGTGCAAGAAATAATGATAATAACACTCTGTAAATCTTAATATGCAGAATAAAAATACTTAGAGATATATATATATTTCAATCTTCCAAGTACAGCATTATATTTTAATAGCCAAATACTCTTTGCTATTCCCATATAGGTGTCCCGAAGAGACCAGGGACACTTTTGCATCCCCAGGGACATAGTTTTGCTTTTACCACTCATCCCTTAATCTCCACGTCACACCTGTAAGATAGGTAAGAACCATAAACCCAATTTTATACAAGTAAAAAGGTCTTGTAAGGCCAAATTCTACCCTAATAGTCACCCCCACAAACAACTGATGTCATAATAGTCTTATAATAGTAAAAGCCCATAAAAGGATCCCAACCTAAGTCAGATATTCCTGACAACTCTGGCAATCCAAAGGAATGACAAAAACACAACGTCGCTGGATTAACAGACAGAGCAGCCCAAACAAAATCTCTGTCGGCTATAAAAGGTGCAAAGGAAATATCTCTTTATCATCCTCTATTTAACCGTTTACTTCATTCTGCTGAAAAGAACAAAGCCCAGCTATGATTCATTTGGAAATGAAATCATCCCCACTCCCAGTAAAGGCTGCCATTGTGCGGGTAAACAGTTCCTGGGGTGCTCCAGCAAAATGTAAATAGATTGCCTTGCTACTATATACACAGCAAACAGATTCGGTTTGAAACTGGGAGGTGAAAAATATGACAGAGCATGGACTCCGAAAATATTTACAAGAACAAAAGCTAATCACAAGTTGCCATCAATAAGTTACGATTGCTAATCAGAAAAAGAAGATAACAAGCCAGTGCTTTGTGCATGGCAGACCATTCTTTTGGCACAAGGTTGTAGCAATGATATTTTAATGCAGAAGAAATATTAGTAGAAGGATTAACAGCAGGGGGTTTTTTTAACTTGGGGTTTATTTAAAGTTTTCTGGATTGCAAAGGACACAAAAAAAAAAAATCCTCCAGTTTGCCACAATCTCCTCTGAATCAGTCACCTAATCAACCATTTCTCCCAATGCAACGGTGCTCCCCAGGACGCAGTCTTTGGTTTTATTGCCATTACAATCAGCTGCATTTAGAGGGATGATTAAGGAAAGTAACAGTTACTCTTCTGGAAGAAAACTACAAAATTAAAGTAATTCCACACATGGGGAACACAGAGGTTATTATTGCTGTCACACAGCAGATAGACAGAATCAGCTCAATAAAATTTACCAAGGGTTGCAGAGCGAGTTAAAAGTAAAGCAAAGAATGAAACCCAGGACTGCTCTTCTCTCTCTGGAGCAGTGGTTTACACCCCTGTCACCAGACTGTCCTAACTCCTCCAAACAACAATCATTTAACATTATAATATGGGAAGGAGCTGTTACAATCTGAGTAAACACATCTTAGCTCACAAATTAAAATAATCATCGGTCTCTGGCTAATGCAGCTGCCACACACACACACACACACACACACAATCCCTCTCCTGAAAGTCACTGTGAACTTCAGGGGTGTTTTTTTTTTTTTTTTACAAGTTGATGATAAATGGCTTCTTATAAAAAGCCTATAATGGGGTTCAATATCCTGCCTGCCTGCAGCCAGGTAAACTGAAAGATTACTGAAATGAAAAAGCAGCTATAAAATTACAGAAAATATGTAATCAAATGGACTTTTTAAAATGAAACAATTTTACCTTTTTTTTTCCTAAGTGTTTTTTTTTTTTTTTTAAGACAACTCTGCTAACTCCTCCACACGATCCCCACAGATTTCTCATGGAAAATTTTCACAAGCAGGTTTGTGAGTTACCAGCACACAGTCTTAGCACGTGTCCAACTCCCAGCCCTTCATCATCGAAGTGATGAGCACAATCTGTGTGAAGTCCTCCAGGAGCCAAAGTCACCTTCCTGCCTTTATTCTCCGTGCCCACGTGCAGCCCTCCAACGGAGCCGACTGTTTAAACAGAGCTAATTTTCAAGCAACAATGACTGCACAGAGGTCTTGAAAGAAACCTGATTTATTATCTTTCAGGACAGAGATTTGCCAACCAAAGCCTCAGAACTCTTGAGACACTCCCCTGAGAGCTGCTCCCTTCCTCGCAGTGACTCGTCCATGCAGGCCTCTGTCCTGCCTCCACAACCTGCCCGCCACTGAGCATCCTGGGGGAGGTCAAACTGCTGAGTCTTCTTTCAGAAAGAAGTGTCAAATCTCTTCCTAACTTCAAATACCCCTCAGAGCTCTGTAAAGGCAACAACTTAGTGCAGCTTCCCTTGACAGAAAACAGAATTGGCTGGATGAAAGCTACACAAATGGATGGTTCCTTCCTGCCCTCTGTGTGATGTCAACAGTTAAAAGGGATTTGCCATAGCAAACCTTTAGCAGCCCCCAGCCTGTCTCAGGCCTGACACGCTGAGCTGCTCTGCAGCAACGACAGAAAGTAAAATGGTAGATACACAACTGTCTGCAAGGTGGAGGAAACTTCAGAGCACGTTTTGGGTGCCTTCCAGTGGCTCCAGGCAGAAGAGCAGGGCTCCAGAACAGCTATGCACAAACCTTTGTTCAGAAGAGTCCAAAGAAAGGAGAAAATACAGAGGCTTCTTGTGAGACAAGTCTGGTTCCCTTAATAATCACCAAGCCATAAAACAGTCCCTTTGATTCAGAATCCCCACAAAGGTTCTCTCTACAGCAGAGAGCCCAGCACAGAGTTGGGCTTTCATGAGCACCGACCCTACTCATAATTAGGGAAGAGGGTCTGTTCCTGGCCACTTTTAACACTCTCAGACTGGAAAAGGGTGGGTACCCCTAACAAACTACTATTTAAACTTCACTTCCATGGAAGTTGTGACTTACTCTTAATGGAAAGGAGGCACAAGGATGCAGCAAATCCCAAATCCAAACAGACGTCATGAAAGAGAAAGGCAGAAAGAATGGCAAGGACAAAACTGAAGAAGCTGTGACAACGGTGATTTTTGAACATTTCTGAGGCTCCCCTTCACATCCTTTGAGTGTCTCCACCACAGGACCAGGATGGACAGGTCAGTTCTTGCAGTTTTCCCTTTGCACATTATTTGTCACATTGCTCACACACACACAAAAGTGGACAAAAATCTGTGCCACCAACTTCCCAGTGCCTTTTTACCACATTTCTCCTCACACAGCATTTATTGCAGATATCCAGATGTGCTTCATGATCACCGAGGCTGAAGAGCAATGAGAATTTTAGGCAACGGCACTTGAACACAGACCAGATTACTGACCTAGGTGGCAACTAAAGTACTTGAGACCTAAAGACCCCCAATCTTTCAGTTTAGAGTGGGAATCATTAACACATCTGTGATGGCATCATTTACTTCAGCTGCAAAACTAGAACTGTCTTTCTGAGGCATCTCCACCCTGGCTCATTCCTGTAACACCTGCACACATCACACATTTTTGCACAACACCTGCAGCACCTTATTTTAGGGATTCTTGATGACATAAGGGGGAGGGAAGAAAAGAAAGAAGTGGATTTACCGTGGAGTGGTGAGCCAGAGGGGCTGCTGGACAGGCCTGGCACGGGGCTGCAGCGTCCCCCTTGCTTGGACGTGAGCTCCTGCTCGATCTCCTCCAGCCCCGCGCTCTTCTGGAAGCGGCTCATGCGATTCACCACCCGGGGGGACATGTGTGTCCTCACACAGGGCTGGCCCCCGTAGGGATTGATGGGGAAAACATGGGAAGTGCCCCGGAGCGTGCTGACCACCACCCAGCGACAGTCGTGGCTGAAGGAGATGTCCTGGACCTGGAAAACAGAGGCAGACATGGGATGGAGTCAGCAGCGTTCACATCTCGGACACGGGAAACAGCCACGTTTTAAACCAACACAAATCTTAACTGGAAATGGGAATAAAAGCATACTTTGTATAAATCAGATCTATCATTGAATATGAGCTGCAGTGTAATACCCACTGCCAAATTTCGTGCACTTTTCAAAAGATTTCTGAGATTCTCCTTTTCAACAGGCCTGAACTTACGAAAACAAAAACCACGCTGCAAAGTGCCACAGAAAGCCACAAGAGTTTGGAGGAATTTTCAAATAGACCTTAGCTCTAAAAAGAGCTGGGAAATCATTTCAATTACATGTTTTGTATTTGCTGGTTTAATTTGTAGAGATTGTCCAAAAAGGGGGAAAAGGAGGGATGAGAAGCAAGAGAGAGAGAGATCTCACCACTGGCCTGATTTTGACAAATCCTGGCACAAGTCTTATTTTAGCTTAAAAATGGCCAGTTTTGAAGCAAATACAAAAATACAGGCAAACATTTTCCACTACAGTTACTCCTTGCATAGATCTCAGATACAAAGTCCAGAAGGATTTAATTCTCTTTTAAGTGTGCTTTACACGACGCTTTGATGGAAAGCAAATTCTTGTTTCTGAAGGAATGCTTGAAAAGAGAGATTAAAGTTTGTTTCCAGCCCGGTCCTGGCAGACAACTCAAGAAAACAAGTAGTAGAGGTTAAAATGATTTATCATAGAGAAAAAAAAGTCCTAAAACAATTCTTCCAAAATTGTTTTTAAAGGTAAAAGCTGACTAAAAGGAACCAGCACGCAAGTGGGATTTACCACAGCAAACAAACATACAGCCGAAGGATTAAGTTCTCATTATATTATTAAAGAGCATAAACTCCATAAAATTCTTTAAGATTTCACTGAAGCCAGTTTTACAATACACTAGGTACTCAAATTGGAGTAAACACTGATAAAATCTGGACAAATATTCCAGAAATGCACTCCAGCTATTCCGGACAAAAGCAGCAAAGTATTCATCAAAGTGCAAGTTTCCAACCAAGCCCCGAAGCCTCGGAGATAAAAAAAGGATTTAAGTCTTGTGACTTGTGACAAGATATTTGGCTGACAGACTGTCAGGACACAAAATGCTTCACCAACACTGCACACATAAAGCGAAAATCAGCGCTACACACCTGCTCCTTTCAGTCCTGGCGACGGACCCCAAGGATCCCCCAACCGCACGGCCCAACCGGCCCCCCAAAGCCCCACAGCTTTGGCACCTCAGGGACTCTGCTCTTACCGACCTACAGTCACAGCACTCGGAGCTCCGAGTTTGCTTCCCAAGTGTTTCACCCTAATAGATCGCTCAAGAAGGGATTAGAGACCCCACAGGGATTAACAAGGGCCAAAAAAAAAAATGAAACCCCACAGCCACGGATAAATGATGGCACCAAGGGTGTTTCAGTAGCTGCTGTTTAAAGGGGCAAAATTCTCCTGGTCAAAAGCAAACATAGGAGCTGTATACAAACTGCCACCCTCAGTTACAGTTACAACAGAGCTGTGAGACGACAGAGGGAAAAAATGACATCTCACCCTACTGTGCAACAGAAACGTGTGTTTCTACTTTAATGCTCCTTCCAGTTGGCATCCTTGGGTTATGCTGTTGTAAAAACTACACACAACAGCCCTGGCACGTGACAACCCGAGCCAAGAAAGTGGGAAACAATCACTACAGGATGTTTTTTTCCCTCGGTGTAAACATTACACGCAGAAAAAGCATCCCTGATCTAGAGGAAGAAAGCGTGGAACTACACAACCCAAAGCGCTCCCTCTAAAACAGCCCTCACAAACACTCGGGGTGTGCAGTCGGGGTATCGTGGCCATGACTGCTGCACACGTGGCTGAAACCACACCAGCACGAGGCTTCTAATGGTCATAACAGGGGGGAAAAGTGTTGACACACGAGTGTGCCATGAATTAAGATTTACAGGAACAGAGCTACGAAACCCTACTCAGTAGTCACAGAAAGTACCCTGGGAGCTGCTGTCACACTTGCAGTAATTCCACCTCTCTCCTACTGGTGTCAAACACGGCCTCGTTTGTCCCCCACAGATAAACGGTGAGTTTACCACAGAAATTCAAGGAGGTAATGCAGGGAATGTTCCCAATTCCAAGGGCAGAATGAAACCCGTTCATATCAAACCAGCCCAAATCCACCTGTGCGATGCGAAGGAGCCCGTAACTTTCCAGGAAGCAGTGGACCAGGCTGAGAGGAGAATGCTCAGAAATGACTCCAAAAAATCAAAAAAATCAGCTGTTTGTGTCCAGGACAAACCCCATAAATTTTCCACCACGCTGCTCCTGTACATTACAGAGTTCTTGACTGCTCAGAGTATAAACAAACTGCACAGTGGCCCATTAGTGGTTTTCAAGTTTATGCTAAGCGTTGCAATTTATTGCTGTCCTTTAGGTTAATGTACTATTATTTCATGTATTTAGAATATATTTCTGGATTTGTTGTTAATTATGATGTAATGTTTAGATACCAAAGATCAATCAAGACCCCATAGTGTTTACAGATACATGTTAGTAAAGCACAAAGTACACCAGATCTCTCACGGTGCACAGTTTATTCTATAGCTCAAGGTCAACATCACATTTAATACTCACGTCTGTAATTCAAAATTTTATCTGTCCTCCTCTGGCTGGGGCAGTAAAGGGAATTACAGACCTGAGATTTTGTGTAACTTTGGGAGCCTTAAGATATTTTCAGCTGCAGTACTAAATCCTCTTGTGGGAACACCAGGGCCCTCTCCCAGTTTTACATCCATTTCTTCGGAGCAGTCTGGTCCCCCCAAAATGTAGTCACACTACATTTCCTGCATATCCAGAGGTCTTGGTGAAATCCCTGGATACTTCAAGTCCTAATTAGAAACACCAAAGCCTCTTCAGGCCCAAAGGAATGCACTTAAGGCAACCACAGAATGTTATAAGCATAACAAGGTGCATCCTCCAATTCGCCCGCATGTACACCAAGGATCCTGTGAGTCCCACCCTCAGCTTCCTTCAGCTCTACCACTTCTCTCACCTTCACCACTTGTTTCACACAACCCTTTCCACCAAAGAATTCACTTCTAACTCTGCAAATTCTTTTCAGTTTTCCCCTCTCTTCAAAGAATTCCAGAATGGCTTGGGTTGGAAGGGCCCTTAAAGCCCATCCAGTGCCACCCCCTGCCATGGGCAGGGACACCTCCCACTGTCCCAGGTTGCTCCAAGCCCTGTCCAACCCGGCCTTGGACACTTCCAGGGGTGGGGTAGCCACAGCTTCTCTGGGCAACCTGTGCCAGGGCCTCCCCACCCTCAATCTAACCCTGCCCTCTGGCAGTGGGAAGCCATTCCCCCTTGTCCTGTCACTCCAGGCCCTTGTAAATAGTCTCTCTCCATCTTTCTTGTCAGCTCCCTTCAGGTACTGGAAAGCTGTAATTAGGTCATCCCAAAGCTTCACTTCTCCAGGCTGAACCATCCCAATTCCCTCAGCCTTTCCTCCCAGCAGAGCTGCTTCAGCCCTCTGATCATCTTGGTGCCTCCTCTGGACTCCTTCCAACAGCTCCATGTCATTCCTGTCTCCCCTTGTTTTCCTTCAATTACTCTTCTGTCCTTCTACCTTGCACTATCCTATTTCCCCGCGTTTCCAACACCGTGATGTCAAATCCTCCAGAAAACTGAATTAAAACGTAGCTGCCACGTTCAGAGCCCGCCCCGAGCGAGACAGTCAGGTAATTTAATATACGGAGTCCTACAAGGACACATCAAGTGTCAACAGCCCTCCTGGAGATCAGCTTTCAAGACTGCCCAGATCAAAAATCACCTCTGATACTGCAGAATCACCGAGTGGGTGGGGCTGGAAGGGGCCACAGCGGGTCACCTGCTCCAACCTCCCCCACTTGCAGCACAGCCCTCACACAGAAGTACTGGCACTGCTTTTCTTAGCAAGGAGAAGGAGCTTTACCGGGCTGGCCCAGCACCTCCCGGGCAAATCCACCCCTGAAGCACGTGCACCATGCGACAGCTAGAGAACAACGCTCCCAACACCGAACCGGTGTGTTTTAATAATGATGGCAAGAACTAAAACACATTTTGGTCTTCCTAGTGCTCCTTTTTTTTTTTTTTCCCCCTCCCTACAGCCACTTCTTCAGTTGTGGGGAGTTCCACCAGGTGCAATCGGTATGTTCTGGCGCACTTCACTGCATTTAATTAAACTCTGATAGTTAATTGAAACAACAGTGAAGAAGGGCCAGCAGTGCTGCAGCAGGAACTCGACCTGTTCATGCTCACTGTGCCGTGTCACGGAGAAAACACACCGTTATTTGAGGCACAGGACTGAAGTATTTAATTATGCTGTGCAGGGAGACGGCAGAAAGAAAAAACCACTATCATTAACAATGAGAAAGAGCAGCAGTACTGAGGAGCTAAGGGTCAAAATAAATTAGGAAACTGGTCTGTATGTGAATTTTTTTGGTTGAGAAAATTAAGGAAATGATGTAGCAATGAACACAAATGAAAAAATAATAAAATCATGGACTACGTAATCAGACCCACACAGACCCAACTCTGTCTCCCCAAGTCCTCAAAACTGATTTCAGCTTCCAGTTTCTCCCTGGACACAGGGAGATGTTCATGTGGGGTCCCTCAGACAGAGCAGAGCTGCCTGTTAATAACTGGAACTGCCAAGGCCACTGCTCTGAGCTCTGGCTCCTCAAGGCACTCAAGCTACTTCTAATTGCAGCAGCTTCTTCTTGCCTGCTCCCATCAAAGACTGATCAACTTCCCAAAATCAATCGTTATTATTTCAAGTCTGCCCCCAGCTTATCTCCTAGAAATTAGAAAGTCTCTCTTCCAGAGACTGTTTCAATAATTGCCACTGTCTGTCAAAAGACAGGAGGGAATTTCTCTTGGCCATGGAGATTCACCTCAAACGTTTTTGAGCTGTTCCAACGTTTCACTCCCTGGGTCCGGGACACGACGCAACCTTGCCCGGTCCCCGTGGAATCACATCACAGAAACATTCCCACATTCCCTGGGAAAGCATCAAATCGCTCCGTGGCAGCCCGAGTTGGAATGTTCTTCTCATTCCCTGTGCCCACTGAAGTCAGTCAGAGCAGCAGCTGAGGGTCAGAGCACCAGCAGGCCGACAGTGCAGCAGCTCACGGAGGGCCCTGGCCTCGGGCCCGCCGATGCTATCACTGCGTTTGTTTGTTCCAGGCTGAGATAATTGTGTTTTCGGGGATTTCATTTGTTCTGTTTACAATTTCAGATCAAAGGCAAAGGATCATCAGGTGACGCTCGAACTTTCATCTCCAAGCAAATGAGCTTCCTCAGTTCAGAACATGCTATACCTTCATTAAAGACCTTCCAAAATGCTCTCGGGGAAAAACACGAGTGTGGGAAGTGTTGACTCACAATTCAAGAGCTGCAGGACAACAAAAGGTATCCTTGACCAAACCATGCACCACATACACGGGCACTTTCTTCCTCTTTGCAGCTGAACTGTCCAAGTGTGGATCCTCTGAGAGCTTCAGTTCTCTCTCTGGCACAGCTGAATTCAACCAGCACTTGCAGTGGACCCTCCTGGTGCTACTCAGTGCCTCAGACATGGTGCTTTTTGTCCTCTTAAGGGGGAAAAAAAAAATAAAATCTAAAGTGCAAGTGGCACTTCAGGACTAAAAGATCTTAATCTGATGTAACCGAAACAGTGACTTCTGTCTGTGTTTGCAGAAAAGTGACTTTAAGCGTTGTGACCTTGGGACTCGCATCACTCCAACCAGTGAATTATCTGAGCTCTTCACATTCTTCCCTGGCCATTGTCCCTTCAATTCCCTTCTGAGGCAGAGCTCCCCTTTCCATCTCACCCCATCTTCATCCCAGTCACATGAAAGGGGCTTTCTTAGGAAGTGACTGATCTTTGCCATCCCGACCCGATGTTTGATTCAGCACAAAAGGCTTCTTCCTGTATTTGCTGCTCAGTGTCAGCCAATACAAGATAATTTGCCATAACAGCACTTTAAAACTCAATAACGCTCTGATTCCTCATTCAAGGCATCCAGGAAGAGGAAAGGAAAGCCATAGCAGGAGCAGCAGTTCTGGAGAGACAGGAGTAATGCTGCTGCTCATCCTGATTTGTGTCAAGAGGAGGGGACGCTCAGAAACCAGACCTCACCAAGAATGGCACCCAAACGTCCTCAGCACCGGGACACCAAGTGGGCTGGCAGGGACAGGGCCCTGAAATGAAGATCACTGACAGTTGCCATGTGGGTGACGTGGGGACAATGCCTGACTGCAGTAATTGATCAGAAAACACCCTTATTAAGTCACAACACTTGCTTCTTTTCCTTTAATGCACATTAAGTGTGCAACTTAATCCACTTCAGATGTTTGGGAATGACAGAGGGGACTTCCTGTCACTTTCTCTTAGGAGACACATGAGAAGTACAAGCTCCTGCTCTGCCCTCCAACCACCGAAGCCAAGGTAAAACAGAGACCGGGAATTCTGCAGCCCTGCCAACAGGGATATTCCAGGGCTGGGATTCCAAACCGGGTGAAATTGCAGTTCACACCGATACCCTTGGTTCCCAAATTTCTGCTCCCAGAGTGAGGATGGCCTGTCCTGTGTTACACTGCAGATCCCACACGCCCTGGATAAACTGGTCTCACAGTGCATTCCATGTGAAGTCCAGTCGTGCAGGAGCAGCGATTCCCTGTGGAAACTTCTGTGTGTCCAGAGCTCAGGCCCAGCCACAGAAAACCACCTGAAAGTTCTAGAAACACCACCCATGTACCAGTTGTTTGTCCATGGACAGAATGGTCTTAAATGATCAGTAATTAGTATCAGCAAGAAAAACACTAATGGATAACAAAGCCAAAAAAAAGCCCGTGAAAGGAGGAGATTTTGGGAACGTGGGGTGTAGCTCTGTCGGCCAGAATCTCATGCACAAAAGCAGATGATTTCAGCAGGGACATTAAAATCCCACATATAACACGGGCACAGTGATGATGTTTAACCAATTTATAATGGGTACTAGCTAAACAAATTCTGACACTGATAATCACTCATGTCCATCAACACAAATTAGAACTTTTTATAGCTCCAGTACAGAAGGTGACCTTTAAGACCATTGGCCTTGATTCACAGTTAGCTTTAAACCAGGGGGGGAAAAAAAAAGGAAAAAGGTCTGGTGGCAAATGTGTAAACACTGTTCTAACCAGAAAGGAGGCACAGAGGCTCCCAGTGTGGGCCACAGAATATCTGCATTGAGGATTTTACATTGAACAGTCTCCAAAATTCCTGTCTAATGCTACTCATACATGACATTTGCACAACAAAAGGGCAGCACCACATACTGCTCTTCTCACTAAACAGCTACAAAAGACATTTATTCCAAAAGAAAAAAGTAAAACAATTCATCATATTATGTAAATCTTTTCAATGATGTGTATTGAGGATCACAGGTACCAATGCAATGTTGTTTAATTATCCAGGGAGTTGTGAAACCCACCAACACACCTCAGACTGGTTAGAATTTTCCCCATTTTCCGCCATTCCAAAAGCTATACTGTTCACATCCCAAATGGAAACTGTGTGGCAAATGAGGAAAAAATTTTACTATGTTGATTCTGAGAATTTTAATGCAATGCTTTCACAGAGATGCTAATACTACACCCCAAAACCCCGTGTATCAATAAGGGTTTCTTCTCTAAGACATGCTCTGTTTGGTTTCCAATGTGTGCCTTGAAAACAAGTTTATCAGCTGTAAAAACCAGAAGAACATCTTTGTTCCTTGTGACTGGAGTCCTGTGCCTTGGTTTTCAATATTGAGTCTTTGTAGGAAAGGAGAACAAAAATAACTCTAAAACATTAAACACATTCTAGAACAGGCTCAAGCAGATGACAGAGTGTGTGTATACACACAGATCTCACTGCTCTGTATATTATTTATAAAAATTACTTGTTAGTACTATATATATTATCCCATAGGCACAGTTTTTCCTAATTTCCTCTCACTTTCCAGATGGGTTATTCCTTCTTATAGTAAACCACTACTTATAACAGCAATCACACTTTTTCAGAATGGCAGCAGCAAAGCTTGACTTAAACCATCAGTAAATTAAATTCACCCAGATCGAAATGTTATCAACCACTGCTACGTGCAATAAGGGTTTTCAGATTCTACCTGTTACAAAGGCAAAAAATTGAAGGGAAATGGCACAACTCTTAGGGAAAAAAGAAAGGTTTGAAGGGAGTGTAATCAGGGTACCACACCAATCCCAGCTCCCACTGCCAGGGTCATAATCACAGCGCCCGAGGCTTCTCCCTGTCACACTGCTTCACATCTGCCAGGTTGTCACAAGCCTGTGCTCGCAGTGTGTAATTGCATCAGCAAGTGCAATACTCATTTCTTACCCCGTGGTGACATTTTTATTTCTGTATTTAAAGCAGGTTCCCCGGCAGTTACTCAGTGCTACAAAGGTGGGGCTCTCCTGGCGCCTGAGAGCGATGCTGGGCTCGAGCAGAGCCCGCCGCAGCCACAGCAGTGCCAGCAAGAGCAGCTCCTGTCCCCTGCCCCGTCAGAAAATCAGTTCACTGAGCGCTGTTCAAAACACCCCTGCAGACTTGCCCGCCCTTGGCTAACATCCTGACTTGGTGTTCCCACCTCTCGGGGTGGGATTTTTCGGCTGGGAAGTTTAACACGGGGCGCCGCAGGTTCCCCTGCTCGGCCCAGGGAAGTTAATCGCAGCCCTTTGACTGAGTCTTCCTTTCAACTCTTCAATTGTCTGTCTGTGGCTTTTACCACCACAGTCAAGCCGAGCCTGACAGTTGCTTCATGGGCACGAGACAAATGTTGAACATGTTACATGAGAAAAGGTTAAGTGCAAACACAGCCAATAATCGGGGCCCTTTGGAGGCAGTGCCAGAGCTGAATAAATCTGACAGCACCTCATTGCAAAGGGCAAGAATTTATTCTTGTCCAGGTTAAACGCTCTGCTCTTATCCCTTCTGTGGCTGGAACACAAGAAAGGCTCTTTGTGTGCTGAAACAAACATTAAAGTGCCAACATACACAGAATGTATAAAGTGTCTGGGGATTATTCTCCAGCAAAAGAGTTTGACTTACTTTGGCTTCAGTCTCTCCCCTGTGAAGTGTGTACAAATGATGGACGGCACTTTGTGATGATGACCAAGGATGTGTCAGTATTTGGAAAACATGGAAATCATGGCCTAACGTGTCAGTGGTGACCAGCAACATCCCTGGGTAAAAAAAAAAAAAAGAAAAAAAAAGAAAAAAGAAACACAAAAGCACAAGAGATTAATCACTGCAAAAGAAGAGGCTTAAAATGTCTATCTAAAAAAGCAAGCGTGGCTTACATTTGGGTTTCTGGAAACAGCAGAAATCAGACAGAAAATTAGTGAATTGAAAGGGATTCACCTCATAAAAATGAAACAATTTCAGCTGAAATCATATTCACAGTGTTACTACTTAATATCTTATTAAGCATTAATATAGTATTACAACACAAATCCATAAAACAACTGAATAATGTGAATATTCGAACTAAATTCAAGAACTGTGTGACCAATATGAAGCATTGAAATGATGAATGTTACAGCAAAACCCCAAAATGCTCTTCCCTAGGCGAGATTGATGTCTCCACAATAACAATTTTTGGAAGAAGCGACATTATCAAAACCCAGCCAAAACAACCCAGACCAAACCAATCCCGATGAAGCATCTTTCTTATAAATGAAAGGAACTGTCTGATTTATTGGTGAAAGGTAGCAAATCAGAGTTGAGAGCTTCCAAGCGAAATGCTAAATTAGGTATTAACTTCATTGAAAACAGGTCACTGGTGGAGGTACTGAAATGATTCCATTAAAAGATCAGCAGAATCACAGCAACTTGTATTTGTTACTTACTTTTTTCTCCCACTGTCAGTCCGAAACACAGTTTTTAAACATTTACAAACATATTTGAAGTCAATTTGCCATAAAAGTGCGTGACTTTATACCAAAAATTCAGTATTTTTGTACATATAAGAGAAGTGCAGCATCGTGGCAGAACGCAGAACTAGGGCAGCAAACTTCAGATTCATTTTTCTGTATAAAAATGACCACAGTACCATGCTTCTCAATGAAATCTAATGAGTTATCACCCAAAGTAATCCTCTGGCATTTAATTAATGTCATGTACAAGGTGGTTTTAGCAGTTTAGCACTGACATTCTTAGTAATTTTCAAGGAACCCATCTGTTAAAGGAACCCAGGAATTCCCACACAGCTCTGTTGTGATGGTTCCCCACATAATGCAAAACTGAAATCTTTTATCCCTTAGGAAGAGAACTTAATCTCCATGTTTTACATGACACCTATTTAGAGGAATAATGATTATCTCCTTGCTGTCATAAAAAAAGCATTTGCTTCCTTGGGTTATTTACAAGTGGCTCCACAATTCATCTTCCCCTCAGATACAGACAGGACACATTTGAAAGCTCTCACATGTCACCATGGAAGTCCCACCTTACGACACTTGGAACATTTTAGAATTAAACTGGAATAAAATCCTCTTGTGGGCCAAGCTGAGAAACACTCTCTGAGCAAAGATTAATTAACTTTTCTACTGGGCCACCGTTACATCACTGGATCGGTATCCTGAGTGTTTTCCCTCCTTGGCAATCCTGGAATCCCCCTTCCCTTCAGCCCAGACGGAAAAATTTCAGTGGCCAAGGAGGCCTTGACCTCATGGGCCCAACGTCCCTCCCGGTGGCACTGACGGGTCTGTGAGGACACGTGAGGCACAGCCCATCCCGACACCTCCAACCGGGACAGTGTGGGATCCTTAACGACTCTGGGAGAGCACGAACAGCCCTCGGCTCCTCACCAGATCAGCATCCCGGGAGGGCAAACCCCTCCCTTCAGGGCAGTGAGGCCCAGCAGCAGCAAGGTACAAACTCAGAGAAACCCAAACGGCGTTCAGAGCCCGACCTGCCCCCGAGTCCCCCCTCAGCGTGACCAGCCAGGCTGGCAGGGCCGGGCCCGAGCGCGGCCACCCACACAGCGCAGAGCCATTCAGTCACACCAGCGCCGCATCCCGGGCCTGACCTCAGCAACATCCCCTCCAGCAGACATACTTTTACTGTTACCGCCCGGGACTGCGATCCCGGGTGTTGGAAATGAAAGGGAGTTTGTTATGGAGCTGAGAAAGCCGGGAGTGCACTGGGGTATTATGTTTGGGCGGGAAGGCATGTGAGCTGAGGTTGGTCTGGATGTTAATGTTGGCTTAACTGGCAATTTCCTTGATTTGTAGTGACTGTGTTGATAGGAAATACAGCTAAAGTTGCTCCGGTGCGAGTCAGCCAAGTCTTTAGTGTGGGATTATGCACACAATTTGCATTAATTCTGTTCTGCAACATCGCAAACTCCACTTCCCTCCTAGTGAAGTGTGCGGTCCTCAATAATATATAGCATTTCCAGCAGAGAAAGTTGGAAGCAAACAGGGGTTTGTGTGCTGGAATTAGGCTGCCACTAGTACTGGAGCAAGGATATTCCAAAAGGTCTAATTCAACCCAGGAGGAATTTGTTTTCCCTATTCCTGTGCTTTTCTCTCCTCACATGTCAGACAGCTTCCTACAGAAGTGGAGCGTGCTTTGGGTCCTTTTGAGCTCTCCATCATTCCCAATGGAAAGGACCTTTGGAGAAGCTGCAAGAGATGAATCCACGGGGCTTCTCTCAACAGTGAGCAGCCAGCCTGAGCAAACGCAGATAGTTTTTTCTTCCCCCAAAGCTCTAGAAGTGCTTTATAAACCCAGACACAGGGCTGAGTGCACCCAGAGATCCCAGCAGAGGTTCCTCGTGGGATCCCACCCCACAGCACGGTGTGAGGACGATCATAAAAAAACCAACTTTAAACGAGCCAAAAATCTGTCTGGAACTGGGGACAAAAAGCTGCCAGTGAAAACACCGGCACTCCCCCCCGTGCTGTCCATCACATCCATCGGTGTTTGGCCAACCGGGATCCCATTCCCAGCGCTGGCGAGAACCGCAGGTGTCTGCGGGCGGCGAGTGAGCCCACACGGGATAGAATTTCACCTCACAGCCCTTCCCCCAAATCCATAAACCCCTCTTTAACCTGAGCCTCGCCCTGTGCTGCACGAAGCCCCCGAGCCCACGGTGGTACCTGTTTGTTCACAGCCCGGGCCCGAACGGCCGGGAAATGGCTCATCTCTCCAGGGCCTGATCACTTCCAGATGATCCACACGGTCCTCGGTTCCACACTCACGTGCCTCGCCTTTGGGTTTTTCGGGTTTCGTGGGTTTTGGGCCTTTTTTTCTGTCTTTGCTAACTCGAAGGAGCCCAGAGGTGAAAGATAATACATTTGTGGGTGGAAAGGAATTGCCTTAAAAATAGAAAGATGGGTGGTATCTGATCTGGCAATTTTGCCTAATCTAAACTCCTGCTGCCTGTCCTGTTGGGAAAAAATGCATTTTAGTAGATGAAAGCTGAGGGAAAACAGGCCCTTCGCTTGTATTAGCGACTCTTTCTCAGTAGGTTCAAGCAGGACCTTTCACACCCACATTTGCATTTGAAGTACAAATATATACTGGCAGGACTTGTATCAACACGGAGGTCCCAAGCACAACACCGCAGATGGGAAAGAACGTGTATTTATAAAACAGCATTTTGAAATGTCTTCCTCACCCCTGTTATTCAAACAGTAAATCACCACTGTTTTAGAACACTGCACTTGGGTTTCGCCGTGGTATTTTCCAGCCCTCGTTACCTCACACTGAAGAATCCCAGTTTTCCATTATCACAGCTCAGCCATTTTGTGGTTCTCTCCATCTCCCTGCAGGAATACCTAATCCCAGCAGGGAAACATGAACTGGAGTCCTGGTCCTCACCTCACTTTCACTTTCAAGTGCAGGAAACTTCAACTCAGCTTTCTAAGAGACCTTGTGAGAGTTTTCCCAAAAAGTTGTTTAGACGGAAATACGGGTTAAAGCTGCTGTAAGTTCAGCCCGGAATGTTTTCTCTTGTGATGTACTTTATGGATGAATAATCAGAGATGAAAAGTGAATAATTCTTGAGGATTTCCTGCTTATTTTTCAGACTGGCAATAATCCCTGTTTAACAGATAACAGCTGAAAGCCATTGGAAGTCTTGCATGCACAGGATCCAGTGGAAATTTCTGTGTAAAACAGACATTATTTAGAATGTATCTCACTGCAAAAATTCTGATTTTGCTTATCCACAGTACGAGGGTGCAGCCAGAATAAATTAATGACTGTTTTACTGTGTGGTTGTTTTAAATCCACAGAGCTGATTAAAATCCATACTTAAAGGAAGGGATAGACAGCCTAGATGGGAAAAAAAATTAGCAAAGCTTTGTTTTACCTGCCCTAATTTACAGCTTCCTACTTTTCCTGCATTCTGCTTGGGAAACAATAAGCTTCTTTCAGGATAGAAACGTTTAAAAAACACCGGGAATATATGCCTAAAAGGAAAAACTAGTACAGATGTAGACTGTGGGCTAAGAGCTATTTATGCAGTATCAGAAGACTAAACCAGACTCTGGCCTGGCCATAAACTAAGCCCACGCCCTAAATGAGGTGCCAAGCCACAAAAAGCATTTGCGTCAACTGGGAATACAAGGAAAAGAAGGACTTCTAATTATAGGGCCTGGAAGCGGAAGCCCAGAGTGATTAGGAGTTTAGGCGCTGCTGTATGTTTATCTGGGAGCTTCCTCTCGCTCGCTCTGGGCCCGGCTTTGATAGATGAGGCTTGGCCTAAAGGGTGGGATCGCAGTCGCTGCTGGTACACAGAGTTCTCCGCCAGCCCAAGGAGCCCAGACGGGACGCTGGGCCCTGCGGCCGTGCCGGCACAGAACCCGCTGCAGCTCGGCGTCAGCGGGGCAGCCCCGGCGGCTAATTAGAGAGCACGGCCTGCTCTGGGCAGGGGCTGGAAAGCTGGGAAAGCTGAGCAGCCCCGGCACCCCACCACATCCTATTTATAACACCTCCCTAATTGCAGAGCTGCCGATTGCTCGGACAAATGAGGCCCCGGAGGCTTCACCTCGGGCTGCAGCTTCACGGGGAGCTCTGAGCTGCCATGGTCAGAGCACGGTGCTGGTAACACCAAGGCTGGGGGGCTGACCCCATATGGGCCACTCCCTGGATCCCGATGATCCTCATGGATCCCTTCCAACCCCCAACATTCTGTGATTCTGTGATTCTAAGATCCCACTTTCAGAGGGACGGGAGGGTTTCCCGCCTCCCAAAACGGGGTCGTTCTGTCGCTACTCACTGAAGGACTTGACACGTCCGAGCTCTGTGGGATCTCCTTCCAAAACCCCAAGGGCTGGGAAGGCAGGCACACGTCTGCATGGAGGACACGTGTATCCATGGACATACTTCCATTCAGGAAGGCAGGCACACGTCTGCATGGAGGACACGTGTATCCATGGACATACTTCCATTCAGGAAGGCAGGCACACGTCTGCATGGAGGACACGTGTATCCATGGACATACTTCCATTCAGGAAGGCAGGCACACGTCTGCATGGAGGACACGTGTATCCACGGATACACTTCCATTCAGGAAGGCAGCACTTCCATTTCCACGCACAGCCATGGACAGGCCGGTACAGTCACTGCACAAACTGATTAAAAATATGATCTTGTCAGATTTTAAACACGAACTTTGATCCCACGCAGCGCTGATATTACGCTTTGCAGGTTTCCAAATCGCAGCATCAGAGCGTTCAGAAGAACCCCACTGACTTCCAGCCACTCCTCATTCGGTCCATACGGATTTCTCCCAGCATTCCCACCTTCCACACGCTCCTTGCACAGACTCCTGCTCCACTGCAGCTCTCTGGCACAAGAAGCAGTTGCATACGTGTCTTGTTCAGAAGTGACAAAGTTTGTATCTGACCCTACCTATGAACAGCAGCTTTATTTATACTCACTTAACTCCTCTCCCGGGCTGATGGGAGTCAAAATACTGCCAAACATCAGTGCAGGGAGACTCCACGTGTAACCTGTGCTCCAGTTGCAAAATCTGGTCTCGAAGACACTCAATCAAATAAAGAAATTCTGATTTTAACCCAAAATTCACCACCAAAGAAACACAAGTATGTAAAGATACCCGATATATTTAAAATAAATATTTTTTAAAAATCCCGGCGAGTCAAAAGGAAGAGAAGAACAATAAACTATTATTTTGTGAATAAATAACTCCCTGTGACTGCGCTCTGGAGATTTCTAGACACTGTAACACTCAGGACAAGGCAATAATTCAAGTTGAAAAACAAAAGTCAAAATAAATAGGAAAATAAGTAATTATTCTGTCATTAAATAATTACAGCTCATTTCCCTCCAGATGAGTGTTTTTCTGCCCGCTTGCTCTTTTCAATGGGGAAAAACTTCTGCAGAGATGTTCCAATTTCAACCTCTTTAACAATTAACTCAAGGCCACCACCGTGTTCCAATATAGAACATTTCAATAATCAGAGCAATTTCAGGTCTGTTAAAGGTGCAGTCAGGCATCCTAAGGGGGACACAGTTTAATCTGCTTTACTGCTGGCCCAACATTAATTTTCTCGTTATTAATGGGTGGAAAATCTCTTTTGTAGCCAAGGAAGCGTAATTATTTTAAATTTTCAATGTGTTGCACTTCACAGCTCCCAGCTGCTAAGCTGGCAGGAGCAACACTCCTGGAAAGCAGATCATTTATTTACCACAATTAAAAGAAAAAAACCCAGGTATTTACAAACCAGCACCATCTTTTGGTTGCTTACTGATTGAGAATCTTGCTTGAAAACTTTCTCTCTCAGACATTAAAATTACCATAATGAAACAACGAAACTGAACTACAAGACTTAACTGGATGTGTCATTTACCGGTCCCAGCACTGGATTAAGAACCAGGGAGCCCTTGGAATACTCTCCTCCAGCCCTGAGTTACTGCAGGACCTTGAGAGACAACTCATTCCTTCAGTTTTCTTAAAATTCCCTTTCAACTCCTAATGTCCAAAGTCTGAGGTTCTTACGGCCGGTTTTCAACACTTTCCTTCTTTTCCAGCTGTCCTAATTCCCCACAGCTCTGATTTCTGCTCTTCGCTTTTCCATCCTGTTTGCAAACTTCTCTTCCACCCTCTCTCCCTGGCACTGCTGGAATTTCACCACCATTCCTTCGGTCAACTTGAAGTGTCTCCCACTTCTTTTTTCCCCTGAGGACTCACTTCTTCCTCTCCAAACCTGTTTCTTTGGAATCTTTCTGACCACCTTGCCATTAACTCCATAAGGATCAAGTCTTACATCCTCCATCTTTCCTCCCTATGCAATATCTGTAATAATACCTATTAATTCTGTATACTGGAATGCACTTGCCCCATCCCATCCATCCCAAAGCTGGTGCTACTCCCAAACTGAGTGTGGACTCTGCTACACCTACAGAAATGTTTTAATTACTGTATTTTCAGTTTGTTTTTAAGGGTTTGTACTGAAAATTATTGGGTCTGTGGCCCCCTCTAAAAGGGTGAGAAGCCAGGACACAACCCTGCCGCTGGAAAACACGCCTGAGCTGCATTTCAGTGCAGGGAAAAGCTTTTATTGAGAAACACTGTCCCAGGAGAAGACCACCAGGAAGCCTTTGTAACAAAATGTCCTTTTCAGAGGCTCTAAGGCTACTCACTCGCCTTAACAAATTGGCAGTTGAAGTCTAAAAAAAAAAAAAAATCAAATAGAGGATAATTCTCATCTTTCCTGGCTGCCCACAGCCACCTACTGGGTTTGTTGTACATATAGTTCTTGGCAGTGCAGCTTTTCCTCCCCAGCCCCACTGAGAAATGAGGCACAAACCTTCCAAAACCAGGAATGAAGGATTTAAACAGCCTTTAAACAGACATGCAAAACTTCTCCCCTTGACCCCACTCCCAGAACAAATCCAAGTAATGGATACGTTTGTATGGATGCTCCTGGAAATGAGGAATAAAAGCCCAGCAGTGAGAGCTCTCCAGGGGAGCCCAAAGCCACAATCCCAGTTGGAATCAGGCAGGCCCG
>VXAY01001468.1:691065-764336 GCA_013399855.1 Oxyruncus cristatus | reverse complement strand
CAGCTGCAAAAGGGAAATCCTACAGCAGCCCTGTAACAAACTAGTGCCTGGTACCATCCCAGGTACGGAGCGACTCGGACTGTTGGATGGAACCCACGTCAAAGCCTGAGCCAAACTCTCCACGGGAGAGGGAAAGGAGGAGACCTGGACACCTGAGCAGGAGCAGCAGCTCCACAGCTCCCGGACCACCTCCTCTGAGAACCCAAAGCCAAGACCACGAACGGTTCCAAATAACCAGAACGCCTCTGTCAGCTCCAGCCCCGACTGCGAGTGCTCAGGAGGAAGTTCCACCTTCCCATCTCCAAAATTCTGTCCCACACGAGCCACAGACAAAACACATCGTTGTAGGCAACGGATTTTAGCCTTAAAAAAAAAATAACTAAGGGGGAGAACGGAAATAAAAATGAGGGGGTTGGTTATTCCCAGGCCTGTTGGTGACATTTCTAGAGCAGCTGGTCCAGACCGAAAGGCTGAAGCTCCCTTTTCCCGTCCCATTTACAGCCCAGCATCATCTACAGCCTTCACATGAGGAGGGAGGGGGAAAAAGAAATTCTCCCGAGTTCTAGCCCTGTGTCATCTGTATTAAACCCCTCATCTCCAGAACTTTCAAATTCTAAATAATTTACTTCTTACCTTCTGCAAAACACCGGCAAGGAACGCTAAGATATTAAAAATGCATTTGTTCCACGTTTAAATAAAAAGTTAAAATAATAAAAATAATTTTTAAAAAAATCAATACTTTTAGCTCAGCATTTATAGAATTTAATTAAGCTTGGCATGGCTATAAAATTTTCTGTTTTCCTAGAGGTTGGAGAGGAAACTTCCAGTTTATCATGAAATTTGGGTAATAGAACTGGTAAATAAGGTAGAAACCTCTGTCTGGAACTGATTTCTGAAGCACTGATCTGATTTCCTTCCTTACAGACTCTGTTTTTATTGTATTATCTATGGCTGTAGAGAACTTGCCCAAGTGTAGACAACAATGAATTTAGCAACTCATATTCAGCTTTAGCACAAATAAAACATCCATAATTCGCCTTTAAATGTGGTGAAGTAAAGACAATTGACTGAAATAAAGCTGCAGGCCAGCAGACTCTAAAATTACTCCTAAAAGCACATATAACAATTCCTGCAGTATGGAGAGATGTGTGTAATTTACACACAAGTTGGTTTTAATTATCACAGTTCATAAAGGCCTATATACCTCCGAGCTGCCCAAACGAGGAGAGGATTCTGTTCGTTTCCAACGTGGCAAAAACATGTAAAAGGGTCCCCCCTCCTGAAAGCCAGATCCTTTAAGCACGCCCAGCTTGCTAAGAGGACTAAAAAGCAGATGCCAGGCTTTACCAGGGCTGTGATTTACAGAGATCCCACTTGCAGAAACCCCACCGAGGGCGACTCCAGCCCCGCCGGCCGGGGCTCCCTCACCCTTCCCAGCTGGAGCCCCGGCCAGGGGGTTCCAGCCAACACCATCCATGCTGCCATTCAAATATTTGTTTTAATTCTGACCCCGGAGTCACAGCTAATAAACAAGAAAGGCAGGCAGAAACTGGAAAACAAACTGAACGCAGCTGTCGGGCTTGGACGCCTCATGGCTGCTTCGCTGCGTCCCGTGATGCCACGAGCAGCAGCCGCCCGGCACGGCAGGGGCTGCTCTGCCCTTCCTCTGGCACAGTTAAATCAGGTACATTTGACCGGATTTTTGATGGATTTTTACTGGACTTTGCTGCCCTCTGAGCTGTGGGCAGCAAACAGCGGTGAGTGATTTCCCGGGGGTCCCTCACCGGGACACGGCAGCGTTTGTGTCGAGTTCCGTCACTGCCCTCACGCACAAGGCACCAGGATTTTGTGTGTGTCCATAAAACATGTTTGTGTGGCAGCCCAGAGCCCTTCCCAACATATGCAGGGACCAGAGGATTCATGGTTTAGAAACTACTCAGGGAGGCATTACAGAATCACACAAAAAACACCCACCCAGAGGGGTGAAACACGAACCTTCTGCTGCTCCCCGGACTCCCCAAAACTGACTCGTTGTCCTCAAAAGGTATTATTATTTTTTAATGTGTCTTTATAAAAATTAATGAAAACACCTTTCCAGAACGCACAAGATTAATACTAATTAGAGAACCAGAAACCTGAACATCCTTGGAAGGAATCCACTCAGCACAGGGCAAAGGGAGCCACATCCTTTTAAAGTTGTAGACACAAAGAATTGAGAATTAAACATTAGGATAGCAAAGAAGCCAGAATTTTTGATTTGTTTTGAAATACATTCCTTGAGTATGCAGGAAAACACAGATAAATATATTTTGCAACAAATTACAGCCCATTGGGGTGTTTTTCAAAGATGTACCACCCTCCTCTCCTCAGCCCTCAGGTTTGGTTTGTGAAGAGATAAAAACGAGCACCTCACAGCCCTCCAAAAGTAAACACTGCTCCCTTTCTGTGTTTTTTTGCATTAAAATAAACTAAAATAAAACCAATACCTATTTATTTTAAATATGTGGAAATCCAACGTCCAAGTAATTGATACCGTTATATCAAAATAAAAAGTAAAAATAGGAGGGAGACTTAAATCTCCCCAATCCCACTGCAGTCCTAATTGCCAGTCCCCAATCCCACTGCAGTCCTAACTGCCAGTCCCGCCTCAACTCTGGATATTCACTGCCACAACTTTGCTGCAGTCCCAGGCCCTTCCACGAAAGTGAAACAGTGAATTCTTTGGACCAAAAAGAGAAGGAGCAGCAATAACCCGAGGCATGTGAGTGAAGCCACGCAGGGAATCTCCCTGGCAGCCCCTGCTCCAGGAGGGCCGGCTGGGATGGGACACGAACAGAGGGAATTAACTTTCATGGACACCACAAGTGGTGAGGTTTTTTCCTCCTTTGGAAATCAGTGTCTAATACAACCTAATGAAAAATGAGGATATTTGCTGGGTTCCCTCAGTCTCCAGTCTAGACACTCCCCAGTTTCAGACTAATCCAGTTTATCGCTGAGAACCCTTTCCAACTGTAACATTTAATCCTTCCCTTCCCTCTCCCGTTTCCAGCCCTGCACACACTCGCAATTCCTGGCAGCCCCTCGCCAACACGTTAAAAGCTTGGAGGCTTCGCTGTAAACATCTTCATTTCAGTAACCCCCTCTAGGGGTTCCTTCCTTTTGTGGACTTCCAAAACTCAGTCCAGGTCACCTCCATCCAGAGCTTAAATAATGAGCTTTACATCAAGTAGCAGAGAGGATCCTTCTGCACCACTCCAATGGCCACGTCATTCTCCAACTGTTTTTTTAATTAGACAAACAAGTATAAAATCTAAATATATAGAAATATATATATAAATATCATAGACCCATAAAAGTTCAAAGCACCCTAATGATAAATTCTCGCATAATGTTGTACTGACAGAAAACCATCTTAATAACCAGGAAAATATTTACTTAATTTTTTTTTTTTTTTCCCCCTCCTTGGCTGCATTTTAATAATGGCAAAAACTCAACCATAATAAATAGAGACCTTGGTGTCAATGCTGCTGCTTTACCTCATGCAACGGAGAGGGTTTACTGGTTATAAAACTGTTACTGGTTGCACATAGGATCATGGAATCATGGAATGGGTTGGGTTCTAAGGGACCTTAAAGCTCATCCAGGGCAGGGACACCTTCCACTAGCCCGGGTTGCTCCAATCTGGCCTTGGACACTTCCAGGGAAAATATGATGCACAGGCTGGGAGCTGATCCACACTTGTGCAGTCTGAATAATTAATTTAAATTACCTGGGAATGGGAATTAGTAAACGGCACTGCATTTTTTGTCTGGACACTCTGCCCACAGTAAGTTGTGCTCCAGTTCAGCCAAATCTGAATATTCAAACTAAAACAAATCAAGCCAACGTTAAGGCTGAGTAAAAGCATCCACACGAAAGCTTAATGTGATTCTCACTTAATAAGTGAATTATAAAGTGACTGTTCTTAGAGCCTCTTTGTCAGTATAACCCTCTTGCTTCCACTACACCAACATCCCTGCCAGAGGTACATTAATAAAGCCCCCAGACTATTAATATTACTTCACCTCCTTGTATTATTTACTCTCATCTTAAAGTTTTCAGAAATGGCTTAAAGTCTTTGTTCAGAACCAAGGGGTGGACGTGGGGCTGTAACTCTGCTGCAGCAGCTGCTCCCACGGGCCATCCCGTGGGGCTTCAATGCCAATGGAGCAGGTGGAAGAATTAATAATAATATCATTATTATCATCCTTATTATTCCCCAATCCACCAGGAAACAGTGCTGTGACCAAGAGCCATTTGGGGCTTCCACTCAAAAGCCTCTGCATGTCATCCACAGCTCCCCAAAAACTCACAGGATTATTTAGGCTGGAAAAGCTCTCCCAGCCCATGGAGTCCCCCTGTGACTGACCCCCACCTTGTCCCCCAGCCCAGAGCACTGAGTGCCACGTCCAGCCATTCCTTGGGCACCTCCAGGGCTGGGCACTCCACCAGCTCCCTGGGCAGCCCCTGCCAAGGCCTGACCACCTTTCCAGGGAGAAATTCCCCCTGATGTCCAACCTGAGCCTCCCCTTGACATGGAATTACCTTCACCACGGGCTGTGGTGCAAATGTCACTTCATGGGAAGGGGTTGTGGTGAAAAATAATTAAATACCACTTGTCTGCATTACTTAAGGAAACACTCAGCAAAATCTGATCCCCCTTTCCTGACGATCCACAGCATCTCTTGCACGGCACTTGGAACTGCTAAATTATTATTAGAACATTATTTATTCAATATTGGAGTCCTCCAGAAGAGGGATCTTACCCTCCTGTAAGTCACAAAAGCCACCACTTTTGGCATATATGGCATTGTGTAAATATGTGGCGTTGTATAAATAATCTCGATTTTGACTTGAAAGTGCAGAGGAAAACTGTGACACCACGGAAGAAAATGCTACAGGAAACACTCGTATTCCAGCAATAAAGAAAACAACCACCAGTGCCAGGTCAGTTGAACTGGGAACTTGGGACAGGATTCGTTAAGCACATTTCCCAGAGCAGAACAAGGATGTGACAGTCACCAGGAGAACCAGTGTCCCCACAGTGACACCCCCAGGACACACAGCGGGGTTCCAGGGGGTCACATCACCCTTCCTGTTCTTCCCGCTGCAATAAGGACCCCCTCGGCATTCCATGCCTGCTTCCCAAAGCTTCCACCGGCGGCAAACAGCCAGGGAGGAGCAGCTCTTGCTCCCTCTGATTGCCCCACTCCACGTCTTACCTATTAAAATGGAAAATGCCGAGCACAGAGGCCGTAACAACGTACAAAGGGACCTGGCCTTTAGGAATTCCACAGGAATGGGGGATTTGGGGCACGAGAGGCCTGGCTGCACATTTCCTGCTGCAGCAGAAACCCTTCTCTCCCCTCCACCCCCCAAAAAAATCCCCAGCAACCCACTCCCCATAGCAAACCAGCAACTTTTCTTAAAAACTGAAATTTGCTGTGCACGGGAAAAAAAAAAACCACAGAGAGAACCTGTACCCCCAGGGAGTGAAATTTTCTGCTTTATGGCTTTTTTCTTTTTTCCCTTTAATGATGAACATGATTTGCTGCACGTTTGAGCCCGAGACTTTTACAATCTCCCTAAATTCAGATGCCTCAGAAGCTGTTATTACCAGAAGGGTCTGGAAGAGGGATATCCAGGGCAGAAGGGAAAAACAACTTATGGTGCCCCCTAAAAGTAAGTTCAGAAGTGATATTTCGGGTTTGTTATTTTTTTATTCACCCAGATTTTCAGAGCAGCCATAGATCTAACACCAAAAAAAGCTGACTGCACATCAGTTTCTTTGAATACCTCAAAAAAGACGTATTTGGAGGAGGGGGGAATCCAATGTCATTTACTGACTTCAGGGAGTCTCCTTCCTCCCGTTGGATTGTTTCTGGAGATGCAGCAGTGCAGCAATATATTCCCAGGAGCTGTTCTCACAATACCCACATCATTCTGCGCTCCTATTTTATCACAATTAGCTTGTCCCCAGCAAGCTCCTTGTTCAGTGTGAAAAAATACACAGCAGAAACAAAAATAATAATAAAAAAAAGCATGTTACTGGCAACTGATTCCTTTAAAATAGAACTTCAAGTGGCTGTGGCACTAGACTAGTACACAAAAATCATATCCATTTTCCATCTCCACTGGCCTTCTGATGGCTCTATTTTGGATTTTTTTAAACACAAACCTGCCAGTTCTCACAGACCTGAACCGCTGTGCAGCTCACGGGCCCGTGGGCTGAGACATGATGAAATTAAGCTGTTTCTCAGAGAACAAAACAGTGCAGTGAAACAGAGCAGAGTTCCCTGTTTGCCTTTACAGCACAAGTCTGCAGTTGCTGTGCTTGAAATGAGGAGTAGAAGTGGTTTTTCCCTGCAAGCAGCCAAGGGCAGTATCAAAAGCCACCTCTTGTTTTGTTCTCTGTAATGAGCTCGGCTTGATTGCCAATGTACCACTACAGGATGGATTGAGATGATGTTACAGCCCTGGCTTCAAACAAAACCCTGCCTTGATGTTAAATAAAGAACACAGAGCCCTGTGCTAAATGCTGCTCTCACTGGAGGAGAGTTTTCTCCTGGTTTGCTCTTGCTGTGCCCAGGACATGGGGAAGGATCCCCCTTGCTGGGAGCTCTCCCTCCTGCAAACACCCCGGAGCCGACAGCCAAAAATAACACCAATTACAGAGGGTACCCCTCTGCTCTGTCACGTACAAATTGCTGTCATTCCAGTACCTGAGCAAAACAAAGAATTTGATCCTAACAAAAATGTTCCAGTCATTTGCAAAAATATCCTTCCACTCTAAAAATAAGTTAATTCGGTTTTGCATAAACATTCTGCCGCCCTTACATTTATAAATCCTGAAACCTGTCTTAAGGAGGCACTTAAATAATATCCATAAACCATTCTAATTTAGGCAGCCGTATTTATTTCACCTAATTAGCACTGCTCAGCTCCAGGTATTATCCTGCTTCCAGAGCACAGAGCAAAATGACTGCTCTGGAACAGCTGATTCTCAGTTCAGTGCACAGAGTGCCACAAAAAAATCCTCCTAAAAAGAAACCCAGCCAGATGAGAATACAGGTTTTTCTGTCACAAACTCCCAGGGAAAACCCTGTGAACTGCACAGCTCTATTAAAGGGTTCTGACACAACAGATGGGGTGTCAGAGTAACACCAACTGGTCAGTAAAAGTGAAAACATAAATGACAGACGTGTAGTTTTATTCTCTGAAATGTGGCTTCACCCTCGTGATCTTCATGGCATTTGCTGCATTACAGAAATTGTTAATTTAGGCAAGGGGCAGCTGTTGATTCCCTGACCACCTCCCTGACATCAGCCAAATGTTATTTGTCGACAGGTACTGAACATGTTAATTGTCAGGGCAATAAGGTTTATTAATCCACAAGGTTTGTTTGTGGATATCTCTCTGCTGCCCAGAGCCACTGTTTATTTACAAAGAGGAAGGAGAGAAAGAGGTAATTTTGAGGAGTTGCTTACAAGTATTTTGAGATTAGAGTTGATTTCACCCAGAAGAGAAGGCAGAATCAACAACCAAACAATGGCAGTGTAAGTTACTTTTAAAACCAGCGAAATGACTATTTCCATATTTATGCAGGCGTATAATTTAACCCATGTGCTGATCCTCTGGATACCTGTGGCCCTCAGCATCTGGGTACCTGGCTGGCAGCACTCCAACAGACGGGAATTCCTCAGTGCTCCTGCTACACGGGAAGGGACGGCCTGAACGCACTCACTTTTACCAGGGTACAGCACTTGCTGAAGTTTGAAACCCCCAGAAAAGGCAAATGACAGGAAGGGATAGAAAGAACCTCCTCACTTTTACCAGGGTACAACAGCTGCTGAAGTTTGAAACCCCCAGAAAAGACAAATTACCCCAAATGTGACACCCCCAGCACTGAGCAGGGCACCTGCAGGTGTCACAGCGGTACCTGCCACTCCTCCAAAGCCCTGGAACACATCCCTACAACATTTACTGTCTGCATCTTGTTTACAGCTGTCACATCAAGCAGGAAAATCTCTTACCACTGGGGTTAAAGGCCATGCAGCAAATGGGCTTCTCATGGGCAGGGAAATGGGCCACGATGCCATCGCTGTCCGAGTCCTCGCTCACCAGGACCTGGAACAGGGACAGAGCCAGGGGTCAGCAGGGAAAAACACACCTGAGGGAAAATGCCAACTTACTGCCACAGGGAGGGGTTTATAAGATGCCCAGAGTGGTGCAATTCACAATAAAACTGCAATATGTAACAGTATATAACACATATAACAAGATACAGGTAACAATATAACACCACCCTCTGGAATTTTTTCCCATAGACACGGGACTGCTCTAATAACTAGTAAGGATTATGCACGTTATACCTGATTTCCTATTCACTTGTCCCATTCAAACAGGACAAAACGGTCAAATATTCCTGTTTTGCTCCATGATTCATGGGCAGCAGCTCGTTCCAACAGGACTCTCTGGGCTGTGCAGGAAGAGACCTTTGAGGTTTCCACCTCCCTCGGCTGAAGCCAAGGGCTGTGACCTCTCTGGATGCCCATAATCAAGAGGCCTATTGCCCCTAAAACGGACTCACAGAAGGAGGATCACTGCAATCCCACTGAGGAGGGCACCGAGTTCTTTAAACACATGATTTTCTGTAGGCAGTAACAGAAGTCACATAACAGAAAGGAGAACAATCCTTAAATAAACCAGAATTTTCTCTGGGAGGATTCAACAGGGCAAGTGAGTGGAAAACCAGACCGAACCCCCCCCCCTCAAAAAAGCGGGTTTGCTTTCCATCAGTCACACAGGTGGGAACACCACAGGGCTTGAGGGATCTGCACTTCCAATGGATGCAAGAAATGCCAAGGGCTGGGAATGTGGATGGAAGCGGCTGCACTGGAAATAGCAGCTAACAGGAATTTTCTCTGTCCTGAAACTGCCTCAAAGAACATCAGATAAAATTATTACAAAGAGCTGTTTATCAAAACCCCTTTAAAAAAAAAATCAGGCTCTCATAAAATACCTTCTTGTGAACAGAAAAAAAGGAATTAAAAGAGAGGAGAGAGTTTTCACAAGAGTGGGAAATTCAGTGGAAAACACCTGGACTGGGATCGGTGTTGTGCAACACCTTCCAGAGAAAAGGGCAAAGGATGAGCTTTGGGGTTTTTAAACAAAAGCCAATTTGAAGCTGATAAAACTCCTGGGCCAGTGAAAACTAAAGCTGACTGTGAGGACATCCAAGGGGACACCCAAAAGGACACATATCAGTGTCTCACTGCATGAAAAGCAAAGACAATCTTAGATTTATAGGAAAGAACCAAAATTTGTGTGGGCACAACACATGCAAGAGCTGTAAGGGTGTTTTATTCCTTGATTACATCACCCTCAAGACTAAATTAAGGAAAACAAAGAGGATGATCTGTCAGAAAAGGACTTTAAAAAAGGGGTTTCTGTGGCGAGCAAAAACCACCTTCTTAACAAGACGCTGCAAGAACTGCCCGTTTCGAGTTCTGAATAATTTGTCTGCTGCTTCCAAAATAATCTGAAGGTTTTTAATACTTCCTACTCCGAGCAGATATCAAAATAACGCGAAGATATTTTTATGCTTCAAAAAGAGGGCTCATCTTTAAGTGTTTAAGGCAGTCACGTAACGGGGACGGAGAGCCAGCCCTGCCTGGCTCTGGCTGCTCAGATGCCTTGGCACTGTCACCCCAGCACAATTATGGCTTTGCTTTCCCCCGTCAGCATTTCGTGCTCATTCCAGACCCACGAAACCAAAGGCTCTGGAGATCTTCCGAAGGGCTTTTTCAAAGGGAGCCTGTTCTCCCCTCAGCCTGCAGAAGCTGCCCTCTAACTCCTACACGTCGTCTCCTCACAGCTCCCACTTGGGCTCAGCCTCAACATTTTGCTCAAATTATAATGATAAAGTAACACCACAGACCAGCTTTACAAAAGAGATAATTTTTTTATATATATATAATTTTTTTTTTTTGTCAAGTCTGGTCTGTGAAATAAAAATATTTAATCTAGAAACGTGTAGGTCTCAACAGCGTCTAAATCACTGCTAAAAACAGCTTTACAGGGTAATTCACGTGCAGCATCTTCTGCAGGCTGTAAACTGGATTAATTCAACATGGCTTTATTTAAGGAAAAATAAAAGTGATAAATGCACTGCTGTTATCACCCCCTGCTCCCCAACAGACAGGGGAACATTCCTCCTTTTGCTCTGCACGGTAAGATGATCTTTCAATATTCTTCCTCTGCAAAAATATCACAAGGTTAAAAATTGTCAGACACCTCAGCTGTGCCACTCTGAGAATACAATAAAGCCCAAATCTGTATCTGTAGGAAATGTTAACAGATTCCATGTTTCTTCTGTCAACCACCGCTTAAAATTATCTTCCCGAAAAAACCCACTCCAAAAGGAGTTTTTAAAAATCTCCACTTTTCAGTGTAAAAGCTGATTTTCAGGTCGAGCAAACAAGCCCTTACGAAGAGCTTTCAGATTTAAACTCCAATGTGTTCATCTCCTCCTCCGGCCCAGTAAATTAAAAAAAAAAAAATTAAAAAAAAACAATCACAAAAGCACCTTCATTGCTCAAAAACGTGGAAATCCTTGGAGAAGGTGACACTCAGGGTTGTGATGGTGCCACCCCACACCCTCTGTGGACACCTGACCCATGTTCCTCCCCAGGACTGACCACAGAATGGACATTCTGGCTTTGGAGACACACATGGAAACAGCACTTGCTCGAGCACGGAAAGATGGAGCTGAAAAAAATGTTCCTCATCTTTTTCAAATCAGCATGAAAACGTTTTAGGAACAGAGAAGTGCCTCGTTTAAAATCACCAATTTCTATTTCAGTTTTCAGGCCGCACTGCAGGATTTTGTCACATCCTTCCCCTGCCCTTCTGCACACTTGGGGAAAACACACATCCCTTTTTGCACCATTCCAACACCACAAAGGAAGGAGAAAAAGAAAAATCCAAGGGATTAGACTTAACTACATCATCAGCCAAAGAGCCTCTTTGGGAATGTCCCTCCCTAAGTGCCACCAAACCAAAGCCTGGTGCCCGTCCCAGGTCAGAGCTTGCACAGCTTGAAATCCCAGGGTAATTTTCCCCTTTTAACACAACTTAAGAAGTCAAAATTATGCTGATGGCATGCATGATGCCTTAGGAATACATTATATTCTGTATTAGAGATCTTCATATGGATTTAACTGCCTCAGTACGGCAGGGTTTATATCAAGCTGGACGGATCAAATCGCACAGATTTCGGGTGGACAAGGATGAAACCGGAGCTGTACAACAACTAAAAATCACCCCAGGCCTCTGCCACACAAATTTCACGCATTTTCGAGCCACTCCTTGCTGAAGTGGAGGATGCTGCTGGAGGGATCTGCAGGGTAACAAAGGGCCCATCAGATCCACACCCACACCGTCCCACCGGCTCCTTTCAGCCAGCTGATGGTTTCCTACCACTGCAAAAAGCAGAGCTGGAAATTTTTCCTGGAAATCACACAACAGTGGGACAATTTCCCTAATAACACATGCAAGTGCTGTGGGGGAGCTGGAGGGCAGCAGTTCATTTGCCTTCCCAGAGCCGACAGAGCCCACAGGAATCCCCAGCCTGCAATTTTTTTCGTGCCAACCAGGCTTCCTTCTCCAAGGTAGTGGCCTCTAACCACCCTACTATTAGGAGTAAAAGGCCCTACAAAGTCTCTCACTGGGAAAGGTTCATGAATCTGAGCATTACTCAGTCCCTGAGGCTCCTCAGGGTGCTCGAGGACCTTCCTTCCAGAGTTGGGAAAAAAAACAACCTACGAGAAACGAGCACTCGGACTCTTCCAGCCGGACACCCTTGAGAATAAACGAGCACTTGTGACAAATGTAACACAGGAACAAACCAACAAACTGCAATAAACTAGCACTCGGCTATTCCTGATGCCCAAAGAGGGTTTTACCGAGAGAGCTGGGATCAGATTTTCCAAAGAGCTGCCCAGGAAAGAGCCCGAGGCCGGACGCGCTGAGCCGAGGCCGCGGCTCCCAAAGCAGCTCCGCTCCAACACAACACTGAGCGAAGGTTCCTCAAATCCTCCTTATCTCACTCAGAAATAAAGACACAGAACACCCAGGGCATTGTTACATTCACTACCAGCCCCCAGTGTCTGCTCTGAGGGCTGAAGCTGGAGCTTTCTCCTCCTATGCCATATTTTTCTTCATCCGCTGTATTTTCCGTCCTGCTCAACAGGAGCCACCAGTAATTATGACTCCAATTATTTTAATCTTTAAAGGCAAATTACACCACTTATCCCAGTGGAGACATGTTTTTAAATAAAACATGAAAGTAGCACAAGTAAAAAAAATGGGCCCAAATCTAATCAAGCAGGTCCTACTCTTAATACAATTAAAAAGAGTAATCCCATCATCATAAAAACAAATAGGTTTGGCAATAATTATAAATATGAATATTACATCATAAAGGTATCTTTGCTGATGAGATCTCCAATGGCTTAAATAGCTGAAGGTAGGGCTTGGTTCAGTTCCTACCCACAAACACCAACCCCCTCAGCCTCCCCCAACTTACAGCCAAGGTCAAACATCAGTGGAAAAGGGCTAAAAGTGATAGATCTGTGGCATTAACTACTGCTCTCCTTTTAATAGAATCCAGCATAAACTCAAACCAGCCCCGTGCTCAGCCTGAACCATTTATCTGAGACAAAAATGTCTTCTTGACAAAAACCAGATCTCCTTTAATAAAAGTGAGGCAGACAGTATTATGCTCCCAGGGAATCCTGGTGCTCTTTTTATATTTACATATAAAAAGAATTCTTCTGTAATACACGGAGACATAAAAAGTGAAGAAAATTGAGGCTAAAATGTCTGAGCAGGAGAACATCAGGTCAGACTTTGTGAGGGCTGCTCCCAAAATAAAAGCCCTGGTGTTAATGACCAGAGGAATTATGTCCACAGTTAAAGGTTTATTATGGAGTAAGTTTTATTCTTTGAGCTTCTCGCTGCTTTAGACCAAAGTTTCCCAACAGTTCCCGCTCCTGATAAGCATCTTGATTTGGCTCAATCGCCACCAACTCCTCACCAAACGAAAATGAACTTTGGAAACTGCAGCAGTCGGCTGGTTTGTTGTTTTTTGTTTTCCCGAAAATTCCTCTTTAATGCAATAAAAAGTTAATAGGGAACAGGGGAAAAAAAGAAAAAAAAAAAAGAATGAAAAAAAAAAGCGTCCCAATCACATTTTAAAACATAAACAGATCAACATGTTATCTTCTTCTTCTTCTCCTGAGTTATTTTCACAAATATCCCCCCAAACCCTTCCCTGGATGAGCCGCGAGGGCGCTCGGCGACGGCCCGGCAGCCCCAGCGCCGAGCTCTGGCTTCTGGAATGGCCCCACATCTCTCTGTCAACCAACTGGTGGACGTTGAACAGATTTACATCCAGCCCCCCAAAAACTGGCAGCTTTTGAGCAGGGTCATTATTGCAGCCTGCACGTGGGTGGCCCGGTGGATGAATTAATTAAAATACAGAAACAAAGGCCGAGGGAAAATAATTTTTCTTTCAAACCCGAGCCAATAAAGTCTCACACATTTAATTCCAATTACTGGGGGGGGGAGGGAAGAGAGAAGACATCTGTATGGCTTTAGTTTTATCCATTTCAACTAATTAACAGATTCAAATAAATAGTGGTTCCATCCAACTGAAAAGTTTGCTAACACTTCATTAGAAGGAAGTTTAAACAAGCACACAACCTTGTTAACATACTTTGGTTTACCACAAAGTTACTTGGGCATCTCGATAATTATTTTTATTCCTTTTACAAATATCTCATGACAGCCAACGTCAATAATCCCACATTCCTCTGCATTTAGTTAATTACCTTATAATTCAAATTTTCTTAAAGTATCACCAATTATGAAAGTAGGAGCTATCACATAAACAACTGCTGGGGATGGGAGTTTACTACAGTATCTACATTCATCAGGTTTATTAAAAATATTTCCCCAGCAGATTTAATCCTGGAAGATTCCACGAGGAGACTTCTTTGGTCTCTAACTGTGTATTTTTCAGTGGTGAGTTTGCATTTCACCCCCTGTGCAGTGCACAAAACACATCAAGTTCCACCACACATTCCTCACATTTGATGGCTTTGAAATGGGAGAAATAACAAAAAATTAGTGAAAACTTAAAGCTGTAAATAGTCCTTCTGGCTTGTAACCAAAATATGTTCCCTAATCATCCTTCTGGCAAATAAATTGCTGTATTTGCACAGAGCAGCTCAGTCCACCTTTAAAACCTGTGCTGTTGTGCTCAAAAGGAACTGGACAAGCACCTGCATAATTAATTTGCAAGCTTTTAAATACATTTATTTTTTTTAAAACCCTACCTCCCCACTGAAAGAAGTGGTTATTTTTCCTCCAAAATGATGTGCTTGCCTGCCTCGGATTTACTTTCTCCTTTTAAAACAAATTTCTTCCTTTCTTTTTTTTTCAACCGCATGTTACCTTAAAGATATATTTATAACTTGGAAACTGTTTTATTTTGCTGCAACACCCAAGTTCTCAGTTAAGCTGTGCAGGTCGACAGAACTCTTTATGGACCTGAAGGAGGGCAGGTATTTTATTTTATATTAGGGGTCCCCTGATGATAAGAAAATAAACTCCTTCCTGCTGCTGAAATTCCCCTCAGTTACAACCAGGCTGACAACCTCTGGAAATCATGGAAGCACCCACAAATGTACACTGATGGATGGGATGCAGGGTTTTCCAAGGGCTAATTCAGCCCAGGACTGGCATTACTGATTTGGGGGTTCCTGGTCAGTGCAGGGAGAGCACAGCCATCAAACACCCCGGGGCTGGCACCCCACGGCATGAGGAAGTAGGAATGCTGCTGCCTGTGTGCTCCCACCCAGACCTGTGATTCCCTGAAATCTGAACACTGGGATGACAAGACAAGGGGGAAAAAAATAATAGGAATTTCTTTACTGGAAGAAGAGGGGTCAAGCACTGGAAGGGGCTGCCCTGGGAAGTGGAGTCACCACCCCTGGGACTTCATGATACGGTTTCATGGGCTGGGGGGATTCGGTCAAAGGTTGGACTTGATGATTTCGCAGGTCTTTTCTAACTTGATGATTCTGTGATTCCATGAACCCATAAACCAGTAACTTCACAAAAAACACTGCACCAGGAACACAGAGAGTGACCTGTGGGAGGCAGCTGCTGGGTGGCAGTGGCTCTCCCCAAAACCCCGGTGAGGACTGGCACCAACCTGCTCCAACAGCAGCTCTCCCCAAAACCCTGGTGAGGACTGGCACCAACCTGCTCCAGCAGCAGCTCTCCCCAAAACCCCGGTGAGGACTGGCACCAACCTGCTCCAGCAGCAGCTCTCCCCAAAACCCCAGTGAGGACTGGCACCAACCTGCCCCAGCAGCGGCCGTGCCACCACAGGCTTGGCACAGGGACTCTGGGGGACCACCACCAGCAAGCAGCTTTGCCACAGAAGAGCAGAACAGCTTCAGAAGCTCACAGAATGAGGAACAGCCTGTGGAGCTCCAGCCGTGCGTGCCGGGAACCAGCTGGAGGCTCCACCACAGGAGCAATCCCAGTCAGCTCAGGGAGCTCCTCGCCTTGTTTAAAGGGCAGATGTGCTAAAACGCTTCCCTGAACTGAAGCTTCACTCAGTTCTGCCATAAAAACCATCCAGGAGTGCCCAGCCAGCCCAAACACGTGCCATCTGCCCTGGCCTGGCATTCCTTGCTCAGCAAACAGCACCAGATCCCTGACAGGCTCCTCAGGAAACACCCAAAATCAGGCTCACCGCATCCACAAGTGCACAAAAACTTACATTTCCACTGGAAATAGAGCTGGAGGGACAGGGAAGAGCTCAGTGGGGACTGGGAACACCCAGGACACTCCTCACATGAGGAGGTTCTGTGCTGGGGCTGTGGGGAACTACCAAGTACAAAGTGTATTTATTTATTTGTAATCAACTTTCCTTCTGCTGGAAGCACATTTCAGCAAGAAAAGACTGTTTAAAAAAAGTCTCCTGCACCGTGAAAAATCTCACACTGCAAAAGAAAGGTTACTTGCAGTCCCTGGAAAGAAACACAGCACTGATTCTGAAAGCAAATCTCAGCACTGAAAATAATAATTCCGACAGCATTTTCAAACTTCAGATCACAGAACTGTGAATGCAGCACACACACAGAACAATACATCCAACTTCTCCTTCCCTGGAGATGCAAGGCAAAAATGATTTTCCTAGAACTGATGGCTTATTTATGTTAGAGCAGCAGTATTTGGACAAGGCAAACGTTATCATTTTTACAACTACTCTCCTGTAATGCCCTTTAGGCTTGAGAGCTCCCTACTATTGTTGAGGTCAGAGGACAAGTTCATAAAACCTCTAAATCATACATAACAAGACTTAAAAACCTAAGATCTATCATTTTATTTTTTTTCCCCCCCTAGGCCTATGCAGAAGAATCAAAGCCCAGACAGCGACCGGCAGAAATAATGATCACATTAAAAAGGCTTCATCAGAAATTTATGAAGGAAAATTGTTCTTTTTTTTCTTTTTTTTCTCCTAGCTGTATATGAAGAGCCAAAAGACCTCTGTTTTTCTTTCCCTGGAAACAAAAACAAATGCCAACAGCCAACAGAATTATTTTAAGACCTCACTCTTAAGATCTTAAGTAAATAAATTCTTTTTCCATTCTCTTTCTTTCTTTTATTTCAATTTCGGAAGAAGAGGCCTGTAATGTTTTATGAACATCCCCCTTTTCAATGTTAACGTTGCTTGGCTAAATAATTCCCAAACTAATTCTCGGGAACAGCATAACAGGGTTTTTTTTTCTTTGTTTTCTGTCTTATCAAGTAAAATGTTTTATTTTCCCGCCAGGTCAACGTGGCTACTGATGTGTCCTTAACACCTCACTAACCCACCTGCCATGAGCACCATAAATACAGGGGGAAACAAGAAAAAAAATAAAGGCTTTTTCTTTTTAAATTCCATAAATGTGGCCAGGAGGAAAAAAAATTTACAGATTAGTTGGAGTGTGGGGCAGTTCTGCATCAACACCAGATCCGGGAGCAGACACTCAAAAATTAAATGAGCAAGACAAACAAATAAAAGAGGACGTGGAAATCTTCTCTGCCCTAAAGACAGTAAAACCCACCCATTTATAGTGGGTGTGATAATGGTATGGATTCTGTAACAAATGGGTTTGCCTGATGCACTGGATGTATATTATTATATACAGTAAATTTATTATGCTGTTGGTAAAATAGTGCAAATGCCTCACAAAGCAGCATCGTGCTTGGCTGCGTTTTACTCTTGAGATTTTATGCAAAATTAGAAGCTTTTATAATGAACTTCACTCGACACCTTGTTTTAACCTGGAATTGCACAGTTCTCTGTATTTTCTAGGCCACCACGTTTTCCAGCCGTGCTGTACGTGAACAAACATGATCAGACTCCATCTCCACCTCAGCTGACCAGCATCAATCAGTGTCAATTAGCAACAAGTGTCTGAGAGACAAAATGTGACACTTCACACTCCGCCCTGTCAAAGTGTCACATAAATACCCTGGAAGGACGATATATATACATATTTTGGCCCCGTTTCAGTCCCAGGCAGGACTTTATCCCAGCGCTGTGGGACCGCAACGAGCGAACAAAAAAATCTCATTTATTTTTCGTTTTCGACGGCGTAAAAACCCGTTTCGGTGAGGTTTTAGTGAAAATGCAGGTCCTGCCTGTGTGCAGACATTACCTGTCCCTCTGCCACCGTCTCGGTGTCGATGATGGTGACGATCCCAGGCACCAGAGGGCTCCGGCGGAGGTTGCTGTGAGCCAGAATCTCCTCCTCGGTGGCTCCCGACGGCAGCGTCCCCGTGAGCTGAGTGACCACCTTCCCAACCATGGTCAGCCCCGTCTTTATCGTCTGTGAAGAGGGGAAAAAAACCCAACAGAAGACATTTAGGGTCGTTTGGTGGATTTACCTGCAGCGTTTTCTCGATGCAGATCGTGCACACAGGAAATAAATGTGATATATCAGCTGCAAACGGGACAGCTTGAAAAAATTCACCTCTCCTTTGGAATTCACTTGCTCCAAAGCATTCTTCATTAAAAAAAAAAAAAAAAAAAAAAAAAAAAAAAAAGAAGGCATTTTAACGTTTAAATGATTTGATGTTTTAATATTTTAGGTATTTCGGCTTTTAGTTGCTTTAATTCTGTTTTCTTTCAGGAGTGTTGGAAGGATTCAATGGTGAGGCTGAGCTGGGTGTGTGGGAGGGCAGTGCTCACACAGAAACCTCCATGCTGATCCTGGCAGAGTTTTGTCTTCTGCACAGTGCAAGGGATGGGATTTGGCCTTCCCTGGATCTGATCCCACTCGCCTGTTCCTCGGCAATTAAAGCCTTTTTGCAGCCTGAAAACGGAACATGGGATCAAATCCAGGAAAAATTAAAAATGCCCCTCTCAAGGTCCTGGAAGGCAGAACCCCGTCCCCACACTGCACATCCCAGCACAAAGGATGGGACTTTCCAGGCTCTGCATGTTTTCCAGACGTGGCTTTGAAAACATTTTCACCACACCAGCTTTTATCAGCTAAAGATGCTGGAGATTGTTTTTATGTTGCTTTATTTTGTTTGGAGAAAGGGGGAGAGTAGACACAGTAGGAGAGATGGGGGTTTAAAGAAAAACAACCCCAACTACAACTTCAAATATTTTCTCCTTGAATCAAGGACTGTGCCCGGTTTGCCTGTAAAAGAATTGAGCAGATTTATTATGCAATATAAATAAGAAATAGCAGAAGCGATCAGAATGGAATGACACTGTAACAAGCCAATTCTTAACTAAAAAGACAAGCTAAGCTGCCTGCTAAATTGAAAAGGGGAAGAGAAAAAAAAAAAAAAGGCACCCAGATGCCAGGCTGAAACCAAGGAGCAGCCACAAATCAATTGCAACTGCTTTGTTTAGTGCTAAAATCTCAAACTGCAGTGATTAGAAAACACATTAGTGTTCATCAATTAGCAGCCAAACGTTTGTTTTAATAATTCATAGGAAATGACTTACACAGGGTCTGTTAGTGTGCTGTCAGGAAAGCCTGTGCAGGGCCAACAGCAGCAGGCGCCACACGGTATCGATGGCCAGGAAGGCTGATTAACCTCTGAGATGCCTCCGCTGATGGACTCACCCCATTACTGCTAATGGAGATACTTCCACTTAAAAATCGAGCCAGGCCTTGAGCACAGCAATGGCTTTGGGGTTTAAAGTCTTTAGTAATATCCTGCCATTTGTTTCTGATTATTTCTTTTTATACCCAGCGACGGCGGAGGGGAATAAAGGGAGTCGTAGCGGTGGCGAGGGCAGAGGGATGAGAACCGTGACACAAAGCAGGTCCTGAGGGGTGAGGGACAGACCCAGAATAGCCCCAGTGCCACCACAGGGATGGGCTCCAACTCTCCTCACAAAAACTCACCAGGCAGCTTCTTGGCCAATAGTTAAAACGCCATAAAACGATTAGTTTAGAGTTTATCCAGTGGGAAGGAGAAATCAGGAAGTGCTACATGGTGAAGTGGAACGGCCGAAAACTCTAACTGGCCTACTTTAGAAAAATATCTTTAGTATTTATACCTCGAGCACTGGGATGACGGGGGGCCAAGGATAAATTTATAGCTCTCTAGGAAAAAAACACTAACGTGCTTATCAAGCCAAAGGAATTCCTGCTCCGCGGAACAGGAATCCCGAGGCGCAGTGGGTGTGCAGGGATGAGCCCATTAGCCCAGGAATATCAGTGTGAAGCCACTCCAGCACTTACTGCCCCGTGCTGTTGTGTATATTTGCCAACCTTCCCGGGTAATCTTTAACCTTTCCCATGCCGTATCAGCTGTCCCTCCATCCATTAGGACTAATGACCTTGCTCTCACATAAGCTGTTAGTCCTCATTAAGGAGTTATCAGGTAACAAGAGAAAACAGATGCAGCCTTTGCTAAATCACTTTGCCACTCCGGGATTAAAAGATACGGAGAAAGAATCAACTGAAGAAGTTATGAGGTGAGAAGGACTTGGTTTATAATTCGATGCGAGACATGTGACAGGCCAAATGCATTTTAAATGAAACAGGTTAAAGTCTGCACTGTCCCAGCTCCTCTTGTCACTGATGGGAACCTGCCAGTGAAGTCTGCTCATAAATAAAATTAAAATCCTTGATCCAGGATTCCTTTTGTAAGCCATGATGCACGTTGTGCAGGCACACGGGTTATTTATAACATGCACCCTATCTACTTAAAAATAAGACTGTTCACGTTCATTTAAATCTAAAGAAATACATATATTTAATTAAAATAAATGTATGCGCTCATAACCCATTTAATTGCAGAATAACTACAACTTTAATTAGATGAAAAGAATTAAAATGCATCATTCAGTGCTTTTTAGGCTCTTTTGTTCCAACAAAGGCCTTGCACCCTTTTAGTGACAACACAATATATTGTTCCCATTTCTCATAATAAATAAGTTTTATATGTTTTATTTGTTGTCAAATGAAAAATCTATAGAAAGCAGGAAGGTATCAAAAAGATCTGCCTTGGGTGTCAACACATTTGAGCCTCACAGTCAGTCTGAACTAAGTGAACATTCAATCAATTACAGATTCAAGTTCAGACTCAGTATTTACGGAAATATTTGGGCTTTGCAAAGAAGTTTCCCCTTCCTGTTCTTGCCCCATGTTCTGAAAAGAGGTTAAATAGGGAATAAAACTGTTGGGAAATTCCTCTTAAACAGGAAGTGTAACTGCTGGGGGTACCTGAGGAAGGTCTGTGCGAGCTCCCCCTGAACACAGGGTGAGCTGGGACACGGTGGGACCAAAGTTCTCTTCAATAAGACACAGGGGAAAAGAAACAAGAATATCTTTTCCTAATTCCCCTTCCTTGCTGCATCCAAACTGGATAAATATGGATAATTATAACAAAAAAAATGTCACATTTGGATTGTTCTCTCAAACCAAGCACCTGAGCATTCTCCCATCAGCAACACCATTAGGTAATAATGGAGTTTGTCCTGAAAGTTAATCTACTTCCATCCTACTCCACCTAGCAGGAGAGAAAAGAGACTTTATCCCATAAGGAACAGTATTTTCATTTTTCCAAACATATCACTTTCTAGCCTTGATAATAATTAACCTAAACGGGAATCTTGAGACATTTTCTGTTTCCAGAAGTTTTCTGCTTGGTCAAACGATAGAAGTTATCAGAGTTTTTAGAGTACGAGCAGCCAGAAAACCACCAAAGTGTGGAACATCAGAGATAGAACCGGGAAAGATGTGTGTGTTTTCCTGCAGCAGCAGCAAGCAATGCTCCTGCAAGAGGCATTTAAGGAGAAAAGCAAAAAGCTCCATTTTAAAAACAAAATCCTTCTAGAAACCAAATGGGGAGATGACACAAAGGAGTTAGTCATAGATATGAAGATAAGAAGAACTCCTGCATAATGAGTTCTGACACCAGTGACAACCCACCCCAATGGGACCATGGTTTTGACCTTGGCATTCTCAGCTAAGAGGGACCTTCTGACTTGATTAGGGAGGAAATTCCTTTGCTGCATCAAGTGCAGGACACGGCAGGACCTCCCAGTGAGGACAAACCCACTGTCACCAGCAGGACACGTCTCCTCGAAGGGAAAACCATTAAAGCCAATATTCTGTGCTGCCCCCAAGCCCCCCTCGAGAGCATCTCAAAGGCAATTCTCCCAAGTGGTCCTGCTGGAACACCTCGGTGCTCTCAGCCTTCCCCCTCTTTCACAGGAAGGTTCTTTCACTTCCTTCAGCAAGAGACTGGAACCCAACCAGGGAAAAGGCTGGAACCCAACCAGGGAAAAGGCTGGAACCCAAGGTGACCTGGCAAAACAAGGACTGAAATGGAACCACTTCTGAACCGAAGAGCAGCACTGAAGGGGGATAAAAAAGGGAGCTCCACATCCCAAAAAGCTGATACCTCTGCTGATGAAAGCGAAGGGATTACAAACCTCTGCAGGCTGACAGGGCACAGCAGCAGGAGAGGCTCACAAGGGATGGCTTACACAAGGCTGGAATAAAGTTGATGGTGAGGCAACGAGATGGACAAGGAGCAACAGATATTTGCCAGCAAGTCAGCACTGCAGTTATCAGAGATGAAAACTTGCTGGGTAACAAGCCAAGGCTCAATGAAATCAGTAATAAATTAAACATTTCAGATTCACAGTCACGTTATTTGTGGGTAACAAATTAATACACTAAGGCTGAGACAGACTCAAGAGCCAAATGATGCAAATATTTAAAACTGTATCAGTATTAATCTTGTCTCTTACAGTAACAGTGAGGAGCACAAGCCATGGGCTGTGCAAACACCAAGTAGTGCAGACACTGTGCCCTGGGGATTATCCCTTTTCCTGACTCTCACTGTGAGTTTATCTCTGCACTGAGGCGAACAATCTTTTCTTCCCTGTGATTATAAACACATTTTATCTTCAGTATCTACTCACATGATGCAATAACACTACTTCAGTGTGATAAATTCAGCTTAACATTGGAATTTCTGGATTATGCTCCTTGGCTAGTGCTGCTCAGCAGGCAAGGTCATCAGCTGCAGTGATCTGTTTGGAGGATTTCACCACATCTGATCCAAACTGTGGCTGATCACACTAAGCCACTCAGCTCTTCAAACTTATCTCTGCTACGAAAAAGATGTTCATGATACTGAGATTGAAGGAGTTTGGGGAGATTTCCCCACACACCTATTTTTTTTTTTAACTTGGCTGATGGTTAAAGTAGACAGAGACCCAGCAAATCACAGCAGGAGAGGAGCAATTCCAGTTCCCCTCAGCTATGCAAAAAACTGTGATTTTTCTCCTCCTCCAGCCACACTGGGATTGTGAGGGAATATGTTTGTTTTTATGTTTTGTTTTTACATGAGCTGGCCTGCCCTGTGTCTCTCTTTGTGGCTTCTTCTAAGTGTTGTTTTCTCCAGTGACACTGAGCCTTCTGTCCTGTGCTGTCATTTCATTCCTATTATTAGGTTTGTTTTGTTGTGCATATCAGAAATGAGAAGGCTCGTGGTTGCAAGGAAAGCTTGTAATCAGCACCGAGTTCACCAGGCAGTGCCAAAACTCACCCTGTGTGTGTCTGTGTGTGAGAAAAAGAAAGCACTTGGCAAAATGTTGGAGCTGGGGGGGGGGAACAGTAAAAGAAAAGTTGTGCATCCCCTGTCCTGTTTAAGAGTTTTCCAAGCCATGGTTTTCTTTTGGTGCTATGAAACCCCAGATATTTCTCTGGAAAAAGGGGATATTACAACATTTGAACCAAGAAAACGAGGCGATGGGAGCTATATGTAAACAGTCATTAATAAGCTCTGACCTTCAAAGGAGGTAATTAATTAGCTCCAGGACTGCACTGTCATCCTTCAGAGAGATTAAAATGCACAGTGTGAGTGTGATGGAGTCCAAGAAGCACAAAGCACTTGTAAAGTCACTTTTCATGATGCTAAAAGACTAATAATTCAAAATGTTGATAAACTTGTACCATTATGAGTAGCCATTATCCAAACCCATTTTACTACGACTTCCCCCTAGTATGAAGAGCTGCTTGCAATAAATAAAACTCTTAAAAATCAGTTCAGGACCGGGAATACTTTGCCGGATACTCCGTGGCTGCCCCGAGATTTGCAGGGTCGGGAGCACAGGCACGGTGCCGATGCTTGCAGGGCTCTCCTCTCTGGGAAGGGAGGGGGTGATGACACACAGCCCAATTCAGCAGGGAAACCTAATAACTGTGTTCCACGATAACCTCTCCCAGAGCAGATGATGGACTCACTTTGGCAGCACTAATGACTGTGGCAGTGTAAGACTGGATGTTGTCTCCACAGGCTCCACCACGGGATTGATGGCATCGGATCAGCTACGAGAAGAAAGACAGCAACCGAGTAACTACTATTAAACTACACAAACCCAGAACCCATTACCAGAGCTCTTATTTATCATGTACAGTGGTGTGTGTGTTTTTTTTTTTTCCCCCTACAAATAGCAGAAAGCCCTGCTGAGACACTTAACCCCTTTATATAATCTTCTGGGTGCCACCCAGACTGTCGCGTCCTCCGCTCCAGTTTTCAATTACCAGATGAGTAGTCACTAAGAATTCATAAACTTTGAAATGGTGGGATTTTTGGTCTGGCAGCAATACCACAAATAAATTTAAATAAATATAATCAAAAGCTTTAGCCATGTATATGTAACATTAAATATCAGACATTCTAAGAATCCGAGTGTGGCTTTTCCCCTCCTCTTTATGAGCAAAGAGATGACAAAGGAAAAGAGCTGCTTTAAACTTTACATTTAATGGATTAAAGGAAATGTACACGGGGGTTTGCTTTATATTGCCTTCCTGCAAAATGAATAAATCAAAACAAGACTCTTGTACCTGCCATCAGCCTACACAAGGTTTTGCCTTTGAACCCTAACTAACAATAGAATCTGTGCTTCTGACCAAATAAAATGATATAAAACTGGAGGTATTTGTTGCTTGCACACAGAACATGCTGCCTGTTTGACTGTTTGAGCTAAAGAAAATCAAAAATCGCTGTAAGATGGATTTGTTTCTAGGGGCTTTTCTGCCTTAAGTATCTAAATAAAAACAGTTAAACTAGGGAGAAAGGGGAAGCCCACAGGGACTTTACCTGGGAACACATTTAACTTCCCTTTGTGATGTAATTCTTTTGCTGATCGTTGACTTGTATTTTGTCAGCAAAATGCAACTTTTTAAACCCCAGGCTGACTGGTTAAGTTTTACAGCACCAGGCAGGCGTGGCATTAAGGCAAAGGCAGGCCTGGATTTGGGAAGGAAATCAGTTGGGCTGGGAGAGGTGTAACAGCAAATGCATTTCTCAAGTCTGCCTCTGATAATTCCTGGCTCAGCTCTGGAAACAGCTACTCCACTCACAGGTGGAAGGGAGAAAAAACATCTGCTTTGAAATAAAAAATAAGGCTTTAGAAGCTGAATTTAGACTTTTCAAACGCTTGGAGCTTTAAACACACGATCATGCCTCTGGCCCGGGGCTGGGTAAAAGGAGTGATCATTTCTTTGCTTGGGATCTATTTACTTTGTCTCTAGAAACAAGAAGAAAATTATTTCAACTTTTTTTTTATTTTTTTTTTCCTGAAGCTTAACATTTTCAACAGAGATGTTCAAGAGTGGGCATTTTGATGCTATTTTCTAAGCTGCAGACTGCATTGCTGTGTTGTTTCACACAAACTCACTGGCTCTTTCCAGACTCGGTCCTCCCAAAACAGAATTTAGGGACTGTTTTGCCTGCCTGTAGAAATGCCTCTAACTAAGTGCTTTAAACTTTTAAAGCACAAAAGGGGTTGATTATTAAGTTACCTCACTGAAAACACAAACATGCACAGTATGTGACACATAAAAATACCTATTAGGTCTGTCATTTTAATGCAGACCTTCTTTTTCACATACCTTTTTCCTGAGACTTTTTCTTTTCTTTTTTTTTCCCCCCCCCATACACACAAAAATCTAGAATGAAAGCCAGAAGTATTTTTTGCAATTAAACCTTTCCTTACCTTATTTTCTGCATAAGCAAGCCAACGGCTTCCGAGGGCAATAGGATTCATGTTTGGCCCCGGACAAGGGTAGCAGCCTGCAAAGTTGGAAAAGGGAACGTTAAGAAATAGCTTAATGACTTCTCACAAAGAATTTAATTTATTGCCAAGAAAACAAAAAGTCTAAACAAACCTCTTTTGGTTGCTAATATCACTCAGTGGACGCTTGCATTTTTGTTCCTCGAGATAAGGCTGTGGTTAGATGAGCTATTCTGAGCATTTAATTATGTGTAAATAATAATTTCTCCTTAGGCTTGCATTTTCAGTGCCATTTTGATACAGTGGGGCGAGGGGATATTGAAGTTTGACCTGACTGGTTCCATATTTTCCCCATTTTAATTAATTTTATTTGACTGGCACTTTTCTATTGGTGAACAGTTTGCTCACTTCAAGCTCTTCTAGATTTTTGTTGCATGAAAGGGGGCATTGTGCTTTGGGGTTTGGTTTTAATAATTCTATACAGAAGCCCTCAGCCTTTCAAAATGCTTTTGGTTTTGATTTTAGCAATTCTATATACAAGCCCTCGGCCTCTCACTATACTTTTGCACACACTTAACTTTACACAGTGAGAGAATTTGTAATTCATTTAAAATCAGCGGCCACCTTTCCAAATTTCACCTGCTTTCCATAACCTTTACGCTGTTGTTAAAAACACATACATACAGAGATGAAGATCAGCATAAAATAGAGAATTATTCCTGAGGATTAAACCTATATGAGAAAATAGCTGTGAATGAAAATATGGCAAGACTTAAAATAAATGGCATTTAAGAAATAAAGTTCAAAAAATACATGTTTTTAACGAGATTTTATAAATAAAATAAATATTTTTATAAATAAAAATTTTAAAACTAATTTATGTTTTTAAAAACCACGGGTTTTCGTTAAAGTGGAGAGAAAATGAGGGAAAGGAGACTATCAAGCAAATGGTTAATCTCAGTTTTCAACAGTCAATTTAGTAATCTAAATTCTCTCATGGATTGGCCAAGAATCACAATATTTAAAATCTTATAGACATGTGTGTGTGATTTAAAGGAGCCCTGGGCAGCTGGTCCCGCGTCACACTGGAAGGAGCGCTGGGATCAGGGAAAAACAGCATTTTAGGAGAACACACATAACACACAACTGCAGCTTATGCCATAAAACCCTAAAAAAAAAATTAAAAGTACAACAGACACAGCCAGCTAAGCTTTTATTGCCCCAAAATCTCCTGTATGGGACTCTGACACTGCTCTGCCAACCACAGGGAGAAAACGCGGACTGACCTTCGCGAATACTCCCGACTTTGTGAACGGGCCCCAGAACAGAGTGCAGAGCACTTGCTGAGGAGAACAGGACTTTTAAGAGAGCAATGGCTTTATTTTCAGTGCTTGCAAAGCGGTGGCAAAGGCGTGTGGGAGGGCATTCAGAAGTTTAAATTGCCTTTTGCCAACGCTTTCGGTGTGTCCCGTCGGGCCCGCGCAGGCCCCGCCGCCGACAAACCAGCTCTGGGTTTCATTTTCCAGAGCGCAGCACTGAGGGGCACTGCAAAATACGAAAGATCAGAGCGAGGGATTTCAAAGGTCGTAAAGCCAGGGAAGGAGAGAAGCAGCAACTCGCCCGATCAAACCCATCTCGGGCTGGGAAAGCAAAACCCAAGCGGAGTATTTCGTGGGGCCTTATCACCGCCCCGATCTCAGGAAGGAAAACGGATTCTGAAGAGATGATGCCACAATTGTTATTGCATTCCAGAAGCGCATAAAATGTGGGCAGCCAGAGCCTCTTAAGGAACAAAGCAAGCGAAAAAATAAAGGTTGTAAATACAACCCTGGGTTGTAAACACAAGCGTGTTCTTCCGATGACATTATAGATCAGGACCAGTGAGGTTTTAATGCCGACTCCTGCCTCGGCAGCTCTGATCTGGGTCAGCAAAGGCCTTCAGGTCCCCCAAATCTATCTGTCTTCCCTTTTATGGATAAAATTCAGCATTAAGAGCTGCCAGGTGATAACCCTCATCATATAAATCTCTACAGTGACTTTAGAATCAGGCACTTGCGTTTCCCAAACGCTGGAAGCACCTCGCAATATCCCCACGAGAGAAAACTAAAGGAGTCTCAGCAATTCAACAACTACAGCAAAAAAAATGAGTCTTGCTTGGAAAAGGGAGCTGTTCTCAGATGCTTCAGTGAACTGAAGTAAATGAAGAACTGCAAAAAGCATCCTTCAAATCAAAAACTGATCATACAATAGAAGGGAAACTTGGGAAAGCTGGGACTGCCCTCCCCAAACCCACTGGTGGTGGTTTGTTCCATGAACTGGGCTCAGTCAATCAGACTTCACGCACAAATCAGCCAGTTCTAAGAATAAACTCCACAGAGGTCAACAATTCAGCTCGGTCCTAAACCCTACTCTCCAACACGAAAAACAGCGCAAAAAAAGAGCTATTTCCTCCCTTTCTTTTCTTTGCAAGTCTCTGCATTTTGGAGAGCAAGCACAAGGGATAAACAAAGGGTTATACTTGATGGGAAGGAAAAGCAAACTGTTTTTCTGCTTTCCAAAAAAACAGCTGGAGTCAGCAGAACATCATCTCCAAGGCAAAGGAGAAGACGGACACGGCGTGACCCACCGAGCTGGGCCATCCAACCCTCACCAGCCTCGCTCTCTTAAAGATTAACTTCTATTTCTACTAAACTCCAAAACAACAGAGGAAAAGGCCATTCTAAGCAGCAACAGCAGTAACTTCAGCGTGTTTACAATAGGAATGAACATAATGAGAACACAGAACTAACTGTCAAGGAGACCAAAGTTTCCAAGTTTTAATGACAGCATGGAGAGGTCATCCAAGAAAAGATCGCTGAGGGAAAGTCCTTCCAAAAGTGCAGCAAACCAAGCAAGCACAAAGAAACATCTGAGCTTAGAATAAGCTGTACTATGGGCCTGTCACCCCCAAAATATAGGTGAAAACCTGCTGGAAATGACAAGGTTTTGAGTACACAGCTACTCTCTCCCTCTAAACACATGACCTCAAAGCCGTTGGAAAAAAAGGTAGAAAAACCGTAATTTGAAAATCAGAATGGAAATGCAAGTTTTTCTGCTAATTTGATTCAGTTCCTACAGCCAAAAAATCCAACTGGTGCTGGCCTAGGCAGCACTGAGGAGTACAAAACAGGCTCCCTCCAAACAAGGGCTTGGCTAAGAGCACTCTGGTTCCTCAAATCCTGTGCCTTGGTTTTCCCATTCCCAAGACACACATTTTACCTACATCAAAACCGTATCATGGAGAAATTCTTTAGTGTTACAGTTTCTTAGTTGCTTCCTCTTTTTGAATAACAGAGTTACAAAGTGATAACCTGACACTGGATTATTATGATTAATTGGATTCGAAGATGCTTTTAGCACCTTTGTTGCTCTGCTGATTTTATATATTTGGTTTTACTGAGAATACAGGAATGTTAGAAGTTACTCACAGTTCTCCAAGGAGCTACAGAAATGTTTGCTTAGTGAGCAAGCAAAGAGAAGGTACATTTATTTTACGTTATTTTTCAATTACTACCCTTGTGCTAATTATGAAAATCCCTTCCACCCTTTGGAGATTCATATCCATAAGCCAACAATAAACCAGATGGCATCTCTCAGGTGTGATGACCACGACACTGGGATGGGATACAGTCAGCAAACACCAGGAATGCTTGGGAAGGCAGACTCCAAAAGGAGTAACTCATTTAAACCAAAATTATTTGCCTTTCATCATCTTGCTGGATATCACCAAAAACCAGCGAAGCAGTGACCTTGTGGATTTTTAAATAAATAGCCCCAAGAACCCACTAAGGCTGTGCTGCTTCTCTAATAATCAATGTGTAATTCTTGTCTAGGCCTTACAAAACACACAGCACTCCACAGGCATGGAATTACAAAACTACATCCTCGAGTCCTGCACTCCAGAAAGCAGATCCATCAGGGAGAGAGCACAGAGAGGGAATATACAATGATACTGTTGTAGCGAAAGCATTGTTTATTCCAAGGAAAACAAATCATAAAAGTTGTTTTATCTAGTATTTTTTGTTGGGTTGTTTTTTGGTTGGTGTTGGGTTTTTTTTTTTAGTTGGGTTTTTTCTGTTTGTTTATAAACTGTATAAAGTAATACTGTTTATAAATTCCTCTGGGTCCCTCCTAGATGAAAGGCCCTGTGTAAATGTTATTACTCTCACAATGTCACACACTTTCCAAAACTCTTCTGTTGTTCTTGTACTTCCTTCTGTTCAAGCATCACCCATAAAATGGGTGGGAGAACTAGATGAGCATCAAGGTCCCTTCCAACCTAAACCATTCCATGATTTTGTTCTATCCTGGAGCATAAGAACTGAATTCCCTCACACAAGATTGTGGAAGTACCACAGATTTATTTTTAAAATTATCATCATTATTATTATTAGCATTACTACCATTACTAGCATTATTATAGCTATTGTTGTTGCTATTATTAATATTATTATTTTCACTACAGAGATATTTTTACTACCTCCCTGTGCTCTCTATCAGGGCAGTTTTAAGCATGTGGACTTTGATGATCCCACTGTGTCCCTTGCAGCTCAGGATATTCTATGATTTTACTGTTACTCCAAAGGTCCAAGACCAATCCCAGAGCTTTTACCAAAAACACCTGTGGCCTTTAACGTCCATTAGGCCTGGCTGTTCCACTTAGCACAAATTTGCCTGATTTCAGGACAATGTTTAATCTCAGGTTCACTTTTTTTTTTGTTCAGGGGCTCGGGCAGTGATAAATAACGTTAGCATGATAGTTAGATAATACAGTTAGATAAATAAGGTTGCTGTTTGTGGGCAGGACAATGTGAGCGAGGTGGCTTTGTCTGGCCTTTAACATTAAGGATTTGGGTGCTTTAGATAAAAATAACCTGTATAGAAACAAACAGCACTTCCTGTTTTACATGTAATTTTTACAACTGTCAAAGCCAGGAGATGTGACAGATTCACATCTTGGGGGACTTGATGCAGTTTTTGTGCTGCATTTCTGTTTTCCTGCAACGTAGCAAAACCTCCTGTGAGCAACCAAGCCATTTGTTTCCATAAACCTGCCCTAAAAAAAAACCTCTTCAGAAAGTATTTCAACATCATCCTGTAACAGTGAGACACCAGTTCCCACAGCCAGGAAGAAACACTCTTATAAATAACGCTGTTAAAAAGTAAAAAAACCAAGATGAAACCAACATTTCTCAGGGAAGGGACATAAAAATGACATGAAGGGTTATGTGTTCATACATATGAGCGTGGATAAAGATAAAAAGTGCTTAAATTCACAGGGACATACTTGGCTCCTCTTCACTGATCAAGAAAATAAAGCCTCAGGAGCTGTTCCCCACCTGCCTCAAGGACTTTCGATCTCCCCCACGGACACAGGAATCCTGGCAATGATTATCCCAAGTATTCAGTGTGGGATAACCAGGATAAATGCCACTCACCGGGCACAGCTGAGGAGGGAAACGTACACCCAGAACTTCTTCAGGAATGTGACTCCTCAGCCACTGAACCTTTTCATAAGACACCCAGTGTTTTTCACTTCAAAAGTGAAGAGCTCAAACTGCCCCCTGGGAGCCCATCAGGGAAAGGAATTCTAACAGAAATGCCCAAAAAGATGATTTCCAGACAAACTGAAAGCCCTCAGTAGCTCCCCCTGTGTGAATGTCGGTGCAAACAGCAACACCAAGTCCAAACTGGAGCATCCAACACCCTCTGGTTTGGGGTTTTTCCTTTACTTTGAGTGGTGCGTCCAACATCCACCAAATAACTGTTGGCCTGTGGGTGGGTGAGCCTTTGGAGACTTTCCACACAGTGAAATACCCTGACTAAAATCTGGAAAATTACCTCTCAGGGCTCTAAGCTGTGCAGCATCAATAGAAATGTGGTGCCAGCTAATGGCTGCAATAACTGTCTCCATCCCTGGGGAATGATGGATGGAGAATATATCAATATGAGGAGTGGAAGGGCCAGAGAACCTGAGCAGGCTCTCGTTATCAGCCCCAGAGATGATGCCACATGCATGATGTTATCTGGGATGATCTTTACCCAGGGCCCAGGGGGTGGGAAGGATATTCTTCACGGAGAAGAAAGTATCCATCAGGCCACATTCATAACCATCAGCGTTCACTCAGTAAGCAGTTTTGGAGATGGGTTGAGGGAGCACTGATGTAATAGAAATCAATGAAATTCAGCTTTTCTGCAGCTATTGTTTAGAGCAAAGGCGGGGGGGGAAGCCTGTACATCACTTTGGTTTCTGACCACGGGCAGACCTCAGAAAAGGCTCTGAAACGAACCACAACAAACCCCTTCGTTATTAAAATTCTATTTTAAATCCACACCTTGACACTCACAACTAGGAAACGAAACACTGTCTTATCATAAGCATCAAATGAATTTCTCTTTTAGTTTGGCCACATGAGCACTTAAAAAACAGTGCAGGATGTGAAGTTACTGCTTGGCTTTACCACCCCACCTTTGGAGCAAGGCCTTTTCAAGGGAAAAGGAGCTGGCTCCAAGCACAGGGAGAACGGTGATGGATGGAAGTCACTGCCACAGGTTCTCTGCAGACTGATGCTCTGCCTTCCCTCAGCAGACATTTAAAAGTCACAACACCCCACAGGGTAGATTATGGGATATCCTGGTAATTTTTCCACAATGGCTCCAGTATGTTTTCCCTCCACGCTGAAGCACCTGCCTTAAATCCCCTGGCCCGGGCTGGAGCACCTGTACCCTGAGGTTTTGTTACAAGAGGCACAAATAAAACCTGCTGGCTCCCTGCCAGCCCAGTCAAATCAGCTCATTTCCATCTAATCCCATGCAGGGGAAAAGAAAGGTTAGTACTCTGTCAAATTTGCTCCAGAAAAACCAGGAAATGCAGGAGCTAAACATTCCAACAGCAGCACGAACTTGCCCGTGTTCGACATCCTGAATATTTTATGGTGTATTTATTGTAACAATATATTAAGCTACACATTCGACCGCAAAAAAAAACAAAAACAGAAAGACAAACACTCCTCATGTGCAAGGCAGCTGCATTAGCATTTCTGAGGGACTTCAGAATTCCTGACACTGCTTTTAATTGTACCTTCTGCATTTGATTCCTGTGTACAGTCAACAAAATGGACCAGAGCTGCTGCTGGATGTTTGCCTTTGAGCTGCCTCAGGGAGGCTCCAAGGCTCCCACAAAACGGGGTTGGTCCGGATGGAAGATGTGATTTCCACATCACAACCAAACTGGCTTGAAAGATAAGATTTTCTTTTCCTACAGTGGTTTAAACAGCAAGAAGTCTTCAAAGAGCCAGTGATCCCCATTAATATTTTTGACCTTTTATGACCCAAAGCAGTCAGAGGATCAGAACCCTCATCGTGCTGACAAATTCCCTGGGCAGGCAGTGACACTGTCACAGCCACGGCCCAGCTGAGGTGACCAGGGTGAGTCCAGATGGGACACAGGTTGTCCTGAGGAGCAGGGATGCTCCAACAACAGGAACAAAGAGTTTAAAAGACCTTTTTCTGAGCTTCCTATTCAGGGATTTCTACTTTTTCAATCCCAACTGGCACTGTCTTGTAATAAATTAAAAAAAAAAAAGGCAGCAAGAGAGAGCCCAGTTGTGGCCAGTTGGCTGCCTCCCAAAAATCCCTGCAGCTCATTTACATCCAATTCCAAGCCCAGCAGAGTAACTTAAGCCTTTAAAGATCCACTCTCAGGTGGAGGAGATTTCAGCACATGAGATGTGAAAGCTCAGACAAAAGCTTTGCCGCAGCCCTGGCGTGTCAGGGCACAACACCCCTCCCGGGAAACCACGGAGCTGCAAACCCCTCAGCACGGGTCCCAGAAACCCAGTTATCCAGGGAAAAAGCACCTGGGCTTTGCCCACTCACTGGGGCACGGGCCACTGGCCAGCTGGGAGGGTCCGAAACACCCCAAAAATGAGGGCGTCCTTCATCAAACTTGGGACCCCAGAACTGCAACAGAGTTTGAGAAAGCCTCGAGTTTCTCACATTGAAAAAGCAGCACAGCTTGAGAAATACACTGGGATCAGTGGCAGCTCAGGAGTTTGGGATTTTTCAACTCATTTGCTCCATTATCTCCCAAGGTTTTACTTCATTCCACTGCTGTTCCACAAAAACGCACTGCAAAGCAAAGGTAGGGTAAGGACTAGGGTTACTCTGTTCTTCAAAATACAGGTCAGTGAATTAATGTTTAAAAACAAATGCAGTATTTTTTTTTTTTTTTTTTTACATATCCACAACAAAGTAACTGGAATGAAAAAAGCACCAAAATTCCCAAAACACACATTTAACTGAGGGAGTGGTTTTTTTTTTTACTTTGGATCCAAAATAAAGCAAGGCTGGTACCCTAATTCTCATCCCAAAAGGACTAAGGAATAGAAGGACACAAATAAGCCTTTTCCCACTTGGCTCCTGCCACTGAACCCCAGCAGATTTCCAGGATCTTCCATTCATGGATAGGAAGAACCTGACACCTATTGGCAACTTTAATATTACTGCAGAAAGATGCTTTCCTTCAAACTATCCCAAGAAACAGCCTCTCCCAACGAGATTTTCCTATAAATACGCAGATAACACAAAAGAGATAACTTAGAATTTTTCCAATTATGCCTGAAAGATACGTCCAGAAAAAAATCAGACTCTCCTTTGGAATAATAAAACTCCAACCTTTCCAAATAAATCATGAGCTCCTGGAGCTCTGGGGCCTGGTAAGTAAGGACACATTAAAAAAAACCCAAAACAATGCACTTGGGGCTAATGAACAGTGGGCAGGTCACTGTCAATGTGGTTTTAATTGCTGCTTATGTGGATAATCTGAAATTCCAGTCCTGAGGCTTTTACACATACTTGTACAAAATGACCAAAAGGATTTCTCAGCTGCTTCTGGATGTCAACGTGCTAAACTGATCATTACTAATTTACAAGAGTGAGAAGTCAGTCACAGCAATAACAAATACAGAAAGGAGCCAAAGACTCCAAGAGTAACATTTTGGGGCTTTCTGAAGCAGCAGATTTCCTGAAACTCCAAAGGAAGACCCGGAGAGCTGCCTGGAGGATTTGGAAATAAAACAGAGCACAGAATAATCAGTTTTCTCTCACTCCACTCTGCAGCAGAAGGGCTGACCCCAACATTATACGTACTGGTGACGAAGAACTTTTTGGTGAAAGTGCAACTGTCAAAGGCAGCGATTTTCTCCTGCAGGACCACGACCAGGATCCTGCAAACACAGAAATGGAACACGTGCTTCAGGCACACTAAATGCACTGGCTTAGAGATTCAATATCTAAATGTAATTATTTCAAAAGCATCAATAGAAAGTCTGCAGTGATGAAGTGCCACGTTACCAACCCCTGGCAGTTATTGAGGGTTCTCTCCCCTCCCGACCACACAACCTTCACTTCAGGAAGTACCAACAGATCTGATACACAGCAACACAGCACATTTATGATCTGCCTCCCGCAGTAAAAGCTCCATTAAAAACAAAGAATGGGATTGCAAAAAACCCCTGAATTACTTTCACTGACTCAAATAACAATCAAATCAACGACAGGAGCTAAATTTGAAATAATCCCATTGCCCATCTCACTGCGAATTTATTCAACCATTTCATTTACTAAGAGCAGGGGAGGGTTTAATACCAACAACATCAGCACACAAGTACAGTTGAGAGAAGCAGAATTTGTGTCAATAAGCAAAATTACAGGTGTATGTTTATGTATTGGCCTGTACATGACACACTTCTATTGTAAAATACCTGCTCATCACCTGAAGTAAAGAGCAAAATCCACATATAACTATGCAGGAAACACTTTGCTGCCTAAAAAAATAGAGGCCAAAGATGCAAATGTGGAAGCTTTATAACCAGGACACACCCTCTCCCACACTGAGAACTCCCCCAAACCAAGCTTTTAAAGTCTTGTATGACAGGCTAAAACAAAGCACGTCTTACTCTGACTTATTTGTATTATCCACCTGCCTTGCTGAAGGACCACCAGTTCTGGCAGCGAACGGGTATTTCCAAAGGAAAGCAGTGATTTCTTCCCTCAGTGCCCTGCCTTTCACCCAGGGATGTGACTGCACCACGTGCAGGGGTACCTGAGGACAGGCAGTGACCAACCCAGGAACGCGGAGCGAAAGGAGCAGCGGCGTCAGCACCGCAGCCAGGGGCTGGGAGCAGAGTCACTGCCCCAAATCCTCCCACCAGCAGTGCCAAGGCATCGGCCAGATCCTCACACAGGGATCCCAGGACTCCTCCTCCGCCTTAAAAACTACAAGGGGGTTCGGTTTTGTGTGTCTGGCAGAGATGGGAATTTAAAACTAGTTCAGCAAAACCTGAACTCGTGATCCTGCGGACACGAGAGATGGTATTTGGACTCCGGGATCCTCGGCCTGCAGAGCTCTTTTCTCTCTCTCCCAGCTGAGAGATGCAGCTTTATTATTTGACTCACTGGAACACCATTCCCTGCAAACCACAGACTGCACACCAGGAATGTTTTGTGCGGGGAGGCAAAGTCTGACAGAGCAGTGGAGCACAAAGGAGAGGGACATAAACTCCTCAGTGCTGTTTAAAACTCTCCATGATCCCATTTCTCCAGCTGTAGGTGGATGATCAAGGATTTCAATGATTCCTGCTCACCCTGAAAGGAGCTTAAATGATTTCAGATGCAAAATGGTTTGAGCTTCTTAAACAAAAAGCCATTGGGGAAGCACATTGTGAGATCCCAGCTGAAATATTCCCTGAGAAATGCAGAACCAAAGCTGTGCTTACAGGAAAGACAAAATATTGTATTTATTATTGAAATTTTCCAGGTCCTAACACAAAAGCAAGGCAGAGCAACCCTCCTTACCTCTTGTTGCAGTGCAGGTCATAAATGGGAGTTTTGAACTGGATGGACTTGACCATCTCTCCTGTTCTCAGGGAATACAGATCCACACAGCAGTAGGGCAGGCTGGTGCTGAAAGGAATTTTTTAAAAAAAAAAAAAAAAAAGAGATTTTAATGGAAATAAGGCTATTTTAAAAACTGGGTTTTAATTATTTCAGCCTCCTTATGTTGCTGAGCACGCTGAAGGAAAAAGTCACCGAATCATTACGCTTGGAAAAGACCTCCAAGACCATCAAGTCCAACCTCTGACCCAAGGTTGGACTCGGAATTCCAGCACTCCAAGGAGAAATGCTGGAGAACAAAGGGTTCAATATAAGCCTTCTACAAAGGGAAGGTCTGCTGAGAGCTGAATTATGATCTCCACGATGGTCATGAGCCTTTATTGTGCAACCACTTATCAAACACACGGTTTCCTTTGCCACAAGGAAGACTTTGGAACAGCAGCAAAACACAAGCCAGGAAACTTTAGACAACATTCAAGTTAAAAACTACTCCAGAGAGTAACCCTGTCCTACAGGGAGGAATTCCTTCCCCCCCACGACTTGGTTTGGTAGAGACACGTCACCTAGAATTCACATCACATCTCTGATGGCCTCCGTGTTCGAGCCACACAGATCTTTTCAACTGCTTTGTGTCACTTTTATCATTTTAATATAAATAAAACTCTCCAGGCCATTTCTTAATAAAAAGGCTGAGTGGGAGAAAGTGCTGAGTGCTCTGATAGGGCCAGGGAAGGCAGTGGTGGAAACCATTTTCCAGGCTGAGCAGAGGCTTTGATGTGGCAGCTCCGTTCCACAACACCTTCTTCCCCCTCCAGAAACACATTAAAATGTTGGCTACTCCTGGGTCAAGGAACAGGAGGGAGCACGAGCTGCCAGCTGTGCAAACATCTCCTGAGCATTGGTAGGAGAGGGTGTTTCCCCTTGCCCATATCTGCTTTATTTTACGGAGTTTAACACAATTCCTGCCACGGCCCTCTCGGAGCAGCCCGAGAACGCCCAGGAGGGGTGTACAAATGGCAACTGTTTGTGCCTCCAGATAATGAACTGGTTCATACAGCAGTGGGCAACATCCAGTAAATGCTCAGAAACACGACTGTCACAGAAATAATAGGAAAAAAAAGTTTTGACATTTTGCCTACTTCAATTCTTCCCAAAATACACATTTTTCTAGGCACATACCCGGGCTAAGGACTAGAGGGTGCTATTTATTACTTCCAGTGCTTCAAAGGCTCTTCAAAAACACTTTTAAAACAGTGAAACAGTCTAATTCCTTTACATTAAAGTTCACTGCTGCTCAAAGACACAAAAACCCACTGCAGGTCTATGCACAAGCTTGTTTAATTAAGTGATTTGTTACCTGCAGCAAACGGGGACGTTGATAGAAGGGCACGCAGACCCTGATCTCAAACCAGGAAATCACACAAGTTGATACAGATAAAATTCTATCAGCAGAATTGATAAGACCACTATTTCCACACCAGCCTGTGCTGAACAGTTCCATTTTTCCAAGTTACGGGAGATGATCCTGTCACTCAAATTATTGTTATTTTTACGTCACACCTTTCCTTTGGCTGATGACAGTAAGACCCTCCTACCAATGCCTTTTTCAACCACAGTGGGTGAAAACCAGCAATGGAATTCAGGTGCCAATAACCAAGCAGAACCATGGAATATCAAAATTCCAGAAGGGTTGGGGTTGGAAGGGCTTTAAAGCCCATCCAGTTCCACCCCCTGCCACAGGCAGGGACACCTTCCACAGACCGGGGTGCTCCAAACTCCGTCCAAGCTGGCCTAGGACATGTAGAATGGACAGGTCAGCGCTTTGAGAGGGAAGAACAGCAAAACAAAACCAGAGGACAGAGTTAATTAATTGTATATTGGGAAAAATCCCGCCTGAACCTTTCCACTGGAAAGCTGAAGCTTGATTTGATTGTGATCTTTGGAGTAATATTATTAATATGTGGAGACCACAAAGGCAATGCTGTTCTCAAGGGCCCTGAAGAAGGTTTGCTCAGATTAACAGATTTCAGGACTGGAAGGGACCATCTTCTCTTTCCAGGCCACAGAATGTCCCAGAAGCTCAAAGAAATGATTCTTTACCAGGCAACCCAATCTTGTCTTAAAAGACTTTGACCAACAATGGGGCCTCTATTTTTACGGTGAGTTGTTCCAACACTTAGATCATTTTATTTTTATGAAATCACTTCTTAGTGCAAGACAGAATTTGTACATATTCTGCTTTTTGGCCTCTGTGTCTCTGTCAACAACACAGAAAAGCTCATTGCATTCAGTTATCTTTTGTGTAAGCCACTAATAACCCAGAGCAAGCCAGGCAACAACTAATTAAGTGAAAAGGACTTTGCAGCCTGAAGTTGTAAGGTTTGTTTTCCAGCCCTGGTACGTATATAAAGTCCTCCCCTGAGCCCTCATCAGTACTGCAATTCTCAACTTCTTTCTGAAGGATGCACACCAGAATGAAAACTTTAAAAAGATAATAAATTCAGCTATTCATTCCTTAAACACCACTGCAGAAAAAGCTTTCGCTGGGACTTCCATTATCCAACAGGCTCTCTGCATCCCGCCCTTGCACAATAAAAGCTTGAAAACTCCACTCTGTAAGTAATTTTCTAATTCCTGGTACTTAACAGATTCATTCAAAACCAGGAGAAGCGGGGGAAGATTTCTGAGAAAGTGCCACTTCCCCCAAAAAGTGTGTGCACCAGAGAAACACAAAGCAGCAGAGACGTTTTGAGTGCACCAGAAATTGCAAAAAAGCATGGAAACACTTACTTCTAAATAAGAAAAACCTGTACCAACGTTAGACACGTGTTACTAAAATCTAATCCTTTAAAGACAAGGCAGGGAATTATTTGATACAGCACTAAAATATCTGTGCTAAATACCGAGACACACGAACTTCACTGTTGCATCTCCCTCAAATCTTTTGATCAACTCTGTCAGCCCAGTAAAAAAACTTCCACTTCATCCTTCACTTCAGCATTTTCATCATCTCACGGGCACGTAACAGCAAGAGGAGGTTTGTGCACATATTGGTATTATTGCAACAGATACCACAAGGACAGTACCAGCAGTTCAAAGAGACGGTAAAAGGGGAATCCTCAAAGATCTTAAAACACGCAGAAACCTCCAAATCACTCTTGTTCTGGCAGCTCTTCCCACTCCGGCATTCCCAGCAGTCGTGTTCTCTGCCCATCACATTCCTCGCTCTCATCATCACAAGAGACTCTGAGGGGTTTTTTTGGGGGGGGTTGTTATTAAATTCCCAGCTGCTTGGAGCTGATCACAGCCCCCCAGCAGCCCATCCCCAGCCGTGTGTCCCACTGCCTCCCGTCGCTGGAGTGTAAAACACAGCCCAAGCTGCCTTTTCAGCTGTGGCCTTTGCAGGGAGACCAGAGTGTGACACACTTTCCACTTCACTGAGGCCTGCCACATGTTCCAAGGCAGAGCTGTCCCATCACATTTCCAGTGAGTTAATACAGGCAGATTAGCGGCGTCTCCGGAGATTTGTTCCCCGACAAGGTTTACTTGACCGTGGCCATCACCGAGGGGAAGTACAGCTGGAGCTCCACTTGCAGATCACAGTCATTTCTTCTGGTATGTTCTGGAGTAGATTTTGCTTGTGTGAAACCAAACAGTGCTTTTATACCCAGCTTACAAATCCGCACTGGCTGCCCTTGATCGTTCTACAAACCTACACGAAACTGGAATTTCTGTAAATCTTTGAGAACAAAGCTTAACTTCAGAGCAGAACCCAACTACATTTATCATACCTCTATCAAAGGTTAGCATTTCTGTGATCAGCTGCATGATTTCCATGATTAAGCTATGATCTGGCAGATGTTTCCCCAAAAAACCCACAAAATTAAATAAATTTAAAGAGTTGTCTTGCCCTTCTTTAGTGTCAAATGCAGCAGAATTCACCACTGAAATAAACGCAATGAATGAAGTCATTTGTACTGCCATAACAGCCACCAAGACCTCCAAGATCATCCAAGATGGACCAAAATCAACAACGAGGCAATCTCTACATATCAACAGCCAGATGCCACAGCTTGATAGGAACAGATCAGAATTCTGGGGGCACAACTCTGAGGGCAAACTGATGGTGCAATAGCTCAGCTGCAGCCAAATTTCACCAAGCACATGTAGAACCCAAGCAGAGAATCCTGTGGAGCCACAGCCAGACCCAGGTTTTATAAACTGCTGGTGCCTGTAACACTCCAAATCAACACCAAAGCTTTTCTGCTTTATTTTGAGGCATTTTAACGGGCAGTATTTTCTGATCAGAGGTCAGGATGGGTAATACAGACGGTAGCTGATTAATACAGCACATATCCAATTAATTGTATCTATTTGAGGCATGTTCCTGTGCAGCCCATGTACACAAAAGATCCCAGCCCACCTGTGGGGGAACACTCAATAACCAGAGCTGAAAAGGCTTTACCTGCCACTGTTAACACGGCAGGAGCCCTCCGAGGGACCAAATACTCCATCCTGTTGGTTCTTGTACCAAGTTTCTCTGGGTTTCAGGCTTGCTTTTCCCTGTCTGTGCTTCCCCCTGTGATTCATGGAGCTGACAGGCCTGTTGGCACCTCCTGCCCTCACATGCCATCACCACCAACAAAGGCCACGCTAAGCCAGCGGCTCCACAGCGCCGTCCCAAGCCCCGCATCAGCCGCTCTGGGGATTCAACTTTCAGCACAAAACCCTTGTCCCAACCTGTTCCGCCTAAAATATGTTTGCCCTTGGTGTCCTTAACGGCACAGGGAACTCCTGGGGTTGTGCAACACTTCATCACCTCGGCATTAAGCGGCCTCTGCCTCAGGTTGCATGACAGGGATCATGAGAAGGCATCTGTCAGCTGCCGAGGGCTCTGCTAAACCTTAATTGTTTCGATGCTAGTGTACGGCTCAAGTTACAGTTCTGGGGTAGCTTGAAAACAATCCCATTTCCAAGAAATAATTAGAGGGTTTTAGGGTGCGTATGAACCGAAGCTGAGCAGAAATGAGCTCAGACCTGACGGGTAAAGCACAAAAGTGCCGTGAACAACAACGCTTCAAGGTCCTGGTCGCACCAGGTAGGTCCCAATTTTCCCCCAAGTGCCCATTAATTACATGTTCTTAGTCCTTGCTTTGCTTCATGACTCCACACAGACCACATGTTCGACAGAATTCTCACCGTAAATGAACTCACCGAGAGCTCTGAAATTATGAAATGGTACCTGGATATAATTCCTCCGAATATGGAGCCCCATGGGCAGCAAAAGGAATATCCTGCTTTTCCTTGAACTGCTCTTAAAGCTGGAATCCTCCACAAATCGCTTAACACCAAAGAAAGCATCAGTTTACGTTGCAGCCTTTCTCTCAGTGAAGCCGCATCCTCTACTTTTTCATTAAATTTGGAGTAATTTAATAGTCAAACGGGGCTGATATTCCCAGGAGGAATCACAGTTGCCAAGGAAAGGCACGCAGAAATACTGCATTCGCAGTCACCCAGCACAGGGATGCTGAAATGTTAGATACAGTCAATCAAACCGTGCAGGCAAAACTGATTAAAACATTCAGTGCTGTTTTGTTAGTGCCTCCTCTGTAAAATATGATCATTATAAAGCACAAATACTCCATTAATAATTTAAGCCACAATTCATTTTAAAATCAAGGTTGTGAGCAACCACCCAAAAATGCATAAGGGGTGATATTCTGAATATATTACCTGGTCAGAATTTAAAGAAGGTATTAAGCAAGATAATTGTTAAGCACATGCCTTACAGTTTTTTCATGAAGTAGGAGCCTTCTGAATTTCTATTTTGAATCACTGAAGAAACATTTACTGAGTTCTGCATTTAAAATTGTAAAGCTACTAAATATATTCATTGTGCTTCAAAAAAACCCCCACAGAACTGAAGAAAAAGAGTAACGATATCAGATTTTAATGGATTCCATTTCTTATGTTTTAATTGCCTTTTTCCGTACTTTGAGCTTTAAAAGGATCTCCTCCATGTATGAATTTATAACTATTTATTATTACTATTTATTATTACATCACACCTTTCCTTTGGAAATATGGGGAGTTTGCTGAGTTCAGATTAATAACAAATAGGGTTTTCTCTGTGTATGAAATATTTTTGAAGGAAAGAAAAAGGAGGAGAAGGACTCAGAGAGCCCATGGTAAGAGAGAAAATGGCATTCAGTAAGAGATGCAAAGTTCAAATACTGCCAAGTTGTAGCGAGTTACTCAAGTGGCAGCAGTTGAGGAACAATTCAGATACAAGGGGTGGAAGCTGAAGCAGTTTGCAATCAGCTGCTCCAACTACCAGAAAGAAGTGACAGCCCTAATTTAGGGGAAAAAAAACCAGATTAAGCAGCATCTTCTATGGATTGATTGGTCTCTGATGGTGTTGGTGTCCTCAGAAAAAAAAAAAACCCAAAACAAAACTTAAATCATCCCGAAATTGCTGGTTTGCAAAGTACTTCAAATCCTTCTTCCAAAACATAACACAGAAATAACCCTAAAACATACAAGAAAATCTAATCCCCGACCGTTCCCCGGCTCTGTCACGTTGATTTATAACAGCTATTTCCAAGACAGACAAAAAAAAAAAAAAAAAGCCACCCAGATGCAAACAATTACTCTATTTTTGTAGGCAACAAGTGAGGTGGGTGGTAACTGAGAAATTTGGAGAAATCCTGTCACAATATTCCGCTTTCTCTCCAGCAAAGCCTCAGCACACACAACAAACGGCTGCCACATCAGAGGCTCGGCAGGGCCTGAAGGGCCACTTTGATTCCAGCCCCGCAGGCATTAGTGGGGACGTAATTAGGGTAAAAAGTTCAGCCCCAGCTCCACGTCTATGGCCCTGCCAGAAAGAAATTTCCTCTCGTTCGCTGGTTTCTACTGTACCCTCCCCGAGAAGCTGATTGAAAACACATTTATCTTTGTGGAGTTTGTTCCTCTTCTAATTAACTTTATAGCGTTTACAGTGTTTAATAATTTAGAGGGGAGTTTCAAGTGGCCCTGGAAGCAGCAGCCCCTGGAATGGTGCTGTGCATTATCTTTTCCCTGTGGTGCTGCTTCCCAACGAGTTACTGGGGGAAGGTTTGTGCTCCAGCTGGTTGGATCGGGATGTGGATTTATCCTCCTCTCCGTCCCCTCTCGGATCATCACACGCACAGGGGGCTGGAACAGCAGGGAAATGAAACTGTGCCTCAGCTCAGACATCTCCTCGCTATCCCAAGGATCGCCTGGAAAAGGGTTATCTTTTTACAGCTCCATAAATCAAAGCTTGAGAAGGTCAAAACCACCCGTAGTTCTCACCAACTGGTCAAAGCTTGACCCCAAATACTCGTTTTCTTCCAGTCCTGATCCAAGATTAGCAGTTTATTATAGTTCAAAGGTTATTTCTTACTCTAGTTCACTCAGGCAAACATTTGGTGTAGCAGAGGAACACCAGAGCTTTCCTACCCTGGGTATTTACACATGGAAACACCACCTTACTCCTTTAAAGCTGCATCTCCCAGCACTTGGAACTGTGAGAAGACTCACAGAATTACCAGCAAGCACCACCTCAACATTACAAAACCAGCTGAAGTGTATTATAATTACAGAAACAAGTTCCAAGAAAAAAAAAATCCCGGGATCGGAAGAGCTCTTTTTAAGACGAAGAACATTCCATCTTTAGCACACAGCAATCCCATCCAGCATCACTACAAGCAATTTAAACTACTTTACTCAGGGGTTGCACCCCTCAGGATCCTAAAAGCTGCCACACAACCTGCTAAGAACGGAGTTTTCCTACAAGGATAATGTTTTTCACATGCTGGAAGGGAAGGAAATCTTTGCAAGGCAGCTGACACGGCCACTCTCTGCAGCTCATGAGTCCTTCCAGTTTTCCAGCAGCACCAAGAGCCTTTGGGACTCAATCCCTCAAAGGTGACAGAGCTGAGAGAGCTCTGCCCAGCTTAAAAGGTTCCACTGTACTGTTTAGACCAAAACCAACTAAATTTGCTCTCTAGAAAATTTTAAACCCATCCGGGCTTGAGAGCCTTCAGAAAGAGCATGGCCGGGGAGAAAAATCTGGCCGAGTTTTGCGGAGTCTTCCCTAAAAGACCACAAATATTTAACCAACTTCACGAAACCCGTTTGGCGTCCAACACAATGGAAAATCACAACCATCTGGCCATGCCACCCCTGTGTGTGGCTGTGTGTTGGAGCCGGGGTGCCTACACCCCACGCCCTCCCCATGGCACGGCAGAGCCTCCTGGCACTGCCAGGTGAGTCCACGGCATCACCAGGGCCCGTGCAAAGGCATCCCAGGAAAAATACCCCGGGGAGAGTCACCCCGAGCAGCATGGGAACTGTGAGCAAGGACTCCATTCACACACTTCCCTCTCTTGGGTGATCCTTCCACCAAGCTCTGCCCTTTGACAAACCATTTCACAGCCAGCTCGTTTCAAACATGAAAAGCCACCAGACGCTTCGAGCTGGACACTGGATTTTAGCGCTGCCCAGTGACACAGAACGGTGATTTTAACATACTGATGTGAGGGAATATTAATGCTTTAATCACTTTTTCTGTTCTTACTCACGGGAAGCTGCTTTCTACCTGAACCTGAGCACTCCCACAAGCACATTCCTGAGCTGCAGTTGGGTTAAGGTTAGCAGGATTTAATCTGCAGTAGCCATGTGAATAAAACACGCTTCCTGAAAATCTGCTGCCAATTGATTTGCCTTGTAAACAGATCAGCAGGGGAAAAAAAAAAAAATGCTGGCTAGCCAAAGTTATACATTTTGTTTGCTCCAGCTACTCCTCCTTCTTTAATTTACCCTAATTTCCTCTCTCCTCCCATGATTAAAAAAGATTACCTCTTGCTTCTCATGCCCTGAAGTGACCTCCATCCAATTCTTCAAGTCATCCAAAATTTTCCATCACTTGACACCATTAAATTAATGCTTCCTTCTAAAAATATATGCTGGAAAGCCAAGAGGCTGCAGCATGGACTCCTGACTGAGCTCCACAAGGTCTGCTGGCCCCAAACTCTGACTTTTTAATCTTCTGCCACTGATTGCTCAAGCAGCTACACTGATATCCTTATCTGATTAAAGCCCTGGCACAGGTTGCCCAGAGAAGCTGCGGCTGCCCCATCCCTGGAAGTGTCCAAGGCCAGGTTGGAGCAACCTGGGATAGTGGGAGGTGTCCCTGCCCATGGCAGGGGCTTGGAAGTACATGACCTTTAAGGCCCCTTCCAAGCCACACCAGTCTGGGGTTCTGTGATTCCATGACCTGGGTTGCACTTCAAGGAGACCTCCAGGATATTTTTTCCCGTCTCCTGCTGAGCAATTCATTAACAGAAGATGAAATATTCCCACCAGGAACAGGGGGGTTGAGACAAATCACTTGTAGGACTTTCCCCTCCTTTATTTTGCTCTGTTAAAGAGGGGTGGGCAACATAATAAAACATCACAGGGAGGGGTGAGGCCACAGCTCAGGGCTGAAGTTACCTAAGAAATTCTATCCTCTGTGCTCGCTCCCACCTTCACCCTACAACTGACTCAGCTGCACTTTGTAGTTCTGTGAGCAGCTGTTTGGAAAGGTGACTGAAATCACCTGTACAATTTAAAAAAAAAAAAAAAAAGGAGCATTAGTTGATACTTGGATTATTTCTGCCATCCCCCTTTCCTTCATGGGCCTACAACCAGCTGAGGTGCCCCAGGCCCAAGATGCCAAAGCAGCAGCTCAGAGGTGGCAGCAGGAACTGAGGGGGGCAGAGGGGTTTTGAGGTGTCTTGGTTGCCAGTCAGGGAGCCCCAGAACCACCACGTGCAGGTTCTGGTGCTGCAAACCCGCAGCTGTGCTGAGACAAGCCTCGAGCGAGACTGGTTTGTGTTTCCCTCCAGGAATTCTGTCCCCTCTCTGTGTGATAAAATGCTCAGCTAATGGGAAAAAACCAGTAGAAAAATAGAAGGGAGAAAAAAAACCCCAAAACATCTTTAGAGTAGAGACCAAGTTTGGTAACACGTAATTAAGCACAAAGGGGTAAACACTTGAGTCATCAGGTTTCAAGTGTTTAAAATGTTCTGGGCTCAGGAGAGGTGATTTCCTATATAAGACACTGCAGTTACTCAGCTCCCTCTTCCCTGCCCCTTCTCCCTTTCTCTGCTCCTCCACACACTTTTATTCCCTTCCTGCCATGGGCACTTCTATCTTTTTTTAGCTGTCTTGTTACCTATATCAGAGGGCAGATCTGCAGTCACTCAAACCACCACTTATTTCTTAATAATCTAAAATAAATCAAAATTATCCTGCTCAGCTTCCCTTTAAACTTCTCCCTTAGCTAGAACGAATCATTTACTTAAATTTAAGATACTGGTGCACTTACATTTGAGCACAACAAAAAGCACACTTAATGTATTTTGGACATCTCTGGTGTTTCTGAAGGTGTTTTACAGATCCAGTGCGTTCCACACTGCGGCTTCAACAACCCATATGGGGGAAAACAGGAATATCTTAATGTTTCACCACCTAGAAAATTCACTAATATGCACCAAAGCCCCTCAGCTAATTTTGTGTGTGGGTAAAGATGTTTGCTTTGTCACCAGGGACCGGCAGGCGTGTCTGCACAAACCTCCACAGAACCAAAACCCGCGCAGATGTTCCTTCTTTTTCAGTTTTCCTCCGATTTGCAAATCTTGTAATCTAAGACCGGAGTTGGTTCAGGCAACCTCCAAACCAGCACGGTTGTATCGGCCAAAAAACACAATCTGGTTCCCATTTCTAGGACTGTGTCCTTTCTGGGGGCTGTGACAACTATTGTTTATGGAGTGAACCAGGGGCTGGGCTGGAAAGGGACCTCGAAAGATCCTCCAGTCCAACCCCCCTGGCATGACACTGCAGTCGTTTTACTGGATGGGAAAACCTGACTTGGAAAACGCAAAAACGGACGGACCAAAAGCCAGTCAGAAACACAGACAGGAGGCAGGAGTTCCACCTTGTCGGTAAGTACAGTGAGAATAGGAGAAAAAAAAGAGAAAAAAAAATCTATTGTCAGCAAATTCCTCTGGAAGTTAATAACAGGGAACAACAAAAACTTATTTGGAAACGTCAAAATCATGAGGGGCGTCCCAGGGACAGAGTAACGAGAGGTGCAAAGGTGAGCTGAGGAATCAGAAGTCAGAAATTTGGAAGAATTAGAAGGAAAAATCCAAATGATGATCAAGGCCGAACTCTTTTTTTCTCCAGAACCATTCCCTTTGGTACATGATCCTGACACGTTTCAGACAATAATCCAGGTGAGGAGATGACTGGAGTAAAAAGTGCTTTGGAATAAATGCTTTAGAAGAAATGCAGTATTTTCTTCAGATAGGTGATTAAGCATCTGTTTATCTGTCCGCAGCCATTAAAGGTTTACAGGAAACAACAACAAAACCTCAAGTTAAGAGCACAACCAACCCCGTGACTGAGGCTCAGAGGCCATTCCCAACACAGCTCTTGAAGTGTTCCCCACAAATTGTTCTTTATGCTCAACAAGCACAACAGAAATACAATCAAATTATCTGTGAATGTAACAGAAGAAAAGGCAAGTGCAACACTTGAGCTGGTTTGAAAGGAGTGTGACTCCATCCAAGCTCTCTTGCTGTGAGAGCCACACACAGCAAACAGGCCCATCGAAAGGGCTCCCAAAAACAACCTGCAGTGAACAGTAAATACAGAAAAGCATCTCGGGGTTTTCTTTCTGAAGGTTTCTCACCCAAAGCAAACTGGTTCTTTAGGAAATAGGAGCTTGTACCAATTTCCTTCTTATTTTTTTTAATGATGGTTTTCTGGTCCCAGTGCAAAGTCTGGTTTTAAATCATTTTTTTCAGATATTTAACTACTGATAAGAACCAACCCAAACCTACCCATCCATTCTGAAAATATATGGGGGGGGGGGTAGAAAAGCAGAAACTACCCACAATCTTTGAATTATTTTCCATTAACTAAAGGAACACAATAATAGTGAAAACAGTGATCATGACAGCTTGTCCATTTATGAGGCATCTCAGCTTCTAAAGCAAGGGTGTGAAGGAAGGTTTTTTTTCCAACCAACATATCCTTTATGTGCCTAAATACACTGCCTGGATTAGGACAAACTCCTACAAGAGCAGTATTTACATCTCTGGTGACACACACTCCCATTTATAAACAGTTATTCTCACAGGGCAGGGAAGAAGAGCAGAAAAATCACCATAAACAGTTTTGCAAGTCGCAAACACATTAAAAAAAAAAAGAAAATCACTTCTCCGCTGCAGCTTTTCATTTAAACATTTAAACCAGGTAACAATGATGTTGTAGTTAAACACAGAAATAAACCAGAGAAATCTCAAAGTTTGACAGTCTTCCTCCACACCCAGAGTGATTAAATTCTTAATTGAAAAAGGTGTGGCCCAGAATTAGTCTGACAACTGTAAGAAGATTTGCTTCAGCTGTTCAGCCTTTGAAGGGCGGTGTTAGAGGATTACCCCTGAAAAGCAAATATTTTCCTGTAGGTAGAGATATAAATCCCATGCATTGTCTGAACTGAGGCATCAAACGACATAAAATATCTTAAGGGCCCCTTCTAAAGAGGAGAGATTCAACAATACTGGCCAGAGAGACTGGAAACTCATTTTTTCTAACTCAAGGAAGTAGATTTTACACATATTTTGCTAATAAACAGTGTGTGGCTGTAACAATGAAATTACTTGGTGCCTGTAGTCCATGTGGTACGTGACTGCTGCTTGAAAGCATCTTCTAATTATTTTTTTAAGACACAAAGATTGCTTTAGACGCTTCACAATAATAATTCTGACCAGGATTAATGCCAGGAAAGGTTAATCATCGAACTGTGGTTGCACTGAGAATAAAATAAACCTAAAATGCCTCTTTCTTTATTTTGTATCTCTTTTTTATTCCTTCCCCAAAGCTCAGATCATAGGAAAACCCCATGCTGACACACTGAAGTGTAAAACCACATCCCAGTGTCATCCCGTGAGCAAGAAAGGAAAGGGAGCTTTAAAGATGCCGTTTCCTGGGGCTTTCAGATGATGTTACAATTTTATATGTGACTTTATATCCTTACCCAGAGGATCCAATGCTTTTGCACACACCAAGCAGGGGCCTCTTCTCCGAGAAATTATCACATTTCTGGGCACCTGGGAAGAGGGAAAACCAACAGTGAGACAGAGCAAACCACCACGTGCTGTTTGTGCTTACCTTTCCAAGCACAGTTGGGGGCCCAAAATCTATGGGGAGGGTATTGAATACACGATATAAACCCCTGAATATACAATATAAAACAGCCTGCACAAGAGCAGTGGCACAAACTCAAACTGCAGAGTCACGGACGCTGAAGAACCGGCAGAGATGGGACGGATTAACAACACCAGCAGCAAAATCTGGCCAGGGCTGGGCAGTTATTTGGGTTCCTTCCGTGGGGGTTAAGGATTCCTTAAGTTTAATGGGTGACATTTGCTCACTTTGCACTGGTTTATGAAGGGCTGACTGTGCTAAGGTGTCACCAGCTCCGTGCGGGTCTCACACCTCCGTTTCCAGGTTGTTCTGCTGAGGCGCAAGTGAAGCAAAGAGTGTCAGCCCTGAGAGAAAGCACTTCTCCCTCCAGCCCCTGCCCCGTGCCCAAGGGAACACCAGCCTTTAAGAAGTTCCACCACCAAGGCATTTAAGCCTGTAAGAGAGAAACACCCAGTGAGGTTCAGGCTTCTCGAAGGGAGAACCCACCTCTGCTGCCAGCTTTGACCTGTTTTGCAGAGTGGTTCCCGCAGGCAGCAGCGGCACAGCCCCAGCTTGGTTGTACCCTGCTCTAACTCAGCTGCTGGGAACAGTTTTCCCAGCCCTGGGATCCTTTCCCACCCCAGTGGCACCAGCGGTGGAATGAAAAGCAGCCCTGGGTGCCCCCAGGCTCAGTCACACCTTCACCCAGCACAGCCAGACTGTTAAAGACGCCACACTTCTCAAAACGAGGGTTTAAGAGTTTGGAGAACTTTGCTTTACTGCTGCACAAACAGAAATAAAACTGAAATTGAGCTGGGAGGAAAAAAAAAAAAAAAAAAAAAAAATCTCACTTCTGCTTGTGAACAGCGTTTCACTGAATTCCAGGTCATGTTCCTACCCAACTTAAACAGCAGGATAACAACCAACACCACCACTACCGAATTCCCTCGGCCTTCTTTCAGCCTCTGCCTTTTTCATTATCTCTCTCCAGGTCTGTATGTGTGTGGTAAATAATGGAATTTCATTTTTTTTTCCCCTCCCTTGCACTCTGAACCCTTTGATCTCTGAAGAACACCAGTGATACAGTCTGCTGAAAGCTTAATTCTCAAATACTGCTGCCCAGCACTAAATCATTTATTCAGAAGGGCACAACAATTAACAATATACATTTTCACGTAACGGACTCTGTTAATTATTAATAACTCTGGTACATGCACTTAATTTGTAACAAGCACTGTTCAGTCCTCTCATCTGTACGAGGACAAGTCTTCCCTCCTACATGTTTGGGTATTTAGAAAGTCAAGTGGGGCCCATCAATAACTCCACCACCAACAATAGCTGTGCAAGTAACTTAAAGCAGCCAGACCTATTTTCCTTTTATTCCTATTATTTCAAGGCCTTTTGTGAGTCAAACCCGTAATGTATGTACTGACCTGTAAATTGATAAATGAAACGAATGAAACATGCAGTCTTCTTAAAACCTGGCAACCTATTTGTTCCCTTCAGCGCAGGGAACACATGAACTGCATTTGTTCTGTTCCCTCAGCCGGGGGGAAACGCCGATTACCAGGAGTTCTGACACTGATTTAAGTGGAGCCAGGATTTCACCTGAAGTATTTAACTCTCCCCCCCCCCCTTTTTTTTTTTAAGGGTTTAATTTAAGATTTATTAGAGACACGAATTCATATGTTTCTTTATGGTCTGGTTCTCAGTTTAACAGCAAGGAAGGGGAAGAAAGGTGGTGGGGACTACAGGGAAACGAAATCCAAAGGAATGCCAGTTCTGATCCCCCACAGCACAGATGTGCAAATTTTCTACAATAGGTGCTTAAACTTCTCATTTTGCTCTGTAATGACCAAGGCCTTTGGTTTTTTTGTGTTGTTTTTTTTTTTTTTTTAAATCCATTTTCTCCTCCAAATACTTTCAGAATGTAAATATTAATACTGTGGAAAAGGATCACTGTGGTGAGGACTCTGAGGGCACTAAATCAGGTTAATAGCTGCCCCATTCATGGGATTGCAGAGTGCCATGTGTTGGGCTCTGCGCTGCCTAATGGAAGCAGTTCTGTGGTGGGATTTAATCTTCCAAGTTGTGGGGGATTAATTCTCATTTGCAAAATTGTGTTTATTTGCATGTGTGATGCACTGACGTTGCACACACCTGCTGCACACGCAGTGTTTAACAAAATGCAGGGGGATGATTGAAATGAAAAGCAGCTCCCTAAATCCCCCCAAATACAAAAAGTATTGAAATCCTGTTGCAAAGTCTTTTTCTTAAACTCCTTTTATTCTAAATCCTTTTAATTCTGTCATATAACACTACAGCATTTATAAAATGCTGAAAATCCTGACAAATCACACAATTAAAGTAATGAAAACTGCCCTTCCTGCCAACGAGGCACCACCTTATCTACAGCTCCATTTAGCTAAATGATGTATGTTTGGGTTTTTTTAAATCTAACTTCAGTTAGGAGACGTAAAATTGAAAAAAAAAAAAAAACAAACAAAAAACCCAAAACACATCTGTAGCTAAAGGAAATGTCATACAAATCAACATTTAGAACTTTATGGAGTCAAAAGGGTATCCACACAAAAGCTCAAAGCAGCTTAAGCACTGTCCTGATGAAACTGTGAACAGAGATTTCGGGGCCTACTAAGGCCTCCCAATAATGCCAATAATGAGAGGGACAACAACAGCAGTAGATCTTTGTGCAGGATAAAAATGGACCCCCAGTGATTTCCACAGGCACTCAAAAGCTGCCCAAAGCTCTCAAAATGACCCCCCTTTCCCATGAGTAAGAACTGGTTGCGTTTCACACCCCTGACCTATTTAGCAATGGCACATTTGCACCCTGGACTGTGTTTCTCTGGTCTGTAATTCCACTGATCAGTCCCACCACAGCCATTTCATAATGCAGTGCATCTCCTGGCTGACTAAACCCCTCCTATTTCGACCTAGTCTTTGAAAATCATGTTGCATTTGTGGTCCTGCCCCACATCAGTGCAGCACCAAGCAGCACCTGGGAATGTATGAGGCCACAGGGCTAGAATTCCCTATCTATGGCTTCCACTCCCTGTTTTCCTGCTTTTTTTCATGAGTGGGAAGGGGGTGATTAAAAAAAAATACCTTTCTTAATATTTCTTAATCACCATGATTCTCTGTCTGCTTTCTTATTGAATACAAAGGCAAAAAAACCCAAAAGCCCTTGAATCAGAAGTCACTCAAGTCAGTCCTAAAAATAGCATGTGAATTCTTTCCTCAGCTCTAGGGCAGCATCTATAAGTGCTCCATTTCCTGCAGAGACGAACTCTAACTGCATTACTCCATACCCTGCCCCATCAGTGGTGCTGGGAGTGCTGCCCTCGTCCCACAAATTCAGGTGCTCCTTCAGGATTATCCGTGAGCATCCTGTCACTCCACCTCCCTTAACCCCCAGCACCACCCAGCCACTCCAAGTTTCAAAGCCCCTCTTCCAGCTTCTGCGTCACAACAACTGCTTTTTACACCCCCACCCCCCAAAAAAAGTTACCACCCTAAAAACCCCCTTCAGTTCCAGTTATTTCCAGCTCTCCTCCCTCCTCAGCCCATTCCACCCTCCCACTTCCAAGGCAGCAAAGTTCCAGGAAGCAACAGTGGCTGGAGAACACGATCTTGGCAGCTCTGCCAGATATAGAGCCCTGCATGTCCACAGGAAAGTTGGGTTTTCTTCTTTTTTTTTCTGCACAGCATCATAGTTTTAGTCTCTGATAATTATATAGCTTCTCTATGAAATAAATGACCTTGAAACATTTGGTAGAGATCAGTGTTTCCAGAGTCCCTCCTTAACTGAAGATGGATAGAAATGTTTTATTTTGATTGAATCTTGTTTGAAAGAACAACTCAAAAGACCCACCAGTCTAACTGGGTGGAAGTTCAAGGGGTGCTGCTCGTGATGTGGCCAGAACTGAAATGGGGGCAAACAGGTCAGCCCAAAGCTTCAGAGAAATTGGTATTTTAAAATGCCGTGCTCCAAAATCCTCCCCTATAATATCTGTGGGAGCCCTACTTGCTGCGCTGGGCAATTCCATCCTGTAATTTCTATAATCCAGGGACATTCATTATCCCAGAACAAGCCACAGAACAGGCAGAGAACACCAGAACTCCAACACCTGTAGGACCCACCTCCACCAACCCAACCCTGGTCCCAAGGGCTGCTTGTTCAGCTTTGCAGGGCCAGACAGACCCTGGAATTAGTCTGGCCTTGAGGGATCCCAAACCACTGAGCCACCCACGAGGCTGAACAGGCACAAACCCCACATCTGCCTCCTCCCTTTAGAGAGCAACCTAAATATCACAGTTCTGTCAGTGTACCTGCACAGAAGCCTGAGTCAGCTCTGGAGGCTCAAATCCTGTTTTAGCAACATCAAAGATGGGAGCAGGGGAGAACAGCAATAAATCTGCTGCAAAATTGCAACTTTCAACAGTTTCCAGTACCTCTGCTTTCTTTTCTTTCCTTTCTTGTTTGCTTCCTCCAAGCCCACACCTTATCAGTCAATTGGACTAAACAGTCAAATTCACTAGGAGATGTAGGGCTGTAATACCATCTTCCTGCAAGCACCATAATCTAGAAAATGGCAATAAATTAATTCAGCTGGCTGGGGGAATTTATTTTCGTAATGCTGAGACGTGGAAATAGGTTTTACAGACAGTGACTGATCTCAACTCCATCACAAAAGCCTGTCACCGTGTCCCTCTCACCAGGAATTCCCAAACACAACACTGCTCCTGCAGATTTTTTGATTTTGTAGGTAAAAGAACAGCAGAGACAGCTGAAGTACATGCATTATTTCCTCAGCACGGATCTTACAGGTATATCTGCAATGGACCTCAAAATGAAGTCAAAACACAACACGTTTTTAAACCAAACTAGAAGAGCCCTGAATCTTTTTTTAATTAGTGACGTTTACTTGGTTCTCTCACCACCTCCAACTACAATCATCTTCCCAACTGCAGTTTCTTCTTCACAGAGAACTGTAGCTAAACTGAACTTATTTTTTACTGAGACAGGAAAACCCAGTGCCCAGCACAGCAGGCACCTGGACACATGGAAATAATGCTGACCTCCAGCCCAGCACCCAGATTTGGAAGGGAAGAAGGGCCAGGCCAGCTCAGCAGCTGTGCCAAGGATGGCTCAGCAGGTATTACCTGTGGCACAACAGTGCCAGGGCTCAGAAATCCTCTTCCTAAGACTGAAATTATTCTCCTAGTCCAAATATCAGCTCTGCAAGCCCAAAATCTGGTCCCAGTGAAAACCTTCAGTCCCCAAGAAGGCCGTTTAAATTGTAAGCTGTACAAAGCAATTAAAGCCATGTCTCCTGTGGAAGGCAATGGTAGAAGAGTTAAAGCCTCTGTTTTTTTAGCATTATTTACAGAAATGTGTCCATTTTTCATATATAGGCTACAGACCAATCCTTGCCATGGCCACGAGACATCAAAGCTCTGCAGTGCTGGGCCAGGTCGGGTCTTGCCTGGTGTGTTCAGGCAGAACCTGCCCCAAGAGCCCAGCAGAGCTGCCAGGTCAGAGCGGCTCCAGCAGCCCCGGAGCTGCCCCAGGCTGGCACGGTTCCCGAGCACACAGAGCTGCCCACAGCCCAGCTGGCAGCCTCCAGGGCCTGCCCCACGCTCCTGCCGTGAGGAGCACTCCCAACCCGCTCCATCACACTGGAGGAGGCCTCCTGTGCGAGAACCCTGCCCGACACAGCTCTGCTGCAACACTGGGGCATTGTGCCGGGGAGCGCCCGCCGCAGCACAGGATCTCACATCAAAGGACCAGGGGTTTCTAACAAAACAGCTGACAAACTATTAAGTTCTGCTACTGTAAAGTCACCAAGTTAAAGCCATGAGCTTTCCTTTCACACCTGGGAACGAGCTGCTTATCACAAACTAAGATCTGTCCTCAGGAACGTGCCAAATCCATCCACCCAGAGACTCCTATTTTCAATAATTCCCTTTTTACAGCTTCACAGTAAAATAGTGTTTGAGCCTGCTGATGCTAATCAGCTTCTCCTTTACACACTCCTTTTATTTTGTTCAGAATCATTAAAGCTCATGTGTTAGTTATCTAAGGCCTCTTATTACAGCTCTACTTTTATCTGATTCCAGATACTGGTCAATGATACATTCATGTACTTTTAATCGAAGATTTATTTAAAGCAAGCCATGTAAAAAGAGACCAAAACATGTTTTTAAAAGGCTTGGCTTAATTTAATATGAGCTAATTTGAATAGTTTTCTAATCTAACAACCACCATTGTCAGATGCTAAATATGTGGAATTTAGAGACAGAGAGACAGTAACTTCTTGAAGGAGTTCATGAGCAGTGTAAGTTGACCGAAAAATCAAAAAGCACTATTTTATTGTCAGAAAAAAAACAGAACTTGCAGGTTCTTCAGTTAAGTCATTTTCATTTCCATTTACACTTCTCTTTCTCCTTTTTTTTTTTCCCCTTTGAGAGAGGAAGGGGCATAGACATCCCTTACTTAATGACACATGTAACAGCAAAAGAAAGGCTCATCAGGAACTGTGCAGTGTTCCTGCACATGGAATAAGAGGCACAACATCCTTGGGAAGTATTTAAGTTACATTAACCTACATTATAACCACATACACTCATGCTTTGTATATTCCTCTGCTCAGAAAAATCACCAAGACAACATATAACGCGTCCATTAAACCTTTCACTTCCTCCATTTGCTTTCTTTGGAACACACAAAATTATTATAATTTGCTGGTTTTGTAATACTTTGAACAATTAGATTTTAGGCTGTATTTTTTGAGTTCGCTCATGAATTCACAACTGAACTACAGAAAGTTGTAATCCAGCACAATCCCAAAACCCCTTGGTCAGACCAGATATTGGCAACTAAATGAAACCAGAGCCCAACAGCTCTGAGGCCTTTCAGAACTCTACAGTTAGATTGTGTCTGGATTGAACAGTGTCATTTTTAAAGGGATTTGCTCGTTGCACAGTTGCTTAAGTTTTGCATCAGGTTCTTCCAAGGGTTAACTCAATTTCTGGAACAATCCTGTTAAACGAAGCAGCTTGGCTTAGGACTTGATAAACCAGTATTTGAGCAGGGACAGGGAGAAGCACTCGAGGGATGGTGAGAGTTCAACCCCTGAAAAGGGTCAAACTGAGAAAACTTTACATGAAACAAGCAGAAATAGAACAAACCAGAAGCTGACCCCCCAGAAAAACCCGAATTCTGTTGCGTTGTTACTTCCACTGGAGTGGAAGAGAAGCTTTTCCCAAGAAGTTCTGCTGGATTACAAAGAGCATAACTCAGAACTTACTGATTTGCGGGGCTGGTAAAATCCGTGCGGCTCGAACCGGCCCGTGGCGGATGGAGAAGAGCTCCTGGGCTTCACCACTGATCTGCAGAACACAAGGACTGTGAGCACACAGGGGGGAAAACACCACAGAGACTTATAAAAATACACTTATCCAGCGGGTGAGGCAGTAGGCACAAAGACACTGCAGGAAAGGGAGGCAGGGATGTGGGTCGGAAGGACTCTGCCCTTCAACCGACCGCTGCAACTTCTCTAAAAGGGAACATCTCTTGAATTGACCCTTCATGGCTACACAGGTTGTAGGAGAAGCAAGGCTTGAGGGGGACTGCTGAGCAAAACTCACAAGAACTTGAGGAATCTGCCACACAAGCATTTACCCCACGTTCCACCTGCTGCTGAGAAAGATGCCAACTCCCCAGTGCCCAAAGAGACGGGAGGATTTCACATGGTGGTTCACTGCAGACTCACCGGGTGGGAAAACGATGGTTAAAAATAGGTGGACAAACGGCTTAAGTAATGTCACTAATGGCAAATCTTGAAAAGACGAAGCCAGAAGTGGTTAAGATGGATTTCCAGACTTCCTGCAACGGTCAGTGGGAGCGTGTTTTCATAACTGCCTGGTAATGGACCCGATACGGAACGTCAAACTCCAGGAAAATGGTTATGAAGCTCATTCCCAAACAACCAACAGCTTAAAACAGATGTAATGAGCCTCAGAGCACAGCCAACGCTGGCACAGAGTTCTGCCAAACAGGCAGCTTACAATATCAGAGGAGAACATGATTTGGAATAAGGTTCTTAGGAGTCAATAAACTGTAAATTCAAGTGAACTTTTGGAACTGCCACTTCGTGGCTGTTTCCATTTCTTTCTGCACTCCAGTTCGGACGTTCAGAAAGCTAAAATGCTCCTACTGTTTGACCAACAAATCCTCAACACAGCACTCCAGGCTCTCAGCTCAAGCCTAGTCTTAAACTGGAGCCTTGTTATTTATTATCATTGCTCTGGATAACGTGGAGAATGAAACCCATCCCAGTGAAGCACAAGTTTCAGTAAAATTATTTTGAAAACACTATTTACTACAGGGCTAGCCCACCTTTCTGCACACAGTAACACAACGTGGAGAACTCCTGCTTTTCCCTACTATGCCTGAAATAACAAAGCTGCACAAATGTGGGGAAATCACATTCTAAGCCATTTTAGCTTTGCAGACAGGTAGCAGTTCCACTGATATCCAATGATAGTAATTAACACTGCTGTTAATGACACCATCAGAGTTATTCCTGATGAACACAACAGTTTTAAAACTCTAATCAGTATGAGAATTAATCCCTTGGTCTACCCTTCTCTTATTTTCTCAGGCAGATGTTCTCTGATCACAATGGATTCTCCTCTTCCCTCCAGCAGCATCATCTGAACACACATTATGGTGCTTCAGTTTTTGCAAAACAAGTTTAATTCTCCTCCAGGGACAGCCAGAGGCCTCTGCTCTGAACAGCTTCTCCACCAGATTCTACACAAGACACAGGAATGATGGGCAGGAATCAGCTCAGTAAAGGTTTGCTGATTGGTTTTAACTGATGGCGAGCTGGGAGTGCAGTGTGGAAAAAAAACCCCATCAATATAAAAACATCTGCATCCAGAAAAAACAGCTTGGAAAAATGCAGAGCAGAGCTAAGCAGAAAATGAGAAAAATTAAAGAGAGACAGAGCAATAAAGAGATGAAAAAACTTAAGACAGCAGCACGTTCTCCATCCATCAGAACACAGCAGCTCTGGGAAAAGGGGAGGGAGGAAATGGAGAAGAAGAAAAATACAAGGTTTTGGAACTATTATTATTATTGGCAATTAAAGCTTTTTTCCCCCCCAAATCATGAAAATGCTGTTTCACACGTGTGTGCACAACACTGGCCCCGAATGAAGATAAGGGGGAAAGGAACCAGCACAACAGAGGTACGGAAGAAGTGATTCCCATAAAATATCCCAACCCAACCCAGACACCTCCTGCTCCTTTCTAACTCTGCCAGCCCGTCAGCCCCAACTCCCACCTACTTGAAATAAAGTGCTAGTCCCCAAAGGAAGATACACCAAGAAGGCCAAACCTTCTCAGCTCAGGTTCTGCTCTTAAATATCCTGAACTCCAGGAGTCTGTTTATTTAGACTGGGGTGCCAAGACCTGGTAGAGCTTAAAGCTGAGAGTTTCAAAGGAAAGCCTAAAATGTCCACATACAAATGTAGTTCGTTTGTATCGAAGCATTTAACATGAAAATCCCAGCCCAGCTCTTCTCACGCATGTAATGCTTTTACTTTTTAATAATTAATAATCACTACTTGACAGATAACTTATTATTTCATACTGGGGGGAAATGCCAGGGAGAAAGGTTCGGTGGAGTAACCGAAGCCACAGGATCTGACAGTGGCAAAGATGAGATTATAAGTATTTAGCTTCTGTTTTGAGACCACTACAATGTTTAATACTGCAGGGTAACAGATCCTTTCCTCTATGCCTGTGTAGGATCCTAAATCACGGCATGGTTTGCTTGCAAATAACTTTACAGCTCACATGCTCCTGGGAGCCAAAAAAGAACAAATTTTAAGGCATACCCCCACTGGAGACTCTACAATGAAAACACAAAGATGCCACCCACCCACTGGGATCTCATTTGTAGAAGGAAATTCAAATTCAATAAAAGGCACCAAAAAGAAAAGCCTACAAAAAATCTGGACCTACAACCATGGAGCAAATTAAAAGACTAATATTTACCCTACCATAGCTTCATAAAATAACAGGGGTTTTAAGGATTTAAGCTGTGTGCCCTTTACTGTCCTATAGACAGGGACTCATAGAAATCACTGCACATTGTTGTGTGCCATGAATTAGTCAGAGCCTGGTTGTTCCTTGGTTTGCCTGGCACTGAAAAATGCATCAGGGCTTTGAGTTCAAGATTTCCTCTGACTTTAATTAACTTTTTTTAAATGCTACTACCACCAGTAGAAGCTTCAGCCATTCACAATCTTATAAAATTCTGAATTAACTGTGGTCAATGTTATACCCTTCATTTATCTGTGGACAACACAGAGCTTTATTACCAGTGCTGAGGCCACAGAGATCAGATTTGTCTCTTCAGGGGAGAGGGACTGGAAGGGCTGATCTTCCTGTCAGTTCAGCCCTCATGTCACCCCTGAGAGAGCCAAGAGAGAGCCAAGCTTTCCTGAGAATGGGACACTGATTCCTCCAGGAACTCCAGTGGGACAAGGAACCACATGCAGCCCCTTCAGTGAGCGGTGAAGGCTCCAGCCCTGCCAGCCTGGGGCACACGTGGGCTGGGCAGGGCTCAGGAAAAGGTTCCACATCCCATTACCAGTCCCCGGAGCTCCACAGTCTCACACGCACAGACAAAACATAAATAGACTTCATGAATTGAAAACAGAGCTGTAAATTCTTCAAAAGGCACCTGTGAGAAGCGGGGCTGTGGCTGCCATTCTGGACGGGGTCCAGCTAAGTAGCAAGTCCCTGTGGCAGCCCTCAGAGCTCTTAAAAGTTTTTCTTTCCCCATTCCAAAAGCCAAGAATGCTTCCCAAGCAGGTTTCAAGAATTGGATATTAAGCTGTAAAAGCAGCTCCAGGTACTTGTTGTGTGGTAGAGTGAATCCAAAATGACGGCTCCAAGCTGGTCTGATAGAACATCTCAGCTTTGCCGGGATCGAACCGCGACGCCCAGACCTACGTGGAAGGCTGGAAGCAGAGAACACATGGATTCATATCCCAGCCCCCAATGAAGTCTTCATCACCCTCTTCCAATGGCAGACTGATGGAGGAAGAACTCCCCTCTCCTCCACTTAAGACATCTTGAGCTTAAAATATGACAGCCCAGAAATCTGGAGCGCTGCTTAATTTTCGACGACAGAGCTGCATTGTTTGGAACACACCAGTTTGCACCCATAAAAAACGCTGAACAAAGGAAGTTTTGTTCACACTAAGGATAACTAATAGTTTCCAACCATAGAAAATGGTTTTCACATGGTGCAAAAAAAAAAAAAAAGTGAAAAGTACACCAAAGTGAAAGAAAATTGAGTTCGGAACTCAATGTTTAAACTACTGTGCAACTATGGAAAGGCAACTAGGGAATATGTAAATGGAAAAGGGAATGTATCAGGATGTTATGACAATAAGCAATCGACAGGCAACGCCACAAATTATTGCTGGATACAATCACACTGGGTTAAAGACAACTTCCAGTCATTGCACTAAGGAGAGAGTAGGGAGGGACTGGAAGTGAAAGGATCAACTTTAACACTTCAGTTTAGAAATTCAAAGAGTCTGCATTTTCATTCAAACCAAATATCTTTAATTATCTAGAGATCATTAGGGTTTAGATGCTCAAAGGATGTTACAGACATCTACTCTAGTGAGTGCACTGAGCATGTGGTGGCACCCAGTAATTTAAACTATGGCAGCTATTGAAAACTGTGTGGGACCAGAAAATTCCTTGCACACTGTGCACACATCCTCGGTGTGAAAACCCCCAAAGCCTCAAAATGATTTGTAAAGGAATTTGTAAAGTCTGAGGGATTTGTAAAGTCCCTCAGACATTTTTTAAGGGTTACTAAGTCAGGTTATTATTCCATTTTTCCAAGTGGCCAATGCAAGCCTGGACAGTGCTTCCCTCTAGCAGGAGGTCTGGGCAGAGGAAGGATTGCAGCTTAGGATACCACAGCCTTGGAGGATTTGTGCTTGTTATTCAAAGTCCCCTTTGGTAGTTGCTGCTTCATTCAACCCCAGCTTGATCTTTCTTTTTTAATTCCAACATGAGCCATGGAATTAAGACCATTTTTCTACTTTTGAAACATCCAGCGTGCAATGAAACAAAACTTATCTGCCCCAAACGCAGCCAATATGCATTTCCCTGAACAGGAACATCCAGAACAGATACTTGGATCCCACATCAGGCAGAAACCAGTTCCAACTGTGTTTGAAACGCGAAGCTGGGAGCGAGGGAAAAACCAAGTTCCAAACAAAACTGCGCTGCACAATTATCAAATAGGAACTCCTAGTCTTGCTTTGGTGCGTTCCCAGATTTCTCCCCGCTCAGCGAGGCGTATTTTAAGAACACTTTTAACCTTCCCACCCCCATTCCCAAACAAAGATCAAAGCCGAGCCCTTTGGATGGACACCTTCCGCTCCTCACGCAACAAAGGCTGCGCTCCCAACCCCAGCGCTGCTGCGGCCCCGGCGCTCCGCACACCCTCCCGGGCCCTTTGAAGCAGCCCTAATGGTGTCTTCCCTTTGCAAGTAACACCCGGGTAGTCAAAGATCTTACTCCGAGGAGATGTTAATGTGAAAGCACTCAGACTGCGGAGAGACACGCGGCCCTGCAGAAAGGCTGCCGAGGTGTGGGCAAGTCAATGTAACACCATTACCGGGGAGTGTGGGCTTAGGACCTGTCATAAACACTTCATAATCACTCACACACAAACTCTGCTGCCTGCAACACGTTATTAAGTGCTGAATAGAGCTTCAATTGTAGGAATAAAAAAGCACAATGCTGCAGATAATAGCCTTCCCGAGGAGACTTTCACATAAGCGTCAGATTGTTGCTTTTTCAGATTAAAAGCTTTCTTTAAAGCGGAGAACGCAGGGTGATGGTTCCCCCTCCTCGCTTAGCTGGAATAACATTGTTTAATTACAAGCTAAATACTCAGCAAGGCCAAATAGAAAGGTTTGTCTGATACCAAAGGACAAAAAAAAAAAAAGTGTTGCCAAATAAGCTCTTAAATATCAAGTCAATCACGTCACTGCCAAATGTTGTTGTGCTCGGACTAAATAAGTGAAAAAAAAGTTGCAAAGGAGAAACAACGACGTCCACAAAACCCCACCAGGTTATGTTCCCTCCAGATGTGTTGGGATACACAAATCCTGCTCTGAAAAGGTATTTAAAACTGGTGTTAAGGACTATCATTCTGTGACAATCCCCAAGACCACCGTACTGACACAGCAACCCCTCCAACAGTGACTCTGTACTAACACAAACCCCACAGGTACAAGCTGAACCTCCCTGAACGCGGCCTTAGAATTCACAGAATATACAAGTGAAGGGCTGACAAAGTGATCCAGTATCTCTACGGTCTATATTCTTAAGACTGACGGTAAAGTATTTCCACATTTGGCATCTTCTCCACTTCACCGCCCTTCTCCCCTGCTCATCACAAATACTCCTGCAAAAACTGAATGACACTCAGAGAAACTGCCCTGCAATTTCAGTTTTGCTATTTTCCCCCCAAATATTAAATACTAGCAAAATCTAGGAATTATGAAGAAGTGCAACACACTGGAGGGGGCGAAGGGGGTAGAGCCAACCTGGTTGTATGGTCCTATTGGAAAAGAAAGTAAGATCAGGTATTTCATGGCCTAAGTTGTGGCTCATTCAGACACAAGGGGGGCAAAAAACAGGGAAAAAAAAAAAAGGGGGAAAAAAGGAGAAAGGACAAAACCTCATCCAGAAACCTGAAGAAAACCCTTCTTCCCCAATAGGAAAAGTAGAAAACTGTATGTTCACGCACTGCCTGGTTGACAATGACACTAAGGACTCTAGGTCAGGGCAAACAAAGTCTTTCAGCTTGTAATTTCTTGGCAATCTCCATCAAACTATTCCGTGTTCACTGCAGTTTAGATGCAGGCAGGGATTGCAGAGCTGGCTGCACCGAGGTGACCGTCCCCATCCCAAAGAACTCAAACTCTTCCGTTCCTCCGTCCCTCACCCGTGCGAGATCCCACTTCACTCTGACAGAGACATCCCTCGGTTTGGACACAAAGCCCTTCAGGAGGGGTGCACAGAACCCTCCTGATGCCCAAGCAGGGGCATCTTCCACACACATACACAGAGAGAGGAACAAACCGGCCCCGCCGCCACAGAGCTGGGCTCGGCACAGCGGCACCGGCACAAACCCCACAGTTCCAGACTTACATCGCAAATCACGCGTTCACTTGGACGAAAACACTTCAGCTGGATGAAACAGGGTGTTCTATAAGAATTCTTTAGCTCAGGATCCTGACGGTACTTTAATTAATTAATGAAGTGCTCGCCGCTCGGTGTCGCAGCGGCACCGTGTGGGGGGCCTGCGTAAATACACCGTGGAACAAAACCACCACAGCGACCCGATTCCATGAGTTTTCATGGAATTAAAGGACGGGTCGGGTTGGAAGGGACCTTAAATGTCATCTATTCCACCCCCTGCCGTGGGCAGGGACACCTTCCACCATCCCAGGTTGCTCCAACCTGGCCTTGGACACTTCCAGGGATGGGGCAGTCAGGGCTTCTCTGGGTAACCTGTGCCAGGGCCTCCCCACCCTCACAGCCAAGAATTCCTTCCCAAAATCCCAACCATCCCTGCCCTCTGGCAGTTTGAAAGACAACCAAACATAAAAGCACATATTTTTAAAAAATTACTAAAAGAAAAAAAAAAAAACAGGAGTACCAAGGCAGCTTTAGTGGTTCATTTCAGCTCTGAAAACACAAAATATAAACCCGACCCAAAGTTAGGTTTTTTGTTCCTTTAAAAATAAACCCATGGAAGTTAGAAATTACAAGTGTTTCCTCAGGACGATATTTATTTTGGTTGAGGTGTTCCTAATTTTTGGTTTAAGCTCTTAAATTTTAGTAAACAGTTACAAAATGATGAAGTTTAGTGAAGTATATTAGGTGTTACTCCATTTCTATTAAACCTTCCGTCCAATGCAAAAGCTCAGCAGCTTTTTTATTTCCTCATCTCCGGCCAAAAAGATGCAATCAAGAGGGGAAAAAACTCTCCCACAGTTCCTGAAACTCAATTTAAGTGAGCTTTCAGTGTAGAGATTAACATTACTTTCTACAGACTACTGCTATGTGAACGTTAGTCCTACAAAGGCAACCAAAAAGTTGGAAAAATGTACACATTTCTAAGAAAAAAAAAAAAAAATTGCATTTTACAAAGGGAGAGAACTCCATCCTCTCTCCTTTATTCTGCAGGGTAAGGTGTTACGAGCCATTCTGCTTTTTTCAAGCTAAGAATTTTATGACCTACTGTATTAAACTTCACTCTGTCGTTTCGTGAAATTTGGGGTAAATTCCCCCAAATCAGGACCATGTGCCCATAAACCACTGTGCACCACAGACTGCAGGGGGTGGCTATGACAGCATGGAATCAAAGCCATGTGCACACAGGAGCCTTAACAAAATTAAAACTGCAAACCCTGGTACATGGCAAACGGGACTGTGGAATACTATGAACGCCGCCACACTTGCATTGCTGGGACAAACAAACCCTGTTTGTGTTTTTCCACACTTATTCTTTCCTGTTAAATAAAAAAATCTGTCCCTTCTGGGCTACAGACTGTTCCATAACGTCAAAAACGCTGCTCCCAGTTGAAGTCTGAAAGTGTATTTAGCATAAATAATGTGTAAAAAGCCCTCCAACCTGAAGGTACATGAATTCAAGCGTTTGATCTGTGCTCAGTGTTACCTTCAGACGAGCACACTGCACACAAGCCACATGGCACCAGTGGGAAATGTCAGCTCTTTGCACTTCAGCAGGACAAATTAAAAGCAAAATATTAAGGTAAGCAGCCCAACATGAACCAAAAAATCCCTTGGCAGAGAGGAGAGGTGAGCTCTGTACTCACAGGGATGCTCCAGACTTGCATTCCATCACTGTATCCAATCATCAGCAGTAAGGGGGGTTCGTTCCCAGTGCTGTGGATTTCATGGAACTCCATATTCCTGGATGTATCTAAATGGGGTATATGCAAAGCCATTAGGAGCAGGCAGGATCCAGCACAGCTGCTGCCAGGAACACTAGAGGGTGTTTTCTCACTGCACCTTTCTGCTGGCAGAAGTAAAAGCAACCAAAGCGGTTTAAATTTTTACGCTGGAGCTACACCAGAATATGTTCTTTAATGCAAACATTAAAGACTCACAGAGAAGTCAAAAAGCTTTAAAATTTAAAACTATGGAGGAAAATATTCTGCATTACAACATGGGTTGTTTCTTCCTCCGGGGATTAATAAAATGTGGCAAACTTTTCAAATAGAGACACATTTGCACAGGACCAACAAAATAAACATTAACAGATACAGAAATTACAAAAACTGAGAGGCTGGGCAAACTACTTCTACATGTGTTCAATTAATTAAGAAGTAACTACCTGATTGCAGCATCCAACCATGTCTCACTCAGTCCCTATCCTTCCTCTAAAAGAACAGGGAATGGGGATAGACAAATAGAACAGCTCAGAACTGAAGTGGGAATCAACCACCATTTTCTCTTGAAAAGGCTGGAATCTGTTTTCTGCAGGGATAAGGTAATGATACACACTGGAAGTGATAAACAAGTTACATTTTAAGAGCATTGTGTGGCTTTGCTCTATTATTTCCCTCAAAGACCTCCTGGAACGTCCTGCTCATTTTATCCAACTGCTCCTCCTTTCCAGGTGACTCCGAGTTCTGTCACACCACTGAAAATGTACCTGGGACCTGGACTGGCTTCAGCTACACAATGTGGCTTTGAAATCAAACTGTAGGTGAAAGAAATTCAGTTCTATGCTTTGTTTGCAACTCCCCCAAGGAAAATAAATGGATTTTTTTTACTTTGCATTTCTTCCCAAGCAAGAGTTTGTTTGCCTTTACATGAATCACAAGGCCTATTTACTCTGTTTGGCAGGTACTGAGCAAAAGTGGAGCTATCACTCAGAATTTAGGGAAATTAAATACTTAATTTGGAGTCAGCAATGCTTATGGATAAAACTGACTGGAATTATTGTACATGGACCCCCCAAAAAATCACTAAAATAATGAGGGAAAATGAAGCCATACCATTTAAATCTGCATTTTCAAATCTGACCCAAACAATCTTCTCCTTTTCTTCTGGTGGGGTCCCACTGTAGGCCTGGACAAAAAGCAAAAGGGTTGAAATAAGTAAGTTTAACATCCTTTTTTTTCCCCCCCTCCCTCCCTGAGAGAGGGAATGCAAGTGAAAAAAGAAGAAAACCTGATACATGTGTCTCATTGTCACCAGTACTCCTGGGAGGTTTGGTTTCAGGAATGAATGTTTCCATGGGCAACATAACCATGTTAAACATCACTAACTAACATATATACAGATATATATAACAATCAATCTGTTGGGGCAGGTCAGAAATGCCCCGTGAATTACAGCAGGTTACTAAAGTCAAATACAGGGGCTTGTACAATCTTTAACTTCAGCAGTTGTGCACTGCTTCTAAAAGCAGTGTTAGAACTCTCCCACGAGGTGTTTTATTATTAAAGTTCTCTTTAATTCACTTTAAAGCTTTGCAAGCAAGACTGGGGAAAGAAGGAGACCTTGAGTCCCCAGTTTATTTCACCGACGCCTTTCAGCTCCACTCGGGACAACTTTAAAGCAGCCATTTAAAAGGGAATCAACTCCAACCCCAGCAGAACACATCCAGGTTTCAGTTCTGGATTCTCCACATTTCCATATAAAGATGAGACACAAAAAGAAACTGTGGAAGAGCCCTGCAGTGCTTCCAAGCTGGGGGTTTTAGAGCTCTCAGGAGAAGCAGCGGCGGCGAGGACTTGAGCTCCAGCAGAAATACCACCACTTCCAAGTGAATTAGAACAAAATGCAGAGCAGTACTTTGGTTTAAATACAAAAAAGAGCCCGTATAATCACTTCACACGTGCCAGAAAAGCAGGAACGTGACCTAAAAGCACACATCTGAAAAATAAGTGTGGGGTTTACTTTTCAAAACAGATGACATTCCGCGCTTGCAGGACGAACTGGTTTGTGAAATAAAACACAGGCTGGATCCTTTGGCTGCAGAGGGGCAAAGGGGTGGCTGTGGAATGCAGTAATCTCCTAAATGAAAGCTGGACTGGGCTTAATTTAACCCCGAGTCCAAAACGCACTGCACAAATTGCTGTTAGTGAGGGCATCTTTTTACATCATTATGGAGGAAATGCATTGGGAACTCCTAGGAGGAACCCCATGAGGAAACCAAGGCACCAACTAACCAAGATAACCCTTCAAATCACAAGCAGGATTGTTTCCCGAGGCTCCAATGAGCTGCAGGGCTCCTCCACTACAGACCACAGCTTTCCAAAGAGGAAAACAGAATTCCTGCCCCTCTGCTACTGAGAGGCCCAGGGGCAACATGGGAGGGACCATTCCAGATCCACTTTTATTATACATAAACATCAACATATTTATATATAAATTCCATGTCAACACATTTGTATTGATAAATATAAATATATTTCAATATAAATTTATCTATGATATGAAATAATACATTGACAAAGAGTGAGGACTCCTGTTTCGCAAACATTTTCAGGTTGCAAGACCAGGGGTCAGGCAGAGCTCCACAGTCCCACAGCAGCCAGGACACGCTGGGGCAAGTTAAGGAAACAAGATATAACAGCAGGAGTAAGTTGCTTTTGCCTGCCTTTCTCCTTTTCACTGATAAAAGGTGACAAAGGGTGTCCACCAAGTTGTGCTGCACCAATCCAGCCACGGGTTTACAACCACCTCCCAGAAAATACATATTTGTAAGAGGCAAAGCAAGTATCACGGGCAGTCCCTCCCCTCCCCAACTCTTCCATTGCTAAAATTATCATGGGAAGAGCTGCAGTCTTCTTCCTGCTATTTATACTGCAGTTCTTCCACCCTGTGCCTGTGATTTTCATTTTATTCTTACTCATCAGAGGAAGTGTGCGGGCCCATGCTCAGCTGCTCTGCAGTCTGAGCTCACAAGTCACGTCTCAAGATTCACATTCAAAAGGCCAAAACATTTGGCTTTTGCTTTTCTGGGTTTTTTACATTATTTTGGTCCACCTGACACACATTTCCACCGAAAAAATCCCCCAGTTTTCAAGACCTGCACATACCTGTGGCACAACGTCTTGGAGGAAGGTAACAACACTCTCCATGTAGGACTGTTCCCTTGAAAACAGAAGGAGAATTTCAACCACCACTGAAGCTCAGAAATGGTCATGGAAATATTAAATAAGACACACACAGAGAACCAGGGGAAACATGGACAATCTTCAGCACGAAGGAAAACACCAAGTATATGCAAGGCAGTTATTTAATACAGCGCCAAACACTGGTAATATAACTATTGGCCTGTACGTAATCAAAGGACTAAATACAAGTAATAAAAGTCCATAAAAAAAGCTAAGTGACACCTGCTTATGGAATAACTGCTTGGGGGGAAAGCATAAAACCTAACAGTGAAGGAATAAGCCACGTTCTCCACATCAGAGTGGATGACTGAAGGAGTGGGGGCATTTGGAAGTTATCCCTCCGTTTTTTTCTCCTTGATTTGGCTGCTACAACATGAAAATGAGGATTTACCCACGGGCTGGAGCTCTCCTTGTGGGACAAGGAAACTTGCAGCCCTCCCGTGCACAATGTACAAGGATGGGGTAAGTGGCAGCACAAGGGGAGCAGGAGATGGAGCAACATCCTCCCTAAGAATAGTAAGGAGAGGTATTTTCAGACGAGATTTGATAGCCTGGGAGGCTTATTCCTTCTTGGAAGTTCATTAGCAGCCATGATTTAGGATGGTAGGAACGGTGAGATGCATTTGTTGTGGTAGATTTAAAGTAATGCTTTTATTAGCTTAGCCCTGCACGAGTGGTGAGTCTCTTGTGTAACTGCTGAGTAACGCGGTGTGGGCTGAGTGGGTCACACAGATGGTGTTGAAACAGTGCAAGAAGTTTGGGTTTTTATGCAGTGAGTAACACTCAGACACTCTGGCAGCAAGAACTACCTTCACACAATCTGGGACTACTTCACAAAAACCCAACAACTCCTCAGGCAGCACCTTTGGCAGCCCCAAAACTAAACTTTCACGTTGTCGCCATTTTTCCTGTGCCAACTCCAGATTTCTGATAGCAACGAAGGAAACCTGTAAACTAGGGAGCCCTGGATGGCCAAAGGTGCTTTCTGAAGCTGTGCAAGACTGTTTTAACAGAAGTGGGAGTGTTTAGCACTGAAGAGTGAAGTCCTCTGAAGCATTAAGCCCTGCACACAGCAATATAGAAGATAAAGCCAAATGCTGTACCAGCTGGATGAGTTTTCCTCTCTGAAAACACAGATAAAACTAGAACAAAGTCTTAACTTTTAGAAAGCTTATTCCAGCTCATGGCCAAACCAGACTCTGTCCAGCAATCCAAGGATTTCTGGATCCCAGTTTGTCCCACTGCTTTAGGGCTGAGGCCTCACAAATGAGCTGCGGTTTCCAGTGCTGATTCCTCTCTGACTTATGTAGGTCACCCAAACTGCTCTTGCACACCCTCAGAGCCCTTGATTACAATGCCTGGCCACAGGTAGAGTGTTAAGCACAGTGGCTGAAATTGTGGGAATGCCTACCAGCCAGAGTCATCCTGTCCTCATGGTTCAGCTCATGGAATGGACTCCTCCCTCCCCCAGCTACATGTCAGAACAAATTTGATATCTGGGCAATGTTTTATGCAGTGTATGTACTCTAAATCTCTCCTGAGGCTGAAAAACTTCCAGGAAGAGGTTCTTTAAAGTGCTGAAAAGTGATATAAGCCACAAAAAAAAAACCCAAACAAATCTTTCTCTAATAAGGATCTAGAAACTTAACATGACCAGCAGAACACTGCTGTGCTGCTCAGCACACACAGACTCAAAAACCCTGACATCTGTGAGGTGAACAGGTACCTCAAGAACAAGACACCATATTTAAAAAGAATAATAATAAAAAAAAAAGAATAGATGGCCATCATAATAATCTCCTTACAGTGGTTTTCTAGTATTATATTCTTAAAGCCTATTTTCAGGAAAAGGTCATTACAAACAGAAGTGTATTTGTTGAGGAATCCTGCAACATAAAAAAAAAAAAAAAGAGAAATGGTTCCTCTGTCACAGGGCTGCAAGACAGACCTCTAAAACAACTGCCTGTGCTACAACAATCAGTTACTTGTGCTCTCCAGTAAAAATAAAGAGAACCTTGACGTTTAAACACACAGTTATCTCCAGGGGCAAAACCTGAAGTGAGTATTTCAATGGAGTGCTATCTTGCAGCAGAACAAGCACACCAAGAAAGAAAAAGTGCTACAAAAATCCTTTAACTGACAGAGACAAGACCATAAATCTTCTAGACTGTCCTACAGCCAAAAAGCTCTTTTTGCCATGCAAGTATCTCCATGTGAACACAATGAAAGTCGGGATGCCCAAGGACAAAAATGGTCCCTTGGGAGCTCTGGCCAAAGAGACAAAGCTGCTTCCTTTCTTCTTGGTTTTGTCCTTTTAAGTAAAAAAAAAAAAAAAAGAAATAGAATCCCCAACTCTACTTACTGAAGGAGTTTAATGACAAGTTTTATGTGTTTTAATATATCTAGTCCAGGGGGCAAGGTGTCACTGAAGAGAACAGCAAGAAAGGAGCATGTGTAGCACGTCCCTCTGGTCTAAGGAAGTTTGAATCATTGACCTACAGCCAGTGCAGTGTTTGTACAGCAAAACAACAACAAAACCGTGCAACACTTCAGTTCTCTAAATGTGCAGCTTTGCTTTGGTGTAGAAGTGCAAAGCATCCCCAGGCAGGGAGACAGCTTGACCTTCACCTAAAAAATGGGAATGCAACATGTGCTGACTTTTGGAAAACTGCAGTGGCAACACAAGCCCTCCCAACCAGCTTGGGGGAAAAAAAAAAAAGCCACAAAACTCAGGCAAGGTCCTTCTACAAAAGAAGAAAAGAGCATTTCAGTCGGGGCTGTTCTTCTAGAAGGTTCTTACGTGGCAGCTTGAGGCCGAACCACCACCCCTCCGGTGCATCGGCTGGGCCGGCGCGGGGACTCCGTCGCCATCGTTTCTGTGCTCACACCTGCAGGAAACACAGCCCTTTTTAACATCACCTGTGCAGGGTTACTTATTACAAACTTCGTGACACCTTCTTCAGGGTGGTACCAGAGCAACTGCACCCAGACAAACCTGCAGGCGCCCTTACAGCCCTTTTTTTTTTTAAGCAAAAGAAGAGCACACGCCAAACTACTGATTTCTCTTTGCAGTGTCTCAATCACTGCAGCTCCTGGAGAGTTTGTGGAAGCAAAAAAATACCCCACAGACCTGCATGATGAAGTGGAAAAGTGTCTTCAACTCTCAACCCTTTCAACCCAAACAATTCCATGATTAAAGATAGCGGTACAGGCACACAGGTGTCATCACCATTATATAAACCCACTATTTACTACTGCCTTGGAAAATAATGATATAAAAATAACGTACAGTCACAACTGCAGTGTACTGTACTCTTGAAAAAAATGGGTTACACTGAAGCTCACACAAAAAGTGTGGTGGAACACATTCTGCTGTTCCATGTCAGCTTTTTGTGTCACCTGTGAGCTTTTCTTCGCACTTCTGTTGTGTGAACGTTCTGGGTAACGTTCCTAAAGGCAAAGAGTACCTGAGGAGCATCACAGACCCCTGCCAGCTCCTCAGTCCACTCTGCTGTGTCCCCCCACCCCGAACCAAGAACCTGGGCACAAAGGGAGAGAAAAAGCCAAATCCCCAACGTGGTACCAATTACCAGCATGGTTTCATCTCGGGGTAGACTCTGCCAGGGCCAGCTCGGACAGTGAGGCAAGATAACGACCCAAAAGTTAATAATAAAATAATGATTAATAACAAAACCTTCAGGAACAACTCAGCAGCGTGACACACGCGTGGAGGAACCGCACCACACAAAATGGCACGGGCAGGATGAACCCACCCTCGGGACACCTGTGCCCGCCCAGCCCTGAGTGCCAACACCTGGTGCCACCCCGGTGAGGGGCAGCGAGCACCTGAACACAGTTTAGCCCTTCACCGTCGGGGATTCCGCACACCTGCGCCCCAACCCCGGGCACCTGCGGCGCTGCCCCAGGGCAGGGACCCCCCCGTGCCCCCCGCGGCCGGGCCGGCCGGGCACCCTCTGCTATTGAGCAACTCCCACCCAAACGCCGCGACCTGCCCGGCCTTTTGTCCCCGTTTCGGCCGCCGGGTGAGCGGGGCCGTGTCCTCGCGGGGACCGCCCGGTGAGCGGAGCCGCGGCCTC
>VXAY01001468.1:668990-690397 GCA_013399855.1 Oxyruncus cristatus | reverse complement strand
AGGGCGGGGAACGACCAGAAAGAAGGTTCTGGCGGGGTGAAGCCCCGCGGGGCCGAGGCCGCCCCTCAGCTGTGTCCCCCTCACGGGCAGCGGCTCCTGAGGGGCAGGAGCTGGTGTCGGTCAGAATTTGGGCGCTGTGGCAGTGCTGCCCCAGTGCTGGAGAAGAGAAGGATCCGGGGAGACCTTAAAGTGCCTTCCAGTGCCTAAAGGGGCTCCCAGAGAGCTGCAGAGGGACTTGGGACAAGGGGTGGAGCGACACGGCACAGGGAATGGATTCACGCTGACAGAGAGTGGATTTAAATGGGATATTATGAAGAAATCCTTCCCTGTGAGGGTGGGGAGGCCCTGGCACAGGTTGCCCAGAGAAGCTGTGGCTGCCCCTGGATCCCTGCAAGTGTCCAAGGCCAGGTTGGACGGGGCTTGGAGCAACCTGGGCTAGTGGGAGGTGTCCCTGCCCATGGCAGGGGTGGCACTGGGTGACCTTTAAGTTCCCTTCCCACGCCCCCAGGCTGTGATTTATGTTTGCAGTGCCCAGCGCTGCCCCGCAGCCCTCAGGGTGACACCCTTGGCCCTGCTCAGCTCAGGTTTCCAGCTCCAGGAATCCACCCCGTGACCACGTCACCATCTCTACATACCTAAAGAATGAAACAGCCACCCAGCAAACACCCCCAAAGCACCTGTTAGCAGGTTTGCACATACTGGAGCTTTGTTTCTCAAGAGGAGTTGGTGTAACTCAGACTGGACGTTACCGAAGGAGCCTGTGCTCACACACCATGTGTACATTGCCACACTTGGCTGTCTCAGCTTTGAACATTAATTTCAGAGAGGCCAGATTATAAAATAGGTGGGCAAAATACACAGGAGTAAACAGCTGCCAGGTTACATCCAGTTTGTGACCAGTGCAGAGGAGCTTGGCATGGTTAATGACCATCATCCAGCAGCTTTCCTGGGAAAAATTGCAGGCTTTGTTCAGTCTATTAAAAATGGGAAAAAACCCCAACGCTGGAGAAGGCCAAATATAAAACTGATGTGAGGAAGCTTCAGGAAAGGAGGCACACGTTCCTGAACGCAGCAGAATTTGATGAAAACTTAAACTTTGCTTCTATAGGGAGCAAAAAACCTGGGAAATTTGCTACAGTCTTTATTGTTAAGCAGCAGTCCTGACAGTCATCTAACCAAGGGGTTACATTGACTCTTTAAAAGGTTCGGTGCCAGAAGGGTAACATGAAAATGGGTAATTAGTACCTTACAGATTGTTACCTTAAAGATTGTTGCCAGGCAAGTCCACACAGTTGCTGTGGCCTCCACATCCTTCCCCCCACCTGGTGTAGAATGTCAACATCACACAAAACTTCAGTAACCGAGTTACATCCCACACACACAGAAACAGATCCTTGCAGGATCCGATTTGGACACTGTTACTTTCATCTCCCAAGACAGCGCCGCCTTCCCGGCCTGGATGAAAGAGAATTAGACACTTTCAGGAATCAAATCCCCTGGGATTTCTGTAACCATGGTAACGTGTAGAGATGGCAGGCCTGGCTCCAGCCCGTGTTTGATTGTTCCAGCAGTAAAGAATTGGGTTCTATAAATAACCATAACTTGGAATAAAGTCCTGGCCCTTTACTTCCCCGTTTTTCAAAAGTTCTATATTGCTCCAGTTGAACATTGAGTAGAAAGTGCCAAAATCAGTTCCGTGATAAACCTTTGTGGGATGTCTTGTCCCCTAAGTGGAAAAGGGGAGAATATTCAGATTTTTAACGGATACGAAACAAACATTAGTTTATTTTGGAATAATGAACTTCATATTCTACTGTTTAATAAATAACAGAACTCGTGCCTGAAATAAAATTAAAAAATGAAAAGCATCCCCGTCAGATTTTCATGTGTTTTATTGAGGTGAACATACACATGGTCCACACAGTCAATGAAAATAGTCATAAAATAATTTAAGAACTTGTGTTGAAAGGTATTAGCAGCACCATCAGTATTGGAATACCAGAAAACACGTCTCCAAAGGGCAGTTATGCCTGGATAAAATGCCATCGTTTGGAACAGGGGATGGGAATGGCTTTTGTTGGATGCTCTGGGGAGTTGGAGTTTTTAAAACACTCTTTTTTTGCTAAATACTTTTGACGATCATTGTTACAAAAAATACAACTAAATAAGATACTGCATAGTATTTTAATGAACATAAAATCGACATGGAGGTGTGTAAAGCAAGACCCAGACCTCTGCTTCCACATACATTTCATTTCTGAGTAGAGAAATCTAAAATTTAAAACCAAAATATAGACCTAGTGTATTCTCTAAAAGACACACCTTAGGTGGAACATATTGGACTACGAAAATACATATCTCCCATTCTGTTTAATAATTTACTTTAGTTAAAAAGTTGTGAAATTCTCCTCACAAGAAGCGTATACAAATCGATGACTTTAGTAAATTAACAAAAAGGATTATTCTAACTTTTTGTGTTTGGTTTTTCTTTTTTTAGAACAAGGTTTTAAAACAATTGTACAAGGAAGAAAAGAGACTACATTTATATGAAGGAATACAAATTTACACACATTTTACAGTGACTTATACCCTACACATCTACAAAATTCACAGTTATAATACAAGCAAGTACAAGGCCGGGGGTGGGGGGGGGAGAGATAAAGCTGTCGGATACCAAAAAAAGTTTCTACTTTTAAAAAAAGAGCGTCACAAACTTCCCGCAGCCGCTGGAGCTGCCGGGCCAGAGCCTCCTGCCCCGTGGCAGCGCTCAGCACACGCACACGGCTTTCCGGGGCGGGTGGAAGAGGCCCGAGCTGAGCTTCTTCTGCCCGCGCAGGCTGCGCCTCATGGCCAGCTTGGCGGGGGTCCTGCGGGCCGGGGCCTCCCCCTGCGGGCCCAGCGCCCGGCCCAGCCCCCGCCGCGGCTTCTTCACCGCCGGGCCCGAGTTGGATTCCTCCAAGGTCCTTTTAAAGTTCGCCGCGGGCGTTTTCTCCGCCTCCTGCGCTTTAGTTTGGCCGGCAGGGGCCACCTTGAGGCCTTTTTGGTCCGTGCCTGAGTTGGCGGAGTTGGAAGGGGCCAGGCTGACTGAGAGGCCGTTGCCGTAGGACTCCTGTATCCGCAGAGCCAGCGCTTTGCTGCACTTCTCCTCCTGGGGGCCCGGATCCTTCGGGGCTCCTCCCGAGGGGGGGACACCGCTTTTGGCAACCTCGGTTGGCAGCTCCAGGTACTTCTCCGTGAGCGCGGTGCTGTGCAGGAGGGGAGGGACGGGCTCGGCAGAGCTCAGGCGTGGCCACGGCTCATCTTCCAAAAGCTGAGGGGAAAGGAGAACACAGTGAGGCTTAAATATAATCCCAGAATCACAGAATGGTTGGGGTTGGAGGGGACCTTAAAGATCACCTTGTACAAGCCCTGCCAGGTTGCACCCGCCAGACCAGGTTGCTCCAAGCCCCGTCCAACCTGGCCTGGAACACTTCCAGGGACAGGCACTGTCCTTTGGGGCTGGAGACAGAGGGACACAACTCCTCTAAACCTTATCACAGGCAGAAAAATCCTACTCCAGAACTGAGTAATCCTTTCTGTACATTGAGAGGTGGAAGATGAGACTGGACCTGAGCTGTGAAACCCTGAGGGATCCACAGGCAGCTGCTGTGGATTTGGGGAGCCATGGACAAAGCAGTGCCTGAAGCCCTGTCCTCTCCTTTTCAGCAGCAGCGTTTTCCACCACACAGACGTGACCTCCCTCCCTCAGGCACTGCCACAGGGCCCTGTCCTGCCCCCAGAACATCCATCCACCATCAGGGGGCCAAACGGCAGCGAGAGGCTTCTGACCTTTGTCACATCCCGAGTCCTCGGTTACTGCATAACCAGGTTAACAGAGATGGACAAACCCTTCACCCGTGTCCCCACTGCCCACAGAACGGTGCAGTGACAGAGCTATTCTAAAAGTGGCTTCATTGCCTCTGGTTTACTCCAGTTCCATTCCTGCCAGCACTCCCAGCCACTCCCCAGGAAGCACAGTCTCTGTATGTTGGGCAGGAGCTGTTTAATGATGTCCTGGGAACCAGGAACTTCCCAACCTCTGACCCTCCCTTCAGCTCCTCATCTCTTCTGCAGCCCCGGAGAAGTGGTTTTGCCTCATTCCCAGTCCTACCAAACCAACAGGAAAACGGGGACAACACTTTGCTCTCCCCATCCACAGGGGGATTATGAAAATTAGTGTTTATGCAGTGCCCTGAAGATATGAATTATGACCTTATTAAAGATCTAATTGTGAAGAAATCCCTGGTTACTCAGAGTCCTTCAAAAGTAAATTTCAAGGCCACGTTACTCCCCACACCATCAGTGAGAGCTGACAAGTTACATCCCCGAGTTACAAATGACAGTTATTAACTGTAAGAAAATAAGGTGCTCAAAATTCCAGTGCTCACACAGCTCCATCAGTCAGAGCAACACCTCAGGTGAACAAACAGATGTTTTTCGAGGCACAGCCCAGAATAACTCCAGTTCTCCTTCAAGATGAGTTCCAGGGCTGCTCAGCACTTGGCTCAAATCTGATCCTGAGGTATAGGAAAAAGCCCTCCAAAAGAAAGGATAACCAGAATTGTTTCCAGCATCCACACCAGGTTTCCACTCCTCTGTTGCTCCCCACGTGTAGATAAAACCATCTGGGTAAGATTCTTTTGCTACATTTACCGACACAAGAGGGAAGACCTTTAGGAATGGTGTTTTAAAGGCTATTCCTCAGCTCCACTCCTACAGGATCCATAAGGAAGCTGGATCACACACAGCAGCTCTGGCAGTGCTGCTGCAGCTCCTCGGTGGAATTTCTGACATTGTGCCTCTAACAACAACTTGGTTTGATGGTTTTACCGTGCAAGACATTTAACTTATCTCCAGCATCTCCTGCCTGGTGCAAAGAGCTGAGCCTGGAGAAGGCTTTAGGAAGCCAAGGGAAGGCAGAGGATGGACTGTGGAGAAGGATGTGACCAAACAGGAAAAATAAACCATGAATCACCATTTAATGTCTCAACAATCCACTCAATCTTTATCACTGGCCCCAGGAATATTGGAATTAATTTGGTATTAGTTATTGCTGCCAGAAGGATAAGCAACTAAGAAATACTTCTGTTTAATTGAGAAACTTTGGTCTCCCCTCTATTTCCAGATTAATTGTTTTGGCGGGTAGCAGCTGTCAGGATTCAAGGCCATCCCTGCTCCCCTCACAGAAACTGGGATGAAAATTCAACAGTATTAATTAATTACCAACCTAAATTTAATCGTACATTTACCTGCAGCTTTATGTACCAAAGTATTTTGTTCTCTATGGCCATATTTGCTGTGACCAACCAAACCAGGTTCTTCCCTCCTGTGATGTCGCCCACACCACTGGGATCCCAAAGGATCATGGAATACAGGCATGTCCTGAATCTCCCACCACCTGCTTGCACTTCTGCAGATTCACAGTTCACTGAACCTACTTCGATGGAGAGGGGGAATAAAAAAATCCAGCCCTTCCCCCTAAGCCCTCAGCCAGAACTGCTGGTTCCTGGACATTCTGCAGCCAGCACAGCTCAGTGACTCCTGGTAACAGCTCACACACAAACCAGATGGCACAATTTAAAATTCGAGGAGCACTTAGAATTTGGGGTTTAAGCTCTTCTCATGGGTCTCGATGCACGAAAGGGGAGGAGACAAAGTTGGAGCTCGCTGTTTTATGAGCAGCTTCTTTCTCCCAAGGGAACGTTCAAAACTCCCTCTCTAATTTCTGCTTTCTTTTCCTTTGCCCAAAGGACAGTTATCTACAGATACTGCAGAACATCAAAGGACAGTGACTTAAATCAGGAGCAGCTGGGAATTACTGAAGCAAACATCCACTCACAGCTACACTGCACTACTTACGGGGGGAAGAAAAGGTCACAAAACAGAACAAAATAACCTTCTGAAGGGCTCTGCTTTATGTTGATGGTTAAAACTTTCAGTCTCAAGGAAGACCTTATGTTACAATGTCTCTTCCTCCAACAAAGAACATTAAATCAACCGACAGAAGATGATCGGATCTCGTAGTACAGAGAGAAACGTTCTTTGTATCAACGTGTGCTGGTATATGTTAACCCATGAGTTACCTTAGAGGAGAAAACAAAAACCCACAGCCAAACAATCCCAAACCAAGCCCCACAAGGTCAGAACACACCCACAAGCACCACTCTGCAATTCCCCAGCTGTGCTGCACCAGGACATGCCAAGGCAGAAGGGAAACTGCAGCCTAACCTTATTCTCTAAGGGGACGCGTCGGGTTTTTTCTTTTCTAAACCTCTGATCCTCAGTCTGATTCCTTTCTAACAGGCTCTCTTGGATTTTGGGGTGAATCTTGGAAAACTTACCTCTGAGAGTGCATTTCAAGCTGTGTCAACTATATGCATCAAGTTACACCAACAATTTCTTCCACACTGAGGGATCAGAGATCCACAACTACTAGCAAACCATCAGCAGCAATTCTCAGAGGTTCCTACTTTAACACTCTGCCTTTGGGGCTCCAAAGTCTTTTAGGAAACATTGGAAAAAGCTGGCCTACGTGGAAGCACTGAGGATGTGGCACAGAATGTGTTACAACTGAAACACATTATCCAGACAGACACAGTGCCTGGGCCAGAGGTAAAAACACATTGAAACCATCCAAGGGCAGCACGAAATAGCGATTTAAATTGAGAGGTCAGTAGTTTCTAAGAGTATTACTTAATCCCTGGCAGTGGCCTGACTGCCCCATTGCCCCAGGAAGCTGCCTAAGGGGAAATCCCTCCCGGGGGAGGAAGAGGCCGGTCACCGGGCATTTGGGGGCACGTTCAGCAGCCCTTACCTTGACAGGGGGGGTGCAGCAGCGGGAGGGGCTCATGCTGTTCACGTCAGGGCTGCTGTAGCAGGGCCCCTCGGCCAGGTTGAGGTACAGCTCCTCCTCGTGCTCCCAGGGGCTCGGGCCGTCCCGCAGGGGGGAGATGCAGATCACGATGGCGCTCGTGTTGTCCGCCCGCAGCATCCGCTGCCTCCAGCGGCCCAGGGCCCGGCTCACCAGCATCTTGGCACACGACTGCCGGTGCTCTCCCTGCTGGGGACACGGGGGGGACACGTCAGGGCCACTCAGAGGTGGCACAGGGGCAGCACAGCCTGAGATCTGTGCTCCTGTAAGTCACAGCTGAAGTAGGTCCAGTTGGAAATGCTCACGGAAACATCTTCCTTCCAGATACACACGAGTGCTTTAAACATAACACTGCACGAACTGCCTGCCTGTAACACAACCTACAGCCTTCCCCAAGCCCCTCCAGGGTTTACAGACTATTTACTATCTGATGTTGCCCTATGTGAATTCACAGGATGTGCCGAGTTGGAAGGGACCCGCAGGGATCATGGAGTCCAACCCTCAGCCCTGCACAGACCCATGCCCAGGGGTCACACCCTGTGCCTGAGGGTATTGTCCAGGAGCTCCAGAGCTCCTGGAGCTCTGACCACTGCCCTGTTCTCAACTGCTTCATAAAATAAAGCAGAGAATCATTTAATTCAGTCCAAGCAACTGTCTGCATTGTGACACGAGCCCTGATGTGAGACAAACTTGATTTTCAGGCAACAGAAGGAACACCATGTCCTTTATTACTGAGAGGTACCATTCTAGTGGTCACATTTCCTCAAAATGACAACCAAATAATAATAATAAATTCAGCAATGTTAACATACCTGGTATTTGACATCAGCCCCTAACAACTAACTTGTTCTAACAACTTTATGTTGTGGCAGAACTATGAACATGCCTAAATAACAACCCCTTTGTTACTTCATCGCTCAGACTGAGCAATTTTTGGAGGTAAGAAGTATTAAATTTCCCCTGCTCTCACCATGAAGTACTTCTTCTCCTCGTGATCCTGGCACATGGAGATGGCATCCTGGGGTGGGATCATGTTCCAGAGCCCGTCACTGCCCAGGATGATGTATCTGTGTTTCTGGGGGTCGATGGTGTGAACGCTCGTGTCGGGCTCGGGGGACACCACAAACTCCCCACTGTAGAAGTCGTAGCTCCAGAGATCACCTGGCAAAGCAGAGAATGGCTTTGAGGAATGGTTACTCTCCATCTTGGAAAATACAGATCAGTGTTCCCAGGAAAACCATCAGCACCAGGCTGCAGTCACCAGCAACACAAAGTAATTCCAGCACAGCTGCTGTTCTGCTGCTGTCACCTTCCAACTACATCTGATGTAACCAATTAAACCACATTCAAACCTATGTTTATAGGAGATCTTCACCTCTCTTAAACCTAGTTCTTGGGACAAGGGGAAACATCACAGATTAATACCTCGAAAATGGTGAAACCTCAACCACTGCCCAAAGTAAAACCTACCTGAATTTATAAAGGTCTCCTTAAACAAAGCCTTGCTTTGCTGATCCCACACCAAACCTGCAAATATTCGCGTGTGCAGGTACCACCAGGAGGGAACAAAGGCAAGAGGGGAAAGGAGGAGGCTGAGCTCTCCCCTGCTCAATCCTCCCTCCCACCCCTCTTCCCTCTGCATCCCGCACAGGGCTGTTGGAGCCTCCTTTCAGCTGAAGCCCCTGTGCCAAATTTGAGAGCTGGAGAGCAGCCACGGGAACAGAAGGAGTGCCGAGTTCCAGCAGGGGGGCAGGCAATGAGAGCTCCAGCCTCTGCCCAGCACGGCCTCACACAGGGAACCTTTCTATTTTTACCCCTCCCTCCCCGTGTGAATGAGTTCAGGGTCACCTCGGCAGCACATGAAAACACCCCCTGGACCCAGTGCTCCCTCCAACCCATCCTCAGGCAAAACCCCCTCCATCAGAAAAACTCCATTTCCATATCAACTTATTTCAATTTCACTTACCAAGTGTACACTCGAAACAATTAAAAACCTTCATTTAAATCAAGACAGACAATCATTTGTGCTGGCACCTTCTATTTCCATGTTCACTAACAACTTCCAGTAGCAATAAGCAACAAAAAGTAACATTATTAATTGCCAGGCCTGGCTACGTTTTTCTGTGCAGGACACACAGCTTTAAAAGCAGAAATTAATTGAAATGTCAGAGTTGAGCAGCAAAGAGCAGCTCAACAAGTCCAGCTCAAGAACAAGGTTTTGTGGGGCTCTTGGCTTTCTGCTGCCCTCACAATGCCTGTAGCTTCTTCCACATCCATCAGCACCCTTTTGAAGATAATAAATAAGCTTTCTGTCTTCCTACTTCCCTCCATTAGCTTTGCCTTAAGCTATCAAGCAGCTGAAAGGACTCTTCCAGGATGCGGACAGGGAATACTTCGGCTCAATTAGTGCTCTCCACCGCAGCAAGGAGGGCTGGTCCACCTCATTAAAGCCCCAATTCTCCTCCCCGACAAGCACATGCTGCTAATGAGCCCTAATTAAAAGCCAAGCCTGCTCATCCAGAGGTGCACCGGGCCCCCCCAGACCCCAACACAGCCAGCTGGCAATGGCAGCCAAAGAAATAAATAACTGCTGGAGCACAAGGGCTGCAGCACAGCCATTACCGCATGTGAATTGCCACCCAAAGTCCTCCCACACTCCGAGTTCCTCCCATCGACCTGTCATGGGCACAGCAGGTCAACAAACAACAGCTTGGGATCACAAACCCACTCTTGGAATCGTGGCAGCATCAATTTCCAACGTGCATAATGTTTTTAGGCTGCTATTTGCTACTTTGTTCACACCCGTTTAGGAGAAATGACAAATGTCATTCACAGAATTGGGGTTTTGATTCAAATACTGGGCTGGATGATAAAAATAACCTGATGTTCTTTCATTTGGCTTCATGTATGAACGTGTCATCGTGTCCATCTGCTGCTCTTCCTGAGCAAACTGCCAAGCAATCACCACACTGATTTCAGGGGATCTTCTCCAAGAGGAAGAAGGCTCCTTGCAGGGATAACCGGGAATATCGCAGCGGTTATAAGGAGGAAATACACAATAATTTATTCCCAAAGCTGCAGGATGGAAGAGCATGAAAGCCCAATCAGGAATTAACTGACCAACCACACCAGTCAGGAGCTACTGGAAGCTCAGAAGAGCCCCAGGACTGACAAACTGAAAGGAAACAAAACTTTTGTTCCTTAACCCGGCAAAAATTCCACAAGGAACACCTGCAGCCTGAGGCATACAGGGAAATTCTGCCTTCCCCGGCCTAGGAGGAAACAATCAGTACTTGTGACTGCCCTGCAGAACAGGGAGAACTGTCTGTGGTGCTCATTTCTCAGCAGGCTGCTCCACGAAGCTGCAGAAGCCCCAGCAGGCAGAGCTGCCTCGGGAGGCTTCGCTCAGGGAGGAGCTCTCAGGCCCCCAAAGGCCGACCCCTGTGACAGGGGCAGGGACAGCGATTTTGGGTTTTATTTTCCCCCCAAAGGGCAGAGCAGCACAGGCTGAGCCAGAGCCCTGGGGAGCTGCTGCACAGATGGAATGCCAGCGTCAGCTGTGTGCCCTCCCTGCCCGGCTGGAGAGGTCGGGAATGACAAACCTGCAGGGTCCCTCTCGGGGCAGCCTCTGCCCCAGCTCTGGGGGGGACAGGGGAGAGGGAGGCCGGGCAGGAAGCACAGCACACTCTTCCCTGAGCATTTCAAAGGGCTCTGAACTCTTTAATTCTGTTCCAAAGCAAGCAGCCAGACAGTGACCCTTTGGCAGCCTGGGAAGAGGAGCCCCTGATGCTGGGATGTGCCAAAGGCTACTGTTACAGCACCAGAATGCCAGGCTCTCACTCCCTTTTGGGAGCCAGACTATTTTTGTTCTGGATTAAAACCCAAACATTTACAGAACTCGTAACAATCTCGTTCTTCAAAGACTTTACACACTGGGAATATTGCTTGCAGTGTGAGGTTTGCACATTTCTTTTCCAAAGAAAAAAAAAAAATTGTTATTAATGTGGTTCCTTCTGCATCTCCCAGGAAAGTCAGACCTGTGCTGACCCAATCCTGAATAATATACAGATGATTAAAACACTGCATCTTACAAAATGAAATAGATGTTGAAAACAGATACTAAAGGAGCAGGACTCTGATTTAGCTGCCTATAAGAATATATCGAACCATGCAGTCTCTCTTACGTGCTCAGGGCTAACTTTTAAAATACAACAAAAAAACCTGCTTGCAGCTCAGCTGCTGCCAGGGAGGCAACTGAAGCTCCAAACAAAAACACCCACCGTGGAAGTGGGCTGAAATGCATTAAGCCCAAAGCCTTCTCATAGCAGAGCATGTCCACAAGTCACATAAACCAAGCCTTTCACTCCTATTTCAGGAGATGCTGCTTTGCATACAAAACACAGAAACAGCTTCTGGGTTTAGTAGAGGAAAGAAAAGTTTACTTTTGTAAGTGGGTCCAAACCAAAAACCCGGTTTGATTAATCCCAGAACTTTTTAAATCCAAGTTTTTATCTGACAGGGCTGTTTGCACAAAGGGAAGACTTGCAGATTTCAATAAAATAATGGTTAAATGCATGTAAAAACCCCCAAACCATTACAGAGGAGTCTACTCAGACCATCTGAGGTCAGCAGCACCCTCTTCTCCAGGGTTTCATGGAATGGACACTCAGGGAGCTTCACCAAACTCTGGCATCCAGTAAATTGCTCTGGGAAACAGCTTCCCTGTCCCTGGCAGAGCCAACATTCCCACAGCTCTCCAGGGATTCCCTGTGCTAGCACACAGCTCCTTATGGGGGCAGCAGGAAACTGCTGCTCCTAGGAAAAGGCAAACCTGCATGGCAGAGGCTGCCCTACTGAAATACAGGGGTGAGCCTGTTATATTTCTATATAAAAATCCAGGGAAAGGTTGGCTCGTGTTCCCACGTGACTGAGGGGTTTAACTAAGGGGTTCTGGGGTCAGGTTTCATCATTCATTAATTTAAACACCCCCCAAACAGCTCCAATACTTCAGGGCAATCCCTCTCCACAGAACCCACTCGCAGCTGCAGGTCTTGGCCCCACATTAGTTCCCAAGAAAAGGGGAGGAGGACGAGGGGGAAAAAAAAAAGTCTATAAAATATTTACTGGATTTAGAGCTGAGCTAATTTACCAACAAGAGGGATCCCACATGATCTAAAAAGCCCTTTAAAAGCCCCATTTCTGCCACCACAGTGTTACCCAGTGAACTCACCCAGGCTGGGGGATATGAACTTAAACAGCAGCTTAGGAAAACCACAATGACTTTAAGCTGCACTTGCAGGAACCTCCAAAGCCCAGCCATTAATCACCCTGGTTGTCTGCTCCTTTCTACACTTGCTTCTTGTTTAGAAGTTATAGAAGGCACAGAAACCTGCTGTATCCAGCAAAAGCAGCCTAAAGATACTTCACAGAGACAGGAGGAAGCCCAAATATTACTGCCTTGTTATGAGGCTATAATTAGACATTATTTAAATACTTAAATACAGCCACTCTGCGTTCCACAAATGATTATTTTGGGGCAGAAGGGCACTCCTGACAATCAGAACAGGAAAGGGGATGTCAACAGAGTTCATCTGGCCAGAAGGATTTCTCTTAGGCCAGGGTTCTTTCTGTGCCTGAATATTTGATCACTGCAATACTTTTCCAGAGGGTTTTATTCCTGCTGCTTCCAAAAACTCTGCACCACATTCCTTACAGGGAGTGCCAGACTCAAAGACTGCAGGGATGAGACCACAACAAAATACAGAAAGACACTTAAAACACCATCTATGATCCACATTTTAGAGTGATCTTCCACTTTAAAACCAGTCAATTCCCAACTCCAGGATTCTCTCCACAGGGCAGTGTTGGGAGACTCCTGCTGTCCTGCTCAAAATTATTGTCCAGCCTGGGATGTGGGGGGGGATTTGTATGAAAAACAGAGTTTGGGTTTAGCAGCAGATCCCGGTCCCCAGCACATGCCAGCCCTGACAGTTGTTACTGCACCGGGAGAGGCTGCAGGGATTGGTGACAAAGCGGGAGAGGCTGCAGGGATTGGTGACAAAGCGGGAGAGGCTGCAGGGATTGGTGACAAACCGGGAGAGGCTGCAGGGATTGGTGACAAAGCGGGAGAGGCTGCACGGATTGGTGACAAAGCGGGAGAGGCTGCACGGATTGGTGACAAAGCGGGAGAGGCTGCACGGATTGGTGACAAAGCAGGAGGCAGCCGAGGGGCCGGGCAGGGCGATGGCAGCGGCTCTGGGGGTGCCGGGTCTGGGAGCAGGGTAGGACTGAGATCCTGCTTCCAAATGGGAGCAGTCTGTGCACCATCTGGGTCCCACAGAGCAGCTGCAATCCCTGTTCCAGGAGCTCTGTCACCCTCCTCAGGAGGGGGGAGAGGCGGAGGAGGCTCCTGGAGCCGGCTGGCACAAACCTCCTCCGGCTGCAAACCTGTCTCTCCATGAGCTGAAAATGCCAAAGACTCTTTCAAGCTTTCATAACCAAGAATTGTTAAAACCCAGGTGTTCCCATTTTCTTGGACCTGAAACTCTCCGTCATCCTTCTCCTGCATCCCCTCTTCATCCAGTGGGCAAATGCATCATTCCCTGAATTCCCACCTGCACCCAAACCCTTTTGTTCAGCTCGCTGAAAGGACTCAGATCAACAGTCAGGAGCTCTTCAGACAAGCAGCAAACTTGTCATCACAGGACTCATCGAAATGAAGCGTATCCTCTTTGCAATCCCTGAGGAACAGCTGCCCTGTCCTGTCCTGCAGCAGGGGACAGGGGAGATCTGCTGCCCAGGGGATGGAGGTTTGTTTGCTACTCATCTATTAACTCCCAAGGATTTACTCCAACTCTCCAGTCAGCTTTACTAACCACAAAATAAACTCTATCCTACCTAAAACATGGCCCAGAAAGGCTTTAAGCTACTGAGAAAATGTCCATACAATTAGAAGTTTAAAAGATCACCACCTCGATATGTATCTGGCTTCTACAGATACTTCCATAAAACCAATCCTATACTGGGGAGAGCTGGAGAGATTATTCACTGAGGCAAAGTGAGAAGGCCAATGATTGGCCTTCTGTGATGAGATTTAAGGGAAAAAATAACCAGCAGACAGTTACACTCATGGGTAAAAGGCATCCAGTGACTCAGTCATAAAGCACTTCCCAAAACCCATTCACCACTAGTTTTCCAGTACTGCCCTTTTGTCCCTGGAATAAGGTGTTTCTCAAAGACAGTTTCCCATTATTAGTGCTCCCACAAAGGCAGTTACAGACAAAATACAGACTTGACTTTCATCCCATCCTATGCTAAGTCTTAAAGACAAAAGAATTGAGCACAAAAGGCAGGCTGAATTCACGTGCCACCCAGCAACACTTAATTTTACCAACCAGCCAAAAATTCCAGCCCTGTTATCTCAGCAAGAAAAAGACCACGGTGCTCTCCATCCTGGAGACAATGTGCTGCTCATACACTTCCATTTGCACCAGAAATCAAGTCCCATCCTTGCAAGGCTGCCACTGAAAACCCTGAAAGCTGGAAGGCGGGCTCTTCCCTCACCGATGCCGCCTTTCACAGATTCCAAAAAATACATCCAGATTGTACGAAAAAATATATTTAAAAGGCCCAGACTTGCAAAAAGCAAGTGATTAAGTTCCTTACACTCCGTGTAGGCTGTGAGCTGAGCCCAGGTGACCCGTGTTCCCAGCACAGCACTCACCCAGGGCTCTGGCCACGGCCAGGAAGGGGATCTGGTCGATGACGGTGCTGCGGCGCACGGGGCCGTTGTGGCTCAGCCGGGGCCTCTTCCACACCACACGGTTCACTCCGGACTTGTTGATGACACTGGAACCAGCAGGGAGAGGCAGGGGTCACACGGGAGCGGGAAGGAGAGCAAAAGGAGACAAAGTCAGTTAAATACGCAAATCCGGGGGCAATAATGACAACACCCTCAGGGCCGTCCCACGGCACAGTTCAGTGTTTCAAAACATCCCCTAGAGAGTTTCAGTCCGTATTAAGCCAAAGGGAAAAGTGAGAGGTGAAGGGCAGAAGAAAACAAAAAGCAGGGGAATGAAGAATTGGAAGAAATTCTTTGTCAGAGACAGAACAGAACTGAATTCGCTCCCTTCATCACCACCAGCTCACTCGGCTGGGAATACCATGGGGTTCCTCCTTCAGTTTTCTCCATCTCCCCGAGTCTGGCAGTAAAGAGCAGCACAGTACAGTGGAAACAACAGAAGAGAATGGAGCAGCCTGCTGTAGGGATTCCCTTGCAGGCACAAAAGAGGAATTGTTCCCAGTTGCTGTCTGCTGGAAGCAGGAGATGGGAGGAAACAGCTCTGCACTTGCATGAGAACACCTGCTCTAAGGCACTGAGCTGGTCTGGCTCCCACAGATGGCACTGAGGGGTCAAAGAGGCTGCAGAGCAAATAACTGGGGCAGCTGTATCAGGCAGGGAAGAAAGAATAGTGCATGAACCGTCAAGGAACAAGAGCTAATGAAACCAGGAGCTAGCAAAGCTTGGTCCCAACCAAGTTAAGAACTAGATACTTGTAAGTTCCTTTTATCCAAGGAACAGCCATTGGTAATTAGAAACTGAGCAGCTCTGGAACAGCCTCAACATTCCTCAGACTGAAGCCATTCAAGATGAACTTCCTGAGACTTCAAAGGCCTTAACAACAAGGGCATGTTGAGCTCCATCCACAGCATGGCAAAGTCACAAACACCACATCCTAAAAACTGATCTCATCCACTTGTCCAACTAAAGACCACACAAAGCTCACTTCAGTCATTAGCTGAAAGAAAACCTCATGCCACACTCAGACTGTTACTCGGAAAATCTCATTTTAATGGAAGATTCAATTATGCTCTGCCCTTAACTGTTCCCAGTTCGCTCTCGTAGAAGAGGAGACGTTACCAGGCACAGCTGCACAGTTCCACCTCACTCCTACCATTTGCCTCACAGCCAGCCTGGGAAAACCAGGAGGAGTAAAAATAAAAATAAAAGATTTAAAAAAAAAAAAAAGCATTCCTGTAGACACAAAACTTCAGGGAATGCCGCTTTGAAGCTTCAGAGACTTTCAGTCTCCGAGACGCACAACTTGGAGACCTACCCAGGTACTAACCCAGCACAACTGCAGGTTCCCCCTTCTGCAAAGCCACCTGAGCAAGTCCCAGCTGCCAGAGACAAAAATGTCTGAAGGTTAATGGGCTGACAGGGCTCTCAGACGAGAGATGGCAACAGGAAACCCTTCAGAGAGCCCTGCTCCGGGAAGGAAGCTGCACTCACCCGTCTGCCAAGGGAACGCTGAGCTCCGCTGAAGCTCCGCCAAACACGAGCCCCGAGGTTTGTGTCCAAACATTTGTGCCACCTGACAGCCCTGCCTGCTTCCCCCTCACCCCCAGGGAACACCCAGCCACCCCAGCCGGGTGTGCCAGCTCCTGACAGGGAAGGAACAGCTCCTGCACAGACACCGTGTTCTAACATTTACAGGGGGTGTCTAAACACAGCAAGGGCAGGATCTGGTTTCAAATCTAACCTTTATTTTTTTTTTATGTTCCCTAAGCAGAAGCTTTGAGGACCCTACTCAACAGCTGCCATTGTCATCTCAGGAACAATGCAGAACGCCTGAGAAATTATAGTGGTTTGTGTCAAAATTTGACAAACTGGGTATTCCAGACCTCATATTGTTTTATTTATTTGCCAAGGTAATTTTTCCTATTTGCAAAAATAATTTCCTCTACATGCAAAGATAATTTTCCCAACCCCCAGATCCCTCAGAATTTAACGAAAAATAGGTCAAGCATCACCATCTCCACTTTCAGCGTGCTGGTGAACGTGTGGAACTGTAAGCACACCTCAGCTGGGTGATCCACCAGGAAATTAAAATTCTGTATACGCCACAAACCACTAGCAAAAAACCCAACCATGTAACAGTGGGTCACTGTAACATATTCCCCAACAAGCTATAGAAAAACAAAACAAAACAGAGGACAACAGAAATACCCTGTGAGATTCAGCTCCTTGCACGACCCCCCCCTCTTCCCAAACCAAGCTCAAGACATAACTTACCTGCCCCCAAGGCCTTCGATTCTCTCCCTCTCTTTGGGCAGCTCTGGCTTGTGGTCCTGTGTGACCTCCACAGCTCTCACAAAGTCGTCCTTGGGGTCATCCTGGACTCCCAGCACCACCCCCGAGTCGCCCACGTGGGCCACGTACATCTTGGAGCCTCGGATGATCACCACGCTCGCCGTCGTGCCCGACGTGCTGGGCAGCCCCGTCATGGTCTTGGGCCACTCTGCTGCAGTGAGGGGGAAAAAAGGCCAAAAGAAAGGCACGTTCTTAATTCTCCGGAGCTGGGAATGCCCTGAAGGTCAGGATGAAGGGTGCGCCAGAGGCTTGTGTAATGTTACAACACAGCCTGAGCTTAACTGCAGCCCGGCCAGGCCGACCAGTGCCCCCGGGTCACCCTCACTCTCTTCATAGCACTTTTAGCTACGGCTTAAATTGGCACAAATATAGAGATAAAGCCACTACCAAAGCACCAGGATAGGATTCCAAAAACTGTCTCCCCTGGCTTAATATTCCAAGCACCACTAGCAGAACCCGGGGGAAGCTGGGCTCCTTGAGCAGGACCCATCGAGTGTTTTTTTAAGATCTACTGTTCATTTCCCTGTCTGAAGAAGTAGAAATGTCACCAATTCCATTATTTTGTCCAGATACTGGACTGGCAATCAGGATTTCTGAACATTCCTGATCCCCTTGGAAGGAAGGAAAGTGTTATTTTACTTTTATAGCTGAACAACAACATTTTAGGCTGAGCAACATCTCAGCTGTTTCACCCACATTTCCTTTGAGAGGACTGATGCAGCCCATTCAGAGATGCTCTCCTTAACCCAGCATCCATCTTCTGCAGGAGATACCCCTTGAAACCAGAGCAACAACATCCCTGTACTGCTGTCAGCTACACGTGGTTAAGGAAACCTTTTTTATCAACTGCCTTGGCCTTACACCACTGATATTAACTTCCTATTACACTGCTCTCCCCGTTTATGTTCAATCCAAATTTCCCTTTCATGCCTTTTCTGTTTTTACATCTACAAAAGCTCATCGTCTTCCAAACCTCCACAGAGACATCCCCACTCAGACAGCTCAGCCAAACCACCTCCTCCCCACTCCAGCGCCCACCGAAATCCCCGGCTCCGGTTCCCAGCTATCAGTTGATTTCAGCTGTCAACAGCAACCTCCCGCTTCTTCTTCGCTGCACCCACTCACGTCTCCAGACAAACTCCACAGGGAGACTCCTCTCCCTGTCACATTCTATCCCCTGCACTTCACGAGTCAGGCTCACACAGCACAACACAACGCAGGGATTCCACCCTGCCACAGGCTGTCTGCAGGAAATGCCCCAGCCGGGCTGGCAGAGCACCGCGCTCTTGGCTGTCCTGGGGCACAACAGACACACAAGGAATAAAGAGACAAGAAGAGCAGAATCAAACACAACGGCGCCTTCCCCCCTGTGAACAAAGAGATTTTCAACTTCCACGGTTTCGAGCGGAACCAAACAATTAGGAAGTCAAGTTCTAGTGCCACTGAAAGGTGTTCAGATGCCCGAGGGAAAAGCGCTGAAGGAAAAGCAGAATTTACAGGCAGGATGAACATAAAAGCTGCATTTCCTCGGTGTGAGCTACCAAGACATGCAGCATCATTTGATTTAAGCTCTAACAGCATTCTAGCTTTGTGTTCTAAACATTAAACCACACTTTCTCCCTCCGAGTAGCTTTATTTCAGGAACACAAACATTCAATCAGCTTATTGAAAGCACTTTGTCTGGCAATTTTAACTGTGGATATTAAATGTAACACATTCCAAATGGCAGGCAAACAAGGGAGGAAGCCAAGTGGTAATGAGGACTTCAACCATGCACTTAACAGAAAACAAGCTGCAACTAATGAGTTTCTGTCAGTGTAGCAACCCCTCAACAGCAATAAAATGTATCAGAGAGTCAAATCAGTCTTTATGGGGAAGAGGAAACCGAGAGGGAAATCACCCACTTGTGAGAGAAAGACTGATACAGCAGCCTCAGATTTTAGGCTCAACACAACCAGATACACGATCTGCTGCTCAGCAAGGCACTGCAGTCCCTGCCTTGCTCCTGTTCACAGATAACTATTAGACCCAGCACAGCACTGTTCCCTCTCAGGACATTTAGAAATCAGCAGAAGCATCAAAACCACTGAGTTTCTTCTGAGCTCAAGCATTAGAATTGGAGGCACTCACCCACCTCCTCCAGGCACCAGGAGCATGTCTTTAGCAGTCCTGTAACCTGAGCAAGAACATCTTCCTACAACCGTTTTCCCCTCTACTTGAAAACCACTACCCTTCACTCAGCCTTGTAACTTTGAGCTCATAAACTCATATACTGGATTTGTAGCTTCCAACATCAACCTTTACTCCAGAAGCCTTTTAGTACAAATTTTTATTATTATAGAATTAATGGCAAAAAATTGTCAGCAATGCCTGAGGGGTATTTTTCTGTTTTAATTTTTCTGGTACTCTCACAATCAGTATGTTTTGTGTCTATCCCAGGAGATGCAGGGGATGATCCTAGAGCTTCCAAAAACCAACAGAGCAGCTGAGTACGGGATTCTCCTCCAACTGGAAGCAGTAAAGTCTCCATCCAAATTATTTCCTATAAGTAAAACTTACAGTAAGCAAAATCCACACTGGGATCCCTTAACACCGAATGAGAAATTCTAAACCAGAGATAATAATGTTTCTGTCCCACAGAACTCGGGCTGTTCCGCACGTGCAGCAGAAATCAGCAAGGCCAAACATACTCTGGAGTTGACAAAACACCTCGAACTGTCATCAAACACTCACAGCCAGAGCGATGTTGTTTCTCACAACTATTTAAATTGCTTCCACAGCCCCGGCGGTAATTGCTACACACTCATTACTAAAACAGGGCTTCCTGCACTCTGGCACTTCACCTCTCTGCCCTGGGTGTTCACAGAGTCCCAGTGACAAACGGCTCACCAGGGATACCACAACCTTATCTTCCCCCCCACGCCACCTTCCCCCGTTCACACATCTCCCCCCTTATCACCCAGCCCTGCGGCCCAGCAGGGCACCCACCCCAACACCAGGGCAACTTCTGGCGCCCCTAAACCTCACACCCTTTCCTCTCCGCACAGTTTCACAGTGCCCTCGACCTTGCTATCGTTCCCCTGTATCTGACATTTGCACAACTTCTCCATTTTGCTGTTCAAGAAAAAGGAAAACGAAACTGTTTTGACACTATAATCCCCCCCCACCCCTTGAATCACTTCACTGAAATCCCCCGGGGGTGCTCGGGGAGCGCAGTTCTTGCTCTTCAGGTTTCCCTCCCAAGCCCAGCTGTCATTGTGTCACTGGGCTTTGGATCCGATTTTCCTGTGTTCCACACCTTTCTGTCTTCACATGCTCTATGCTGCTCCTGGTTTTTTTTTTCTTCCTGAGGCTTTTGAACACATAAATCCATACACAGTATACACACACTCTACACATCATATATAAACAATAACCACACTCTAAGGCATAACCTTCACCTTCCCAAGAAAAAAAATACCTTTCAGAAACTCAATTCTTCGGTCTCACTAGACCCAGGGAGAAGGAAGAGCACCAGGAATGATGACTGTCACCTGTCTGGGCACTCTCTCTCCTTTACCCTTCCTTATTTAGGACCCCTGCAGTTATTCTATCCTCCTGCAGTTAAGCAAACAATATACAGAATATTCAGGATACCGAATGTGTTTTCTGTTTTGGCAGGGACCCTGCATAACCCCCGATACTCACACAACAACGCGAGTACCCGTTATACACCAGCCACATTTCAATCCCTCCATAACGACTCACAAAAACAACTGGAAGCACACCTAGGGAAAAAAACACTCTCCCAGCCCGGTTTGTTAAAATTATCTTTTTTAAATGATCCAAGGGAAATCTAATGGGGAGTTCAGCGCAATTCCCCAGGGCAACAAGGCGAAGACCTCCAAATAAATCCGGTTTGGAGATCCGACCTGCAACACGCCGAAAACAAACCGCGGCTCTCCCATCACACCATTCCCAGCTACACAACAGCGCGTCCTCACCGCCCTGTGTTTACATCTTTCCTCTCGCAGCCCGCGCTCCAGTTTTTCTTGTTCCACCGACCCACTCGAGTCGAGACCACGAATCCCACCCCGCGTCCTCCCCATTCCCGACACAGGGGCAGGGATGGAAGGGGGGCAGAGATGGAGGGGCAGCGATGGAAGGGGTAACTCACAACAGTGCGGGGGGAAGGAAAAGGCGGCTAAGACGCGGAGCAGCGCAGGGGGATGGCGGGGGGCGATGGCGGGGCCGGTTCTCCCGCGGCAGGGAGCGCACGGTGCGGGACTTACGCAGCTTTTTCCACATGGCGCGGTGGCAGGCGATGAAACCTTTGCGCAGGGCCGCGCACACCTCGGCCGGCTC